>JACBWV010000610.1:65491725-65614225 GCA_013435795.1 Chlamydomonas sp. ICE-L
TATGGCAGGGGGGGGCTCAAAAACAAAACAAGAAGTGCCCATTCACCCACCCATACCCATCCATAGCCCCCATTCACCCACCCATACCCATCCATAGCCCCCATTCACCCACCCATACCCATCCATAGCCCCCATTCACCCACCCATAACCCATCCATAGCCCCCATTCACCCCATACCCATCATAGCCCCATTCACCCACCCATACCCATCCATAGCCACCATTCACCACCCATACCCATCCATAGCCCCCATTCACCCACCCATACCCATCCATAGCCCCCATTCACCCACCCATACCCATCCATAGCCCCCATTCACCCACCCATACCCATCCATAGCCCCCATTCACCCACCCATACCCATCCATAGCCCCCATTCACCCACCATCCCACCATAGCCCCCATTCACCACCCATACCATCCATAGTAGCCCCACATTCAACCCACCCTAACCCATCCTAGCCCCCTTCACCAACCCATTACCCATCCATAGCACCATTCACCCACCCATACCCATCCATGCCCCCATTTCACCCACCCATACCCATCATAGCCCAACTTCACCCACCCATACCACATCCAGAGCCCCCAGTCACCCACCCATACCCATCCAGAGCCCCATTCACACACCCATACCCATCCAGACCCCCATGCAAACCCCACCCATACACATCCATAGCCACCCATCATTCACCCACACATACACATCCATAGCCCCCATTCATCAACCCACCCAACCCATCCAGAGCCCCATTCACCCACCCATACCCATCCATACCCCGCATTCACACACCCATAACCCATCCATCGCCCCCATTCACCCACCCATACCCATCCATACCCCCATTCACACCCACCCATAACCCTCCATAGCACATTCCACCCACCCATACCCATCATAGGCCCCCCATTCACCCACCCATACCCATACATAGCCCCCATGTCACCCACCCATACCCATCATAGCCGCCATTCCACCCACCCTACCCATCCATAGCCCCCATTCACCCCACCCACCCATCCCATAGCCCCCATTCACCCACCCATACCATCCAGAGCCACCAGTCAACCCACCCATACCCAGCCATAGCCCCCATTCAGACCCAACCCATATCCCATCCATAGCCCCCCAGTCACCACCCATACCCACCATAGCCCCAATTCATCAAACCCACCCCTACCCATCCATATAGCCCCCATTCACCCACCCTACCCATCCACCATATGCCCCATTCAACCCACCCATACCCATCCATAGCCCCGTCACGCCACCCATACCCATCCATAGCCCATTCACCACCAACCATCCATAGCCCCCATTCACCCACCCATACCCACCCACATTATCCCCATATACACCCACCCTGTGTCTTAAGTGGTGTCATTGAACTGCCCTTGTCAACACACACTCAGTGGTGGTCTCAGAATGTCATTTGGAGGTCTGAGTAAAAAGATAGCAAAACATTTGAGGATGTCTGACCCCCCCACCCACCCCACCCCCCCACCCCACCCCACCCTGATAATGTGCTCAGAATGACCTGAAAAGTAGCTCAAAACATAGCCATGAATCATGCCATTCTAGCTAGGGCTGACATTATATGATGCTGGCAGTCTGACTAGGCTTAAGTTACCATTTAAATACAATATCATATGACCTGCCTAGAAGATGCTGCTCGTTGCTAAGAGGAAAAACTAAGGATGTTAGGTGGGTGCAGTCAAAACGAAACAGTAGGCATGAGATCAACTCGCCGCCAAAGAAACTAACCCCAAAGCAAAGCACATGCTCCGGGGACTCCACGTTTTCTCCTGATGGCCATCACTTGGTTTGTTTGTAAAACCCGAGCCGAGGGTTGCCTAACGCGCGAATCCCTAATCCCTCATAACTCTAGCTACGAAGGCAAATGGATGCGCTAACCAACCTGGAGAACGCCGCGCGGGCGCGCGGCCAGTTGCTAGTGCCCAAGATAGAGAAAGCCGAGAGTGGGGCAGAAACGTGCGTCAGAAATGCTGTCTGCACTTTCCTCCAATGCTGCGAAGGCTTTGTAAAGGTTAAAATGGGAATGCTGAGGGGGCGTTCAGATGAAGTCGAAGATTTTGAAAAGGGTCCGGGATTTGGGAGGTGCAGACAGCATTTCTGACGCACATTTCGCATCAATGGGCATATATTTTCCGAAATTCCGAGGTTGCGAGTATCTCGCCCATTTGCTGCCCACTTCTGCAACGCCTGAGCCTGGAGCTAGCAGGCGCAGGCGCCACATATGTGCGATAAGGTGCGTTGTGCTACCTTCGAGCCGGCAAATCAATGTGATGAGGTGGCGATGCACGACCTATGATCAATATGAGCTGGCACATCGGTCACTCCTTCTGGTGGCCGATGCGGCGGGAGGGCCGATGCGGCGGAGGGGCTGGAGGTCGGGGTACACTTTTTTTCATTCATCCCTTCCCTGATATCAGGTAGTAGCTTCCCGGGGAGCTACTACAGGGGTAGGGCCTGGAGGTCGGGGTACATGTTTTTTGACCGAGGTCGTCGTTTTCCATTTTTCCATTTCTTTTTACCGGGGTCGTCGTTGAGCTGGTTCAGCCATTTCTGCTCATTTGTTCCATTTCCCTTGTCTTTTCGTGGGTTCTGGTAGATAGGGGCGGCCCGGGACGATTCTCGAGTGAAAAAAACGGGGGGGGGGGGGGGGGGGGAAGAGGGTCGCGCGCATGCCGGCAGGATGTCGAATATCCCGGTGGGAAAAAAGGAACTACACCGTTCAAGATAGTGTAACACTGGTGACACACATAACGCGGGTGACACGGATGACACAATTAAAAGATTCCACTTCTGTTCTTCTGATAAAAAAAAGGAAAAATGATCGTGCGAAATCAGCAATATATTCACTATCTCGTTAAGACACAAGTCCACCAAGAGGGCGCATTTCCGCCAAATCCTTTTTCCGTGTACAAACGAGTCCCGTCCCGTCTCCTCTGGTAGGTCACTTGCAGACAAGTCGCTGGCAGACATACACAGCCCAATGTTCTGCATGGTGCGGATTGCAGTAACATTACCAGGGGTGGTTCAGAATGCCCCATCTGGGTGCGGATTGCATTAAAATCACCGTCGAACGACCCCGAGCTACCATTCCGCACCGCTCCGTTCCGCGTTCCACCGTCGGGGCGATAATGAATGAATGAGCCTGGCTCATTCATTCATTGGCGATCCCGAGCCACTATCCCCCATTGGTCGCGAGGTGCCGGGAGGTGTCGGGAGGTGTCGGCCGCCATTGGTCGCGGGGTGTCGGGAGGTGTCGGCCGCGATCACGTGGATACGCAGGTCATCTTGCTTGCAACTTTGCAGCGATTCAAGCGGAGTATAGGCCTCAGAGAAACATGTTATCAGTGCGCTCCGGCCTCTTTTCGGCGACCTGTGGCGAGTGGCTCGACTGGAGCCTCGACGGCTCCTGTCTGCCCCCCCCCCCCCCCCCCACACACACACACACACACACACACACACACACACCTCACCCCTCACGCTTCATACTGTCTCCTACGCTCATCGCATCACCAGCCACCGTCGTGCTTTGGAATCTGCTACTTTTCATTCCCCCACTCTGCCCTCCTCTACTACTACCTTCCGCCCCCCGTGACCCCCTTCCCAGCCCACAGTGTTGTCCGAGGACCCCCTTTGGACTGCTATCTTAATTCACGCCGATTTGGCTTACTGCTTCCTTTTCTTTTCACCCATACACCCAGCCACGGAAAACTGTAAAATCTGCTGTCGGCCATGGTGTCGCAAACTCTCGTGAATATGTGCCACTGTCTACAGTGTAGCAGAGTGGACTGACTTCCTGACAGCAACTCCTAGTTACCCACCATCACCACTACACCCACACCCACACCCTGGCCCACATGGGAAATATTTAGTGTGGCAGTACACCCTGTATAGGTGTAAAATGACCCTCCCCCCCCCCCCCCCCCCCCCCCCCCACACACACACACACACACACACACACACACACACACACAAACACAAACACAAACACAAACACAAACACACACACACACACCACCACCACCACCACCATGACCATGCAGCAGTGATAGACAGCGTCTGTGGCGACAAGCTTGATTCCGCAGTGAGGTTTGTGCATGCTCATGGGCACTGCCTCAGGATCAGGGACGATGGCCACTTCGCAAGTAGCACCTGTGGCTGAGATGACAGAGGTGAGGTCGTGTGTGCAAGCTATAGGGTTTATAGGGTTGCCCCGCAGGCACTAGGCGGAGCAGAAAACACAGTTGTCGGGAGCATAAGGTGAGAGAATAAGGCAGGCACACAAGCGCTCATGCCTGGTGGGTGGGTGGTAATGTGGGAAGGGTGGGTGGAATTGGTGGTGTTAGTGTTGGTGGGGGGTGGGAGTGGGGGTGGGTATTTGTGCGTGGAGGTGAAGCAGTGGTGGTGGTGTGTGTGGGGGAGGGGCGTGGGGAAGTGGGGGGGCTGAGCTCTTGCCATCTACCCACACTGCCCTGTACTTTGCATGCATGCCTGGAAGTTCCAGGTTTTGTATAATTTGGCCAGCCTAAACAGCTGAATTCGAGGTGCCCGACGACCAAAGTGGCCAACCGGGCCAGGCCGCTTTTGGTCAAAATAACATTGACCGAAATCAGCCTGGAGGCCGCTTAGATGGGCAGCAGGTCGTTGGTGGGAACTTTCCTGTTCCTGGGGCCTGAGAGCTATCATATTATGTCTAGGGAACGGCAATATGATATCATGTCATCATATGATATCATGTCATAATATGATATCATACGATATCATATGATGCCGGCAGTCTGACAAAGCTCAAGTTACCATTTATATACGATATCAAATGATGCAATTTGTATGATATCATCTGATATCATAATAGTCTTTGGTCAAAATCATATGATATGCCTGTCCTATTATGTCTGCATGCAGTATCGAGCAAACGCCCAAGAAGAAGGGTGGCATCTTCAGCTCTCATCACAAGTATAGTGCACTGTCTTGGTACACACACACACACACACACACACACACACACACACATGCCATCCCCTCCAATCCTCTCTGATCCCTAATTATGTCTGGATGCAGTATCGAGCCAACGCCCAATAAATAGGGTGGCATCTTCAGCTCTCGCCACAAGTATGGTGCACTGTCCTGACACACAAACACACACACTCCCACACACACAAGCCATCCCCTCCAATCCTCTTCGATCCCTTATTATGTCTGCACGCAGTATCTAACCTATGCAAACGCCCAAGAAGAAGGGTGGCATCTCCAACTCTCGCCACAAGACAGGTGCACTGTCCTGATACACAAACACGCACACACACATGCCATCCCCTCCAATCCTCCCCGATCCCTATGTCTATGTCTGCATGCAGTATCGAGCAAACGCCCAAGAAAAAGGGTGGCATCTTCAGCTCTCGCCACAAGTATGGTGCACTGTCCTGGTACCTGGAGTGGGCCATTCCAGGCCTGGGCATGTTTTCAGAGGCCTACATCATCTTCGGTACGTATGGCTGCATGCACTGCCTGTCTGTACTGCTGCACATACAGCCTATATGCCGTACTGCTTTACACACAGCCTATTCGTGTAATGCTTGGCAGAAGTGTTATTTTTGCTCAGTACCCCCAGGATGCCGTGGCTGGGCCACAATTTTGCCTATCATGATCACATCTGAACCAGGCTGCTGCCGGAGGCCCAATCAGCATGGGACCATGTATGTGGCACCTGTCTGTAAGATGCAGTGTGGCTGAATCACGCTTAACATCACAATGCAAGACACACACCCCACACTCACATGCAGCTGTTCCTAACAAGCAAACCCAACCTGCATTCATGTATGTGTGTGCTAAAACATACATCCCGACCTCTGACATAGTCAAAATGATAAGCGTGCATGCAAACGAACATACACACACAAACGCACAAATGTGCACACAAGCATACATGCACATACACACACATCCCCCCCCCCCCCACCCCCACCCACACACACACACACACACTCACACTCACACATGCCATCCCCTCCAATCCTCTCCATCACGCCGCAACTTGTTTGCCAGCTGTTTCCCGATTACGCACCCGGCACATCCGGAGTCTGCCAGGGTCATTAGTCTTTCTGCACCGGATCCTCAGCAAATAACATGTCTGGTGATAAGCCATTATCCATTTTGCATCCCAGCTACTGGCCCCAGTGGACAATTTATCCCATCTGCAACGATAGCTATGTTGACCCACCCCAACCCACCGCACCCTACAGCTTTTCTACCCCCTCCCTCCCCCAGCTGCTGTCCCCAGTGGACAATTTATCCCATCTGCAACGATAGCTATGTTGACCCACCACACCACACCACACCCTAAAGCTTTTCTACCCCCTCCCTCCCCCAGCTGCTGTCCCCAGTGGACAATTTATCCCATCTGCAACGATAGCTATGTTGACCCACCCCAACCCACCGCACCCTAAAGCTTTTCTACCCCCTCCTTCCCCCAGCTACTGGCCCCAGTGGACAATTTATCCCATCTGCAACGATAGCTATGTTGACCCACCCCAACCCACCGCACCCTAAAGCTTTTCTACCCCCTCCTTCCCCCAGCTACTGGCCCCAGTGGACAATTTATCCCATCTGCAACGATAGCTATGTTGACCTACCCCAACCCACCGCACCCTAAAGCTTTTCTACCCCCTCCTTCCCCCAGCTACTGGCCCCAGTGGACAATTTATCCCATCTGCAACGATAGCTATGTTGACCCACCCCAACCCACCGCACCCTACAGCTTTTCTACCCCCTCCCTCCCCCAGCTGCTGGCCCCAGCGGACAATTCATCCCATCTGCAACGATAGCTATGTTGACCCACCACACCACACCCTACAGCTTTTCTACCCCCTCCCTCCCCCAGCTGCTGTCCCCAGTGGACAATGTATCCCATCTGCAACGATAGCTATGTTGACCCACCCCAACCCACCACACCCTAAAGCTTTTCTACCCCCTCCTTCCCCCAGCTACTGGCCCCAGTGGACAATTTATCCCATCTGCAACGATAGCTATGTTGACCCACCCCAACCCACCGCACCCTAAAGCTTTTCTACCCCCTCCTTCCCCCAGCTACTGGCCCCAGTGGACAATTTATCCCATCTGCAACGATAGCTATGTTGACCCACCCCAACCCACCGCACCCTACAGCTTTTCTGCCCCCTCCTTCCCCCAGCTACTGGCCCCAGCGGACAATTTATCCCATCTGCTACGATAGCTATGTTGACCCACCACACCACACCACATCTTAAAGCTTTCCTACCCCCTCCCTCCCCCAGCTGCTGGCCAGGTCGGACCCTTTCAGAAGATGCTATACCCCAGCTGCTACAAGAGCTACGTCGACTGTGACTCAAATATGGTTCAGCATCTCTCCAAGTACATCCAAATTTGTGGCATCATTGCTGGTGAGGCCTCTCTCTCTCTCTCCCTCTCTCTCTCTCTCTCTCTCTCTCTCTCTCTCTCTCTCTCTCTCTCTCTCTCTCTCTCTCTCTCTCTCTCTCTCTCCCCCCCCCCCCCCCCCTTCCAACTATTTTATCTAGCCTGACATAGCTGTCAGTTGGACATCGCTGTCTGTTGGACATAACCGTCAGTTAGGCATAATTGACAGTTTGGCATAACTGTCAGTTCGGCATGATTGACAGTTGGACATAACCGTCAGTTGGGCATTACTGTCAGTTGGACATAACCGTCAGTTGGGTATAATTGATAGTTGGGCATAACCGTCAGTTGGGCATTACTGTCAGTTGGACATAACCGTCAGTTGGGTATAATTGACAGTTGGGCATAACTGTCAGTCCGGCATGATTGACAGTTGGACATAACCGTCAGTTGGGCACAATTGTCAGTTGGGCTTTACTGTCAGTTGGACATTACCATCGGTTGAGTATAATTGACAGTTGGGTATAACTGTCAGTTGGACAAGTCATGGTTGATGGTTAATCACAACTTCAAGAGTGGAGTCACCACCACCACCTCCCCCACACCTCACTCACCTATCCCCCACCTACGCCACCTATTTACTACCCCCCCAACACACACACCCACCACCACCATCACCACTACATACATACACACCCTAACTCTCCCTCCATCCACCCCATCCACCCACCCACCACCCCAACCCTCTCTCCCACCCACCGCCCAACCTACCCATCACCCCAACCCTCTCTCCCACCCACCCACCACCCTAACCCTCTCTCCCACCAACCTACCCTTAGACAGCTCTGCCACCCACCCACCACCCTAACCCTCTATCCCACCAACCTACCCTAAGACAGCTCAGCCACCCACCCACCCACCCAGGTATGCTTCTGTGGGGATTCCTGTCTGACGTCACTGGACGTAAGTGGGGCTCCCGCATCGTTGCTATGGTCATGTTGACCGGTTGCATCATGCTGACCTTTGCCGCATACATCCCGGGTGCCTATGACTACTTTGCGTACTTCAACACATCACAGACATGGTGGGTGGTTAAAAACAAGTAGTGGTGGTGCGTGTGTACAAACAAGTATTGGTGTATAAACAAGTATTGGTGTTGGTGGTGCGTGTGTACAAACGGTGGTGTTGGTGGTGTTGGTGGTGCGTGTGTACAAACTGGTGGTGCGTGTGTACAAACAAGTATTGGTGTATAAACAAGTATTGGTGTTGGTGGTGCCTGCTCTGTGTACTGCTTTAACGAAGGACATACACGGTGGGAGGCTAGTGTTAGTAGTAGTGGTATAATGGTGTGTGTAGCGGTCGGCAGTGTGTAGAGGTGGGTGGGTAGTGTTAGTAGTAGTGGTGGCTGGCATAATGGTGTGTGCAGCGGTCGGCAGTGTGTAGCGGTGGGTGGGTAGTGTTAGTAGTAGTGGTGGCTGGCATAATGGTGTGTGTAGCGGTCGGCAGTGTGTAGCGGTGGGTGGGTAGTGTTAGTAGTAGTGGTAGCTGGCATAATGGTGTGGGTAGTGGTCGGCAGTGTGTAGCGGTGGGTGGGTAGTAGTTGTTAGCGAAGAGGTGATGTAGTGGTGTGGTGAACAGAAGTGGTGGTGGTTGAATGGAGAGTAGTGGGTAGTAGTGCTTGGCGCTTCATAGTGCTTGGTGCGATAGTGCTTGGAGGTTGTAGTGCTTGGCACGTAGTAATGCTTGGCGTAGTAGTGCTTGGCAGTAGTAATACCTGGCGTATGCACACCTCACGACTCGGAGTGCAAACTGGAGTCCCTTCTCTGGGCCTCCATGCAGCCAACATTCCATTCCCCCGATTGGGGCGGAATTTGGACTGGCCTCTGGGTGGAGGCCCAGTCAGTATGGAAGACCTGGGATTGTAGCTGAATCGTGCTAAAGAATCAGTTCCACAAACACACCTACAAGGCGCAGCTTTGGAGTAGGTGACATGTCCCCTTTGGCTCACCCACCCAACCCACCCCCACTACCACCACCATTAACCCACCCAACTACACACACACATGCTTGGTGTACGCACGCACACCTCACCACAAACACTCATGCTTGGTTCACACACCTCACCACACACACACATGTTTGAAGCACACACACCTCACCACACACATCTTGCAGTGGGTGACGAGTAACCTTTAGATCACCCCCCAACCCCCACTACTCCCACCCCTTCTTATTAAGCCACACTACCACCATCACCCAACCACCCAACCACACACACATGCTTCATGCACTCACACCTACACACACACGTGCACACACAACTACACACACACCAACATCTACACCACACACCTACCCATCCCAGGTATGGCTTTGGAGTGGGTGGTGAGTATCCTCTGCTGCTGAGCGGGCTGCTTTTACACCCGAATTGCGAGACAGGCGAGGAGAGCAGGTTGTTCTGGTTTTCTCCAACCAAGTAAGGCGGGGAGCGAAGGGAATGTGTTTGCAGGGAAATAGAGGGTGAGAAGAGGGAGAGAGAGGGGAGGGAATGTGTTTAGAGGGACGGATCAAGGAGAGCAGGTTGTTCTGGTTTTCTCCAACCAGGTGAGGTGGGGAGGGAAGGGAATGCTCTAACAGGGAAAGAGAGGGAGAGAGAGGGACAGGCAAGGAGAGCAGGCTGTTCTGGTTTTCTCCAACCAGGTGAGGTGGGGAGGGAGGGGAATGTGCATACAGGGAAAGAGAGGGAGAGAAGAGGAAGGGGGGAGGGTGGGAGGGGGATGTTTATTTTACAGTCCAGGGGTAGCCAAAGGTTAAGTGTGACTTGCCCACCAAAAAGGAGCACTTCAATCTTTCGTAAGCAAAAGAGAAATACTGTCCCTTACAGCCATGTCAACCAGCTAACCTGTCAAGCTGTCTTCTCGCCAACATGTCAACCTGTCTTCTCGCCAACCTGTCAACCTGTCTTCTTGCCGACCTGTCTTCTGGCCAACCTGTCAACCTGTCTTCTGGCCAACCTGTCAACCTGTCTACTCGCCAACCTGTCAACCTGTCTGTCAACCTGTTAACCCTGAGCTCAATGCTGCAGGGAATGGGCAACTTGGTCAATACCTGTGTCATCCTGATCAGCATGGCTATATTTGGTGAAACTGGTGCCAAGCTGTCCGAGGCTGGCTCCAAGAATGTGCTGACGCTGTCATATGGATTCGGAGCAGTTGCGTGCCTGGTCATGGTCCTCTACCGCAACATCTATCTGAAAGAATCGGAGGTGCGCCCTTTTTTTTTTTTTTTAAGTTGTGAAAGGACTTTCACCCCAGGAGTTGGGTCTCCCGACACAAACCAGCGACTCGGAGGATTCGGTTCGAATGGCGTTGTTGCTCCTACAATGTGCAAAGTAGGCGTGTATTTTACCATAAAACACAAGTGTAACACAGAAAAACATGAAACACGAATCATCAAACATTCAACATCAACCACCATCAACCACCATAAAACATAAGCCGTAAACCAAACATTGCCACTTCTACCGCTGCCGCACCAACACTCTTTGACCTGGATCTATACACCCATCTGTGCTTTCATCGACTGACCTGCTCACCCCTCTGTGTCGTTGTTACCTACCCGTATCTACCCACTCACCTATATCTGCCCTTAAGTGTTGGTACCCATTGACCTGGGCCCAACCATCTGCCCATTGACCTGCATCTTGTGAGTTGTGACAGCTCAGGATCCGACACTAACCCATTGCAATAGTCCATTCTGCCAAAGGGTGTCATGATGTCCTAACACTCATTCCCAAGTACAAACGCCATACCATACCGTTACACCTCTTCCCACTGATCAGCATCTGCCCACCTGTGTTCTACCCATCTACCCTTTGGCCTGGATCCAACCATCTGCCCACTGACCTGGATCTGCCCATCTGTTACACCCATTGAGCTGGATCTAACCATCTCATTGACTTAGATCCAACTATCTGCCCATTGAACCACCTCTTCCCACTGATCAGCATCTGCCCATCTGTGTTCTACCCATCTACCCTTTGGCCTGGATCCAACCATCTACCCACTGACCTGGATCTGCCCATCTGTTACACCCATTGACCTGGATCTAACCATCTCATTGACTTAGATCCAACTATCTGCCCATTGACCTACCTCTTCCCACTGACCATCATCTGCCCATCTGTGTTCTGCCCATCTACCCTTTGACCTGGACCCAACCAACCGCTCACTGACCTGGACCCAACCAACCGCTCACTGACCTGGATCTGCCCATCTGTTACTCCCATTGACCTGGATCTAACCACATCATTGACTTAGATCCAACTATCTGCCCATTGGCCTGCATCTGCCGATTATTGTTTTGCCCAGATTTAAATTCAGGAGAACAAATTTTGAACCCTAACCCTAACCTTCTTCTTCCGTTCAGATGTTTGTTGAGGAGAACAAAATTGAGCATGCGCATGCTACTGTTGCTGTGAGTGCTGTGAAGCGGCATGTACTGTCGTTGCGTCGCTACTGGCACCGACAGCTCATCGCATCACTGGCTTGGTTTGCAAACGACTTTGCTTTCTACGGAAACAAGCTGCAGCAATCGTTCTTCATCTCACTGCTGTACCCCCATGTAAGTTACAGGTACTGTTTTATTGATGATGATGATGATGATAATTACTTTTTCCCTGGAGCCCTTATCCGTATATTTAGATCATTTCCCCTAGGCCTTCTCCGTATACCTGCGATCTAGAGAGTAGGTCCCATGGGCCGCCAGTGCTGGGCGGTGTTTGTCACAACCTCAATAGGGTAGATTAAGTGGAGATACAGGTAGTAATCAGGAAGAAAAACGCTGAGAGAGAGAGAGAGAGAGAGAGAGAGAGAGAGAGAGAGAGAGAGAGAGAGAGGGAGAGGGAGGGAGAGAGGGAGAGGGAGAGGGAGGGAGGGAGATCATTCATCCACAATGAACAAGATATTGACCCCCCAACAAGTCCAGATGCACCAGAGTTTTATCCACTCACTCAAGGGAACCGGATGCTTGCCCACGATGAGCCTCTCGGAAGCGTAAACTACGTAGAGTGGTACAATACCAACATGCACACTACTACTACCACTACCGCAACCCACCCGCTCTCCCACCCACCCGCCCACCCTGCACAGGCCACCCCCTACAAGAAGCAGCAATGGACAGTGCTGAACTCCTTTATCTCATTGCTTGGCTACTACGCCGCAGCTGCCCTCATCGACAAGAAGTGGTATGGGCGTGTGCGCATGCAGGTGGGTGTATGGATGGGTGGTAGTGGAGGTGGGTGGCAGTAGGTGTTAGGTGGTGAACGGTGGGTGGTATTGGAGGTGGTGGTTTGTGGGTGGGAGGGTGGGTGCAGAGCGGGTGGTGGTGTCTGTGCAAGGTGGGTGGGTGGATGGATGAAATTTGCTTTGGACCCCCCCCAGTGGGGGCATCCATATCAGGGTACTTCAAATGGCCAAATTCCTTTAGCGCACTTGAAAACAAAAAAACTGCGCTTTAGTGCAAAAAGCGCAAAAATTGCATGCTGCGCCCACTGGGGGGTGTAAAAAACTGCGCTTGAAGCGCAGAGGGGGTCAAAAAGACAGCGCTCAAAAGCGCAAAAGCGCGCGCTTTGAATTACCCTGATCCATATGCCTGTTAGATTAAAGCCTTTTGGCGCCAAGCCAAGTGAATGAAACCTTTGCAGCCCGATCAAGTGCAAATGTGCATGCTTGGGTGCATGCGAGGGCAGGTGCATGCTTGGGTGCATGCTTGGGTGCATGCTTGGGTGCATGCGTGGGTGCATGCTTGGGTGCATGCGAGGGCAGGTGCATACGTGTGCCACCACCACTACCACCACCACCACCACAAACACCACCTCCAGGTGGAGGAGGAGGTGTCGGTGTGGAGGTTGTTGTTGATGATGTTGGTGGTTGTAGTTGAGGTGGTGTTGGTGGTGGTAGGGTTGCTAATGTTGGTGGTGATGTGTGGCAGATTCGTCGCTCTCTGTGTGGGGATGTGGTATCTCTGGAGGTGATAGTGTAATCTCACCCACATTTGTTTTTTACTTTTCTTGCTTGATTGTCGGCATCATCACCCACGCATTCACACCCGCACCCACCCACACCCGCACCCACCCACACCCACACCCGCACCCACCCACACCCGCGCCCACACACACACACACACACACACATACACCCGCACCCACCCGCACCCACACACACACACACGCACCCACCCACCCACCCACACACACACACGCACCCACCCACACACCCCCCCCCCCACACACACACACACACACACACACACACACACACGCACGCACGCACCCACCCACACGCACCCACACACACACACACACAACCGCACCCACCCACACACGCACCCACCCACACACGCACCCACCCACACCCACACACGCACCTACACACGCACCCACACACACATTCACACCCACACCCACACCCACACCCACCCATCTCATGCAGATTGTTTGCTTCATCGCAAAAAAGCACTAACAAAAATAAAAACACAAACCCATGCAGATTGTAGGCTTCATTGCCATGTTTGTGTTCTACATCGTCATCTTTGGTCAGTGGAACAACATGGGTGCTAAAGGCGCTCCTGCAGCAGGTGTCATGGCTTTCCAGGTGGGACCTTGTGTGCCTGCGGGTGTGGGTGGGTGGGTGGGTGTCATATATGGACAGTGGAACAACATGGGTGCTAATGAAAGGGATTGTGTCGTGTGGTGTGAGTCACTTGTAGAGCAATTATTGTAATAACACACACCCGCAGATGTGATAGACGCGAGCTTGCAAACAACGTATTTTAATACTTTGAATCCAACCATCAAACACACACACACACACACCTACACACCCACTCACACACGCTCAATACACACACTCGCAGTCAACTTCATAGTAGTTAGTTTTTATCCAACCAGCAAACACGCACAATTGTGCACAAACACACACACACGTGCCCCCCCCCCCCCCCACACACACACACACACACACACACACATGTGCCCCTGCAGGCGCTGTACTACCTGTCCTCCTTCTTCAACCAGTTTGGACCCAACTGCACAACATGGCTGGTTGCGGGAGAGATATTCCCCGCAGATGTGCGTGCCTCAAACCACGGCTTCGCTGCGGCCATTGGAAAGTTTGGAGCCATCATTGCGTCCCTCTGGATCTCATACGTCGTTGACTCAAAGAAGGTAGGACACAAAGGTTTTCAGTGTTTGGTTTGGTTTGGTTTGGGGGGGGGGGGGGGGGGGGGGGCACCATCACATATATCTGGACATCATACATCGTTGACTCAAAGAAGGTGGGACACAAAGGTTTTCAGTGTTTGGTTCGGGGGGAGGGGGGGGGGGGGGGGGCACCATCACATCTATCTGGACATCATATGTTGTTGACTCAAAGAAGGTGGGACTCAAAGTGTGTGTGTGTGTGTGGTTGGGGGGGGGGGGGGGGGGGGGAGGTTGGGGGTGTAAGTGTGGGTGGGTAGGTGGGGGAGGGGGGGGCACCATCACATATATCTGGATATCATACGACGTTGACTCAAAGAAGGTGGGACACAAAGTGTGTGTGTGGTTGGTTGGTTGGTTGGTTGGTTGGGGGGGGGGGGGGGGCACCATCACATCTATCTGGATATCATAAGCCCTAAACCCTAAATGCAAAGGTGTGGGTAGGTGTATTAGTGACTGACTGATTGACTGACTTACTGAAGCTACGGGTAGTAACCAGCAGGAGAAAACTCAAAATGAAAACACTGTGCATACCCGCACAGAATGCCCACCCGCACACAAACGCCGACACCCACACACACACTCACTCACACATGTTTGGCCCCAACAAACTTCATCCTGCAGGTGTTCCTCATCTCCGCCTTGTGGGGCCTGTTTGGAGGTGTGGCAACTTGGATCTTCCTCCCCGACACCACTGGACTGGACCTAGAGGAGTATGACCGAATGCAGCGATGCAACCTAGCTGGCGCTTTCCATCAGTACCACGGGGAGGCGGTGAACCCCAAGCACCTGTCTGTGTTCGAGATCTACGTGCTCAAGTGGAACAAGGTGGGTGGTGATCATGATACCAGGGAGGGGGGGGTGGGGGGGTCAAGACACTGAGTTGTATGGAAGTGCGTTTTGGGGGTCGGGGTAGGGGTGGGGAGATCTTCCTATATGCCCGGTTGGCTTAAGGGGGGTGATACCGAGGAGAGAAGGGGGGGGTGATGTGTAGAGGGCACCGGGGTGGGGGGGAGGACAACAACAACAACAACAACATCACCACAACCCCCCCAACGCACCAGCCCAAAACCTAAACCCTGAACTAAGCCCCAAGCTGGGTGCAGACCTACACCTTGAACTCGGCCCAGAACCGCTGCCTAAACTACACCCTGAGCGGGAGTAGAAAAAATAATACTTCCCCCCCCCCCCCCCCCCCCCCCCCCCGCCTAAAAAACATGAGAAGGGCTGACCCCCCCCCCTCACCCCTCAAATGAGCTGCTCAGAATGACCTGAAACGTAACTCAAAATTTCGACATGATACATGCCATTACAGCCCCATTCTCAGAAAAACTCGAACGGCCTTACTGAAATTTTGAGGCCTGGGCTACTGCTGCCCTAAGTTGTACTCTGAATGAACTTACACCAAACATGGCAGAGCATTACAGGGTGTGAAGGTTGCGTCTACTCTGGCTTACCACGTCGGCAGCTTCAAGGGACAGACAAACAATCAGACAGACAAACGGGTGTCTACGGGGGCTACACAGGGTGCGGGTGGGGGGGTGTGGGGGGGTAGTTCCACCTTATAACCCTGAGGTGGATGTGAGCCAAAGCAGTCCCCACCACCACCCGACTAACTGCATAACCAACCAACCACCACCTGCAACCAACTAACACCACCAACCAACTGCATAACCAACCAACAGCATTTACAACTGCAGCACTAAGCAACACCACTAACCAACACCACCATCAACTGCAGAACCTACTTACACCAACACTAACTTACACCACTAACAACTGCAGAACTAACCAACAACACACCTCTAACAACTGCAGAACTACGACCCTAACCTGGATAAGAAGACGTTCGAGTCAGAGCTGAAGCAGTATGCCAACGATCATGACCCAGATGGCATCAATCAGCTGTTGCGTATGAAGCAGCACGAAGCGGAACCTGAAGCCTTGGCTGAAGAAAAGTAGTAGCGCAGTATGGTAGCTTTCTCTAGTATGTACACATGCATGCAAACGGGAGGATTCCCTGTATCTCTCACCTGTAGTGTGGCATGGCGTACTAATATTCAATTTTAGTACCGCAGGGGGCCATCACTAGAATTGTTGGGTTCCGCCCCCGCTTCATAACATGCTTGCTCATCACACCATTTCCCGTATCCTGACCCCCTTTTAGCAAGATTTGAAGCAGAGTCAGAGTTGATGCAGCAGTATGCCAACGATCATGACCCAGACAGTATCAATCAGTTGTTGCGTATGAAGGCGGATGAAGCGGAACCTGGATCCTTGGCCTTAAAAAAATTAGTACTTCAGTGGGCCACCACTATAACTGTTGGGTTCCACTCCCCCTTCATTACGTACATGCTTATCACACCCTTTCCCCGTATCTTGACCCCCTTTTAGTCATAGTTGAAGCAGTATGCCAACGATCATGACCCAGACAGCATCAATCAGTTGCTGCGAATGCAGGCGCACAAAGCGGAACCTGGATCCTTGGCCTAAAAAGTAGAACGGCGGTATGGTAGCTTTCTCTAGTATGTACACATGCATGCAAACAGGAGGGTTCCCTCAACCTCACGCCTGTGGCATGGTGTACTAATTTTCAATTTTAGTGGCGCAGTGTGCCACAACTGGAATTATTGCCCCCCCCCCCCCCCCCCCCCCCCCCCCCCCCCCCCCCCTTCATTACATACATGCTTGCCCATCACACCATTTCCCCTTATCTTTACCCCCTTTACTGCCCTGTCGTCCTGTTTATAACCCCCATTTATTTCGTGAACGTGAAATAACGAAGTGAAACAGCAAAGTGTTGTGGCAAATTGTTTCCTATAGCACCCTGCATTTTTTAAACCCCGGAGAATGTTGGTGAATGTTTTTTACGCACGACCTGAACACAACCACACATTAATCCAATGTGCACCCTAGATAACTCGATATATCAGCGTCCCGGAGCCTTGTTGTTGTTTTCTGCCTTCCTTCAATATCCTTTTTATCTGTCATGCCTAGTATTGGCCTGAACTTCATGGGCTTTCTACATGAAGAAGGTATAAATGTAAGTACGTAACGCCGACCATGATTATACCAGCTTCAAGGTGCACTAGCTTGCTTTAGTTTTAGCTGAATAGCCAGCCAGGGGAGCTGCCTAGAAGCTGCTGCATGTAGCCTACAATAAAAGCTATGTCTCGAATCGTTGTGTGGGTCTGTATGGATCCATAAATTGCTATGCTCTGCATACACAACAATAAGCTATTGTTAGGTTGGTTAGGCCCCTGTCAGGCCTTCAACTTGCTCTGGTCCGCAACATACACACCAGACAAGAAACTACAGTCGAGGCTGTTGAGGTTTCAATTTTCTCACCACAACTGTCATGTGTGCCACCTCCCCAATTGGGGGTTCTTGGTACGCGAGACATGACAGTTGCGGCCTCGCGATTCCAGTTGCCAACTGGGCACAAACAGGACATGTGTCGTCATCATTGTCAGACACCAGGCGGCTATCAGGCAGGTTGACCTGCTGCCTCTTGGATGGACTTTAGTCGTGAATAGTCTCTTAAATGGTTGCATACGACTCTGCAGTGCTAATCAGATACACCCATGCCGAACTCGCACCTGGGTAAGCCGGAGATCACCGGTAAAACAAGGATTCAAAATTGAACTCGAAATCGAACTTGAATAACCTAGCAGGTGTCTGAAAACTATGGGATTGGCAAGCTTACATCGAGATGAAGTCATTGCACTTGTCCAGAGGCGAAATGGAGCAGTGAGAAAAAAGACAGAGAAAAGTTCAAACGGGGCTGGGGGGGGGGGGGGGGGGGGGGGGGGGGGGGGGGGGGGGGGGGTGGTCTTGCAACAAGGCTCTCAGAATGTCACCGAACCCGCTGGACCAGGGGGTATCGATAGATCAAGGTCCACCCACCCACCCACCCCACAGCCATGAAAGTGCACCATACACAACATGCAACACACACAGCCAGGGCATTGTACCACGCATTACACCCCATAGCCCTGGCAGTGGACCACCGCCCAACCACCCACTGACAGCCATGGCGGTCCACCACCACACACTCCACAGCCCTGGCAATGTGCCGCGCACCACCCACCCCCACACACAGCCATGGCAGTTCACGACTACCCAGCCAACAAACAGCTATAGCAGTTCATCAACACCCACCGCATATTCATTGCAGTGCCCCCCACACCCCACACCCCACACACAGCCATGGACCCATGGTAGTTCGCCACCACCCACCACCCACCACCCACACAGCCATGGCAGTTTACTAATTCCTACCCCACAACCCTGGAACTGTAACACCACTACCACAACAGCCATCCAATGTGTGCGTCCCCTACCCCACCCCCACCCTCACCTCACACACCATTCCACCCCCTGACCCCTTACCCCCTCATACGCACACCATCCAGGCATGGCAGAGCCCCCCACCCTACCCCCACCCTAAACCCACACACAGACGCATACACTATCCTCACAGAAATGGTGGTTCAGTATTGAACCCCCCACAGCCATGGCTGCGCCCGATCTTCCCACAAATATGGCATTGGCCCAACAGTCACATTCAGCCCCTGCACCCCATACGCAGCCATGCCATGGCTGTTACCCTGTTTTCAAAGCCCTATCCATTTCAGGACTCAGGGACGATTCAGCGTTGGGCCAGGAGAATTGGAAGCTCCACAGTATCAGGCTGATGAACCGGTCGATTACTCCTCCAGAAAGTAGCATGTCGAAACTGTCCACTCCAGACTAGAGTGAAGCTCACACGTGCAACTCCAGATGGTATCTGTTATCGCTATTTACGTAATGAGAGTCTGTCCTGAAAGAACGAGGCGATCGTGAATCTATGGAGATGTAGGTGCGCACAGTATTATATCAGTTGGTTAGCTTCGAAGATACCGTAGATATTTATCTCTACAAGCAATTGTGCCACTGCGTCGGCGGTCGGTGACGAAATAGGCGCAAGCATTGGACACGGCCGTTTTTATTCAAATTATATTTTCGGGTGAAATCCATTACCCGGAGCTACCCGAAGCCAGACCAGAGGGTTCTGCCCGAAGCTACTCCACTACCCAACTCAACCCCCTTGCCCTTGTTGGGCCGGCCCATCTTCGTCACAACCGAATTAACGACACGTGACTGTTCAGATTGCTCGAAATCCCCCCTGAAAGGTACTGATCAAGAAGTCGTATAGAAACTGCTTTGCTTTTTGTTGTGCCTCCTACGTCACCAAACTCCATAAGAATTTCGTCCTCTTCACTGTCCGAAAATTGAGGTGTAGCAATTCAGTATTGAGCAAGTGTAAGCCTGGTGCAGAAGCAATGACGTTGTTTGGTGACCGGGAGCTCCAATATTGCGACTAGCTCAGCTCGTGTCGTATATCTTCCTTTCTGCGTTATTCTTCCCTGTTCGAAGCAGCAGCAGCGCCTTGGATGGCGCTTCTCACAGCTTCCCCGTTGCTGGCTTAGAGCGTCCGGTTCTGTGTCACCTTCCTGCACCTGACCCCACTCTTGCATCACTGGCCAGAAAGCAATTCTGAGGTTTCTAACATCCTTTGAAAGCTCGGAGCTCTGTTTTGAATTCCGCTGTCAAGGCGCTGGAGCGATAGTCAGGCAACATGACCAGTAAATCGTCCGAAGATGCATCAATTCCGTATTGTGCCTTGCAGCCTCAGTCTGCTTCCTCGCCCTTCTGTGCTGCCACCGTTGAGCTGGTTGAGGCGTTCAACTCCAATAGCATCCCATCTCAGCACATCCGCATGCCTGAGAAATCGATCATATCCAATCCAGTTGCGCCATCTCTCGAGCGAACAGAGCCGCTCAATTTTTGCCCGCTGCTTCCCAACCTCACTGTGGAACTTCTCAGCCCGCGGAGTAATGATGCCCTCACCCCGCCCACACCTGGCTCGTCTCTGAAACTATCTCCCCTGGAGTCAAGCACAAACAGCAGCATCCACACTTCTGGCTGTCCTCCCCACGGTGTTAAGGCTGTATGCGGGAAGCGGTCCAAGATGGAAGACACTTATGTTGTACAAGTTAACTTTTTCGACCTCCCACCTTCTAGCATCGAGGACTCGCCATTTGATAAGATACCCCCTCGTCTTTCAAACCACGGGCTGTCCTCCCCCGAGAGTGAAGGCTCCGTGTTAAGCAGCAGCACGCAGTCTCATTGCATCTGCCCTATTCCCTCGGACATAGAAGTTAGTACGAAGAGTGTCTCTGATTCAGCTACTGCAGGTAGCAGTGACACTCTCCATTTCTTTGGGGTCTATGATGGGCATGGAGGATCAGAGGCTGCCCAGCACTGTGCCAATCGACTTCACCAGCACCTCAATGCAGCTCTGGTACATGTGACGAGCATGATTCAGGGAGATGGGGCTCACTCAGAGCCCCCAGCCGAATGGACCCAAATGGGCTCTGATTACAGTCATTTGGCTCAAGAAAGCACTAGTTGCAACGTTCAAACATCAGGCGTGCCACCCTGCCAAGCTTCATCCACTGCTACAGCTACAGCTACAGGTACAGACATTGACCATGAGGCTGAAATATCCTCAAACCTAGCCAAGACTAACCTTACATGCAGGGATCCTTCAGATCATGGTACGTACTTACTCATGGATCCTTTTGGCTGGACTCAATTATTTGAATTTGTTTACATTCTTTGGATGTACTTAACTCTGAGCAGGTGTTTGATCCCTGATGCTTGATTGTTGGAGTTGGGTCATGTTGGGCATGTTGTTGATCGTGGTGCACATGCACAAGTATGCACATGTTCATGCACATGCATGCACATGTGCTGCACATGCACATGTTGTTGATTGTGCTACACGTGTTATTTTGGAGTCCTGATGCTAATTATGCTGCACGCGCTACCAGGGAGGGCCAGTGATGGTGGCTTGTGCCCTTCTCACACGCGCTGAATCTAACATGCCATGTTGGGGTACAGATACTAAGAACAAGGCCGCGGAAGGCAAAGCCACAAGTGGCAAGCCAGATGATGCGTGTATAGCGTCCACCACCACCTGGTCAGATTCCTCCACCTCAAGCAAATCGTGCGAGTCAATGTCTGTGTCCTCTCTACTGGAGGAGGCCCTGCGAGATGCGTTCCTCAAGACTGACGCTGAGTTCGCGACCGAAGTGACGGCGTCTACAGTGGGCAGCACTGCTGTGGTTGCTCTGTTGGGAAAGAAGCGCATGTGGGTTGCTAACTGTGGGGACTCTCGCGCTGTCCTGTGCCGCGGGGGAAAGGCCTTGCAGCTAACAGATGACCACAAGCCTGAGAGGGAGGATGAAGCGGTGAGTTAGGTGGCCACTCTTTCTTGCCCCTCCTTTACAGATGGGTGGGAGCCCATCCTTACGCCACCCTTGCAGTAAGGTGGAAGTCCATCCTTACCCCTCCCTTGCAGTTAGGTGGGTGTCCTTTCTTGCCCCTCCCTTACAGATGGGTGAGAGCCCATCCTTACCCCTCCCTTGCAGTTAGGTGGGAGCCCTTCTTGCCCCACCCTTGCAGTAAGGTGGGAGCCCATCAGTACGCCACCCTTACAGTCAGGTGGGCGCCCTGTCTTGCCCCACCCTTCCAGATGGGTGGGAGCCCATCCTTACCCCACCTGTATGAATAGGCAGGAGCCCATCCATACCCCGCCCTTACCCCACCGTTACAGTGGGATCCCATTTGTTCCTCACCCTGAACCCCACCATTGTCCCACCCTAACTACCACCTCCTTGCCACCATCTTTGTTCTTTCTCGCTTCCTCCTTGCTACCTTCTTGCCACATGTTCACTGCATGTGCATGAGCGTGTGGGTATATCTGCCAACCATAGTTTTTCTCAGCTATGAGCAGCAGCTCCTAGGCAACTTTTCGCCTCCTTCTTGCTACCTTCTTTCCACATGCGCACCACATGTGCCGAGGGAAAGGCTAAGTTACTTAATATTAGTGAATGATACTTAATATTAGACAGACAGGCCGTCTCGTCAGAATCTTGAATTATTTGAAAAACTAATATTATTGTGACACTTATTATAATATTAGTTTTCTCATAATGTTAGATTTTCAAACACTTATATAAGTCGCCGGTCCCTACTTGTGCCTGACCGTGTGGGTATGGCTGCCAACCATACCATTGTCATTCATTTTAGCTACGAGCATCAGCTCCTTTGGTTGGCTATTCAGCCAGATCATAAGCAACCTAGTGCACCTGGAAGCTGGCTTAAACAGCTTTCTAGGATCGCTGGGATTTGTGAAAACTGCTGAAAGAAGTCGAAAAGAAAAACCCTGCTGCCAACAACCTAAGCATGCTCACTGTCTGACTGTTGTCCTTGCCAACATGCAGGAGCGTGTGGAGAAGGCAGGCGGGCAGGTTCTTTTCTGGAATGGGCATCGAGTGATGGGCGTGCTAGCAATGTCTCGGGCGATAGGCGACCATGGCCTGCGGCCTTATGTCATTCCAGAGCTGAGGTAGGGGGTGGGAGGGAGGGGTGGCGAGGGAGCCAGGAGGTTGATGGGATTGGGAGGGTCCAGAGAGGGTATGGAGGAGGCGTTGCGGAGGGGGGAGCAGGGAAGGGGGAGGGGTGGGGAGGGAGGATGGTAGGTGGTGGGGAGGGAAGCATGGTAGGTGAGGGGAGGGAGCCAGAAGGGGAGGGAGGAGGGTGGGGGGGGAGGGAGGAGGTGAGGGGTGCGGGCGGGATGGGGGGGGGGAAGCAGGGAGGGAGGGAAGGGCAGGAGGGTGGGAGGGGGAGGAAGAGGGAGGGAGGGAAGCAGGGCAGGGAGGGGAAGGGGGAGGTGAGGGGTGGGGACGGGATGGGTGGGGGAGGGAGGGCGGAGGGAGGGGTGGGGAGGAGGGGTGGGGATGGAGGGGGTAGGGAGGGTGTGGGGAGGAGGGGAGGAGGGGTGGGGGGAGGGAGGGTGTGGGAGGGGGAGGGGTGGGGAGGGACGGAGGGACGGGTAGGGAGGGAGGGGGGGGCGGGAGGGGTGGGGGGAGGGTGGGGAGGGGGGTGGGGCGGAAGGGGGTCTTGGTGGGGAGGGGGGGAGGGGAGGGGTGGGGAGGAGAGGTGGGGAGGTGGGGTGGGTGGTGAGGGGGGAGGGGTGGGGTGGGGAGGGAGGCGGTGGGGAGGGATGGGTGGGGTGGGAGGGAGGGGTGGGGAGGGAGGGATGGGGTGGTGGTGGGGCGGGGGGAGGGGTGGGGAGGGAGGGAGGGGTGGGGAGGGGGAGGGGTGGGGAGGGGAGGGGGTGAGGGGAGGGGTGGGCAGGGTTGGTGGGGGAGGGAGGGGTGGGGAGGGCGGGGAGGGGGTGGGGAGGGGAGGGTGGGTGGGGAGGGAAGGGGTGGGGAGGGAGGGATCTGGTGGTTGGTTGGGTGGGGAGGGGGGTGGGGAGGGAGGGAGGGGGTGGGTGGGAGGGAGGCGGTGGGTCGGGAGGAGCGGCGGGGGTGGGGAGGGAGTGGGGGGAGCGGGAGGGATGGGTGGGGAGGGGAGGAGGGGTGGGGAGGGCGGGGAGGGATGGGGTGGGGGGGGGAGGAGGGGCTGGGGAGGGGCGGATGGGTGGGGAGGGGCTGGGGGTGGGGAGGGGTGGGGAGGGGCGGGGTGGGGAGGGGAGGGGTGGGGTGGTGCGTGGGGTGTGGTGGGGTGGGGTGGGGTGGGGTGGGGGTGGGGAGGGGGTGGGTGGGGAGGGTTGGGGTGGGGTTGGGGAGGGGTGGTGGGTGCGTGCGGGGTGGGGAGGGGGTTTGGGGAGGGGAGGGAGGGGTGGGGTGGGGAGGGGCGGGGTGGGGGGGGGGGTTGGGAGGGGTGGGGTGGGGTTGGGTCGTGGCGGTTGGGGTGGGGGGGGTGGGAGGGTGGGGAGGCGTGGGGAGGGGGAAGGGAGAGGAGGGTGGGGAGGGGCCCGGAGTTGAGGATGGGAGGGAAAGCAGGGAGTGGGAGGGCAGGAGGCGAGGGAGGGGAGGGGAGGTGAGGGAGCAGGGAGGGAGGGAGGAGGGGACGTCTGTAAGGGGTGGGGAGGGAGCCGGTGAGGGGAGGAGGAAGAGTTGAAGGGTGGGGAGGGAAGAAGGTGGGGTGGGGAGGGAGGAGGGAGGGTGGGGAGGGAGGATGTGAGCGGGGTGGGGGGGAGAGGTGAGGGTGGGGGCGGGCGGACAGGAGGTGGGGAGTGGGGAGGTTAGGGGTAGGGAGGGAAGCAGCAGGGAGTGGTGGGGGGGGGAGGATCTTCGGGGTGGGGAGGGAGGAGGTGTGGCGCGGGTGGTGGCGGGGTGAGGAGGTGGTTAGGGTCAGGGCAGGAGGGAGGGAGAGCCAGGGAGGGAGTTGGGGGGGGGTGTGTGAGGTTGATTAGGGGTGGAGAGAACAGAGTTGAGGTGAGGGGTGGGGAGAGCGGAGGGGAAGACAGGGGGGTGTGGGGTTTGAGGAGATTAAGGGTGGGGAGGGAGGACGGTGCGGGGTTGGGAGGGAAGTGAGAGGGGATGGGGGGAGCAGGGAGGGGTGGGGGTGGGGTGTGGGGGGGGGTGAGGATGAGATAGGGGGGGGAGGGAGGAGTGAAAGGGCGGGGAGGGAGGAGGTGAGGGAGAGGGCGGGTGGGGCGGTGAGGGTGAGGAGATACGGGGTGGGGAGGGAGGAGGTGAGGCGGTGGGGGGGGGGGGAGGCGGTGAGACGAGAGAGGAGGGGTGGGATGAGGCATATAGGGGTTGGGAGGGAGCAGGATGGGTTGGGGATGGGGAGTTAGGGGTAGGGAGTCGCAGGGGATGGGTGGGGGTGTTGCGGTAGATTAGGGGGGCTAGGGAGGAGGTGAGGGGTGGGGAGGGGGGAGGAGATTAGGGGTAGGGAGGGAGGAGATTAGGGGTGGGGAGGGCGGAGGTGGGGAGGTGAGGGAGCAGGGAGGGTGGGGAATGGGGGAGGTTAGGGGTAGGAGGGAGCAGGGAGAGGTGGGGGGTGAGGAGATTAGAGGTGGGGAGGGAGGAGGTGAGGGGTGTGGGGGGGAGGAGATTAGGGGTAGGAGGGGGAGGAGATTAGGGGGGGGAGGGAGGAGGTGGGGGAGCAGGGAGGTGGGGGTGGGGGAAGGTTAGGGGTAGGGATGGGAGAAGGGAGGGGTGGGGGGTGAGGAGATTAGGGGTGGGGAGGGCGGAGGTCAGGGAGCAAGGATGTGGGGGGTGGGGAGGGTAGGGGTAGGGAGGGAGCAGGGAGGGGTGGGGGGTGAGGAGATCAGGGGTGGGGAGGGATCAGGGAGGGGGAGGTGATAGAACATTCTGATTGATGTGGATCAGAAAGCTAGGACATGATTGCATGTGTGGACACTAGAGGGGCAGGCTGTTCACAGATGTTGCGCCACCACCGCCCTTTCATGAACCAGTATTACCCACATTAAGTCCCTTAACCAACACCTCCTTTCACCCACACCAAGTCACTTCACCAGCACGGTAACCCCCTCCTTCCCCACGTTTTACCACTTGGCAGATCACAGTGCTACTTCGGACTCGAGACGACGATTTCATCCTGCTGGCAAGTGATGGACTGTGGGACGTCATGACCAATCAGGTACCCAAACATAACCCCAGCTACCCCACCACTCCCGCCTCAGCCATCGCCACACATGGCCACAAATTACCGCACACGCTTGAGACATGTGTTGGGTTGTTAGCTGGTACCCAAATGGAATGCTGTCATGTTCGGAAACCTACACCCAGCCACCCCACCACATCCGCCCCAGCCACAACCACCCAAACTACAAAATAGGATGCGGATGTGTTTTGAAACCTACACCCAGCCGTGCTATGAAACCTACACCCAGCCACCCCTCCACCTCCGCCCCAGCCACAACCACACAAACTACAAAATGGGATTCAGATGTGTTATGAAACCTACACCCAGCCACCCCTCCACCTCCGCCCCAGCCACAACCACACAAACTACAAAATGGGATGCGGACGTGTTTTGAAACCTAAACCCACCCACCCCTCCACCTCCGCCCCAGCCACAACCACACAAACTACAAAATGGGATGCGGATGTGTTATGAAACCTACACCCAGCCACCCCTCCACCTCCGCCCCAGCAACAACCACAAAAACTACAAAACAGGATGTGTTCGTGTAGTCATCCCCCCTGCGTGTCGCCTACTGGGATTTCAGTGAGGGAGAGATGTCCATGCTTGTCTTAAAGAGTGGGCGAGCAGGGGAGGTTCCATATGGAGCAGGGGGGGGGGGGGGGGGGGGGGGGGGGGGGGGGGTAGCAGGGGAGGTTCCATTTGGAGCAGAGGGAGGAGGAAGGAGGGGGGGGGGGGGTAGCAGGGGGGGTCCATGTAGAGCAGAGGGAGGAGGAGGGAGAAGGAGGGGGAAGGGGGGGGGGGGTCCATGTAAAGCAGAGGAAGAAGGAGGGTGGGGAGGCAGCAGAAGTGGAGAGGACAGATGGGCGGTGTGTTATTTTGAAATAAATTATGATTGTGCCAGGCTATGTCAAGGTGATGTTTATTTCTGGATCTAGTAGGAAGGCAGGTTGGCGAGAGCAAGGGCGTCGAAGTTGGTAAGGCGTGTGAGTGAAAGGGTGTGAGGGACAACATAAAACACAAAACACTAAGCATATCATATATGTGTGCACCTTCAATCAGATGAATATGATGAATGACTATACAAATAACAAAAACTGTATTATAATTGACTACCGTATACAAATTACGCCAACTGTATGAGAAATTACTGTACATATAACAACAACTAAATGATAAATGACTGTACAAATAGCAAAAACTCCGTGCTCTTGCTTGCAAATAGCAAAAGCTCTGTCCTCTTGCTTGCAAATAGCAAAAACTCCGTCCTCTTGCTTGCTTGCTTAAATGCTTGCTACAACAAAAACTAACTCCGTCCTCTTGCTTGCTTGCTTGCTTGCTTAATTGCTTGCTTAATTGCTTGCTTAATTGCGTAATTGCTTAATTGCTTGCTTGCTTAATTGCTTGCTTGCTTGCTTGCTTGCTTGCTTGCTTGCTTGCTTGCTTGCTTGCTTGCTTGCTTGCTTGCAATAACAAAAACCAACTCCGTCGTCTTGCTTGCTTGCTTGCAATAACAAAACTAACTTTGTCATCTTGCTTGCTTGCTCGCTTGCTTGCTTGCTTGCTTGCTTGCTTGCTTGCTTGCTTGCTTGCTTGCAATGACATAAACTAACTCTGTCCTCTTGCTAGCAATAACAAAAACTCCGTTTTCTTGCTTTTCTAGGAGGCTGCCCAGCTTGCAATCCGCTGTATGAGCCGAGCACGCGAGAAGGGGGCCTCACGGAAAGCCGCTGTCCGTGTGGCGGCTAGTGTCCTCACCTCTGCCGCCATTGATCGAGGAAGCAAGGACAATGTTACCGTTGTCATTGTGGATCTGAAGGTACAGTACTGCCGTATTGCAATAGCGTTAGGGAACGGCGATATGATATCATATGATGCCGGCAGTCTGTTTAGGCCAAAGTTACCATTTCAAAACAATATCATATGATGCAATTGACATGATATCATATGATATCATACTCGCCTTTGGCCAATATCATATGATATGCCGATCCCTAAATAGCGTAGTGCATTGTCCTGAGTACAGAATGCTATCCCAAGCCCCTTCCAGCGAATCAATTGGTCTAGTGGTACACCAAATCGCTTTGAGGATGGAGGGTCAGGTGTTCGATTCCCCCTACGGTCGCCCTCAGCGATGCAGGTCGTTGTCAACCGTAATGGTAACTTGTCCAGTTGAGGTAGAAGACCACTCTCTTCCCGCGTACGACGGCTTCCCTTAACACCACGCCCCACCAGGCGTTATCATAACCTTATAATGCTATCTCTTTGGTGAAGCTATCGTTGTCAACTTTGTCACTGAACTTTTTTTGTTTAGTTGTAAAAGTATTTTCACCCCAGGAGGTGGGTCTCCCGACACAAACCAGAGACACCAAGGATTCAGTTTGAATGGCGTTGCCACTCCTACAAAAGATAAGGCACACTTATGGTCGGCGGGAGATACCAACAGTGGACCAAACAAACATAAACAGTTGGCCCAAAGCTATAGCCGTGCCTGCCATCTTGATCCCATTCAGCCATGCGCCTCCGTGGGTTAGAACAGTTGCAAACACGTCAGGGCTTTTATTTTTGGCCACCGGCCGCAGCTTCTACCGGCCTACCAGCCACATCTTTGGCTACCGGCCGTAGCTCCCCAGGCTACACAGACAAACCTGACCCAGACACAGACACAGACAAACCTGACCCTGACAGGCTACTCAGACAAACCTGACCCAAAGCTATATACCTGCAATCCTGATCCAAGTGTTTTGCACCAACTAAGACTCCTTGGTGTCACGGGGGGGGGGGGGGGGGGGGGGGGTTGAAAAACGGCAAGCCCAGAGTTAGCTTCAGAATCATGTAACAATCAATTGTCAACCACACATCTGAACTCATGAGGTCGTGCTCATCGGCTCTCCCACCACCACCACCACTTTCATCACCATCTTCACCTCTTCCTCACCGGCTCTTTCACCACCACCACCTCCTTCCTGACCTATGCTCCTGTCGTTGCGGCTGCTGCTATTGCTCTGCAGGCCACCAAGGAGGCGTGCGCTACCCCAGTGCCCGTGCCCAGCGTGATTGCAGCAGCTCCCACTGAGCCACCCCTTGCTGGCGCTGCCCTGGCCGTCCCTGCCCCTTAGACTGCCTCATACATCTCTCGACATGAGTAGCTAAGTTGCCCAGACTTGTGCCTGTGATGGTGCTGCCTTACCATCCGAGTCCATGCCCCATGGGTTGCCCCAGAGTTCTCTGCCTCTCACAATCCCACCATGAGTCGTCATGTTGCACTGACTTGTGGTTGCGATGGTGCTGCCTTGCTCCAGAGTCCCCGCCCCATGGGTTACCCCAGAGTTCTCTGCCTCTCACAATCCCACCATGAGTCGTCATGTTGCACTGACTTGTGGTTGCGATGGTGCTGCCTTGCTCCAGAGTCCCCGCCCCATGGGTTACCCCAGAGTTCTCTGCCTCTCACAATCCCACCATGAGTCGTCATGTTGCACTGACTTGTGGTTGTGATGATGCTGCCTTGCTCCAGAGTCCCCGCCCCATGGGTTGCCCCAGAGTTCTCTGCCTCTCACAATCCCACCATGAGTCGTCATGTTGCACTGACTTGTGGTTGTGATGGTGCTGCCTTGCTCAAGAGTCCCCGCCCCATGGGTTGCCCCAGAGTTCTCTGCCTCTCACAATCCCACCATGAGTCGTCATGTTGCACTGACTTGTGGTTGTGATGGTGCTGCCTTGCTCCAGAGTCCCCGCCCCATGGGTTGCCCCAGAGTTCTCTGCCTCTCACAATCCCACCATGAGTCGTCATGTTGCACTGACTTGTGGTTGTGATGATGCTGCGTTGCCCCAGAGTCCTCTGTCTCTCATAATCCCACCATGGGTAGTCATGTTGCACTGGCTTGTGGTTGTGATGGTGCTGCCTTGCTCCAGAGTCCCCGCCCCATGGGTTGCCCCAGAGTTCTCTGCCTCTCACAATCCCACCATGAGTCGTCATGTCGCACTGACTCATGATCGTGATAGTGCTGCCTGGCCTGGTCAGTCCCTGCCTCATGAGTGACCCCACAATCCATTATCCACCATTCTTGAGGTCCACGCCAGCCTAATTCTAATAGTAATTATTACATACTCTGATCCATAATCCACCATTCACGAGGTCCACGTCAGCCTAAAAATTGAAAATTATGAAGCCATTCCACAGACGTGAGATTAAGGGAACCCTCCCGTTTGCATGCATGTGTACATACTGGAGAATAGCCACCATGTTGGGTTTAAAGTTCCGCGGACCCTCTGCGCCTGAGCTTGGACTACCGCGCTACAGCGCCTAATGCAATACTCTGACACTTTATGTACTGCTGTGCTGTAAGGAAAATGTCACGCATGCCTGCTGCACTATTGCTGCACACGCATGCCTGCTGCACTACTGCTGCACACGCTATGCCTGCTGCACTACTGCTGCACACGCTATACCTGCTGCACTACTGCTGCACACGCTATGCCTGCTGCACTACTGCTGCTCACGCTATGCCTGCTGCACTACTGCTGCTCACGCTATGCCTGCTGCACTACTGCTGCACACGCATGCCTGCTGCACTACTGATGTGCTGGAAGGAAAATGTCACGCATGCCTGCTGCACTGTTTTATCTTACTCGGCGGCTCTCCGAATGCCAAGACATTTTTAGGCGATCTAAAGCCTGTCTACCGTGTGTAGCTGTATCTTGCACCTGTTGACATAAAAGGTGGGGACAGTTCCATTAGTAAGCAACATGGAATAACATAATACAATAGATAACCTGGAATAATATAATATAATAATATGGAAGATAGGTGCACGGGAAATGTGCACATACACCCAAAGTTGTCTACATACACTGCACAACCGCTCAATACACTCAACCTACCAGACAAGTACCATGGCGCAGCTCTAATTCTATTGGTTCATGAATTATTGTTGCATGCCCTGCAAGTGGAGCCAAGAACCTACCCCGGTTGCTGGAAGGACAAGCTCAATGCAGCGTCGCTTGCGGAAAATTGGTGGAGTGTGTTGGCAATGGAAGCCTGTTAGTTATGTGACAGTTGGCTGACGTGTCAGGCTTCAATTTTTCGGTCGATCGGTCGGTCGCACAGACGGACAACGGGGTAACACTGGGGGATCTCGTCCCCTTGAAGAGGGGTTTCCACCAAAAACGTCATACATGCCTGCTGCCCTGTTCTACTTGGAGACTGTCCGAATGCCAAGACACCTTCTAGCGCCACGACGCAGCTTAAATTTTAGTTGGTTCATGAATTATGGGTATTGGTATGTTGGGTATGGGTGGGTGGTTAGGTATGGGTATGTTTCAGCCTACCCAGCAACCCCAGGAAGGTAACACATATCTAGGGAACGGCAATATGATATCATATGATATCATGTCATCATATAATGCCGGAAGTCTGACTAGGTCAAAGTTACCATTTTATAAAATATCATATGGTGCAGCAGGGGGGGGGGCAGAGAGACAGATTTCGGACCGCATGTTCAATATGGTGTCCGATTCAGATGGTAGTTGGAATTGTGGAAGTTTCATACAAAAATAGGGGGAAAATAAAGTTTTGCTTGCCCCCCCCTCGTGGTGCAGTTTGTATGATACGATATGCCGGCAGGTCCCAAATTATTGTTGCATGCCATACAGGCGGAGTTAAGGCCCTAGGCCAGTCAGATCCAACCCTTATATCCACATTGAGTTGCAGCAATGTTTGGTTGCAGTCATTCCACATGTAGTCCCAGTCATGTACTCATGCTAGATTGCAGTCATCCCACATGAGGTTGCAGCAATGTTTGGTTGCAGTCATTCCACATGAGGTCCCAATCATGTTTGATTGCAGTCATCCCTCATGAGGTTCCAGCAATGTTTGATTGTAGTCATTCCTCCAATTATTATGTGGCCACGGTACCACCGCGATGAATTAATTATTGACAGGGGTTCAAACTAACTTGTGATAGATAAGTCCTAGGCGTCGCAAGCGATGTGAAAATCTGGTGGAGAGTGTTGGCTATCTGAGCGCCAGGTGGCAACAGAATCATGTACAGCATATTGAAGCCAGGGTTTATGTGGCAGTCGGGGCCAGCGTTACAGACGGACAACGCAGTAACCCTGGGGGCTCCCGCCCCCCAGAAGGGGGGTCCGCCAGAAATGATTGCGGCTTCCGAGGTATGTTTGGGGTAGGGATGTGGTATTGAGGTGATGGCCTGATGCAATTGAGTGCGGCCATGTCAATGGCACCCCATCACATGCTCACGCCTTGACAAACACTTCTGTCAGCAGTATCAATTCATGCAAGTACAGTGTCCTGCAAGTACAGTGTTTCTGGCAATGTGTATGTATGATGCAGTCCACCCAAACTCGAATAATCAATGTTTCTTTTTTGGGCTATGCGTAGTCACTTCTAGGCAGCTCCTTTCAACCAGTCTTGGACCAAAGCAAAAGCTAGCTACTGCGTCTGAAAGCTAGCATGACAGGCATTCCAACGCAGCTGTAATATTGGGGCTCGACTCAGTCGCTGGCTAATGGAGCTGTGTAAAAGCTGCCAAGCGTAGCCCAAAAAAGAAACAGAGCGAATAATCGGGGTTATTCTAGACAAGCTGGAGGGGATGGATTAGCAAGCACTTCATAACCTCGTCCTGGGTGTGTATAAAGGGTAACACCCGGGTAGTGCGGGTAGTATGCTGCCTGTAGTCTGACTTATTACAGTTCATGTATCAAATGTTTCTTTACTAAGCATTGGATTGCTGATTGCGAGGTGTATTGGTGTATCAGGCTGCCAATTGCTCACCATTGGGGGCAGAATATACATGTGTACCAACATAGGTTCGCCACACTTGAGGCACAGCCGTACAGTGTGCAGACACAAGGGTGAAAGAAAGAAAGATTACAGGGGGCTCGTGTCCTAGCAGTTAAACAACACCGCCCTAAAGTCGGACTCGAGAAATCACCAGCTATCTTCCGGTGATATTCACCGGGTTTTCCCGGTTCACCTAGAGTGACTTAGAGTGCACAGGTCTCCCGCCCTGTAGCACCGTACTGCAGTGCCGTTGCCAGCTATGGCACGGACTCTGGTGTCGGCACCCTGAGGTACCGCACCATCTCAGTACTTCCTTCCTGCACTTCCCTCCAGTGCTTTTATCTAACTGTAAAGATCTTATCCTCACCGACTTCCCCTCGTCACTGTGCTCTGCACATAACTCCGGAAACGAAATCCGGCAGCGGGGCTCGAAGTCCTGTCTAAGCTAAATGGAATAATGGCTGAGATAGTTGCATGTTGGGGCTTGTGCATTCTATTTGCTATTTGCTACATTTGCAATATATTTAAATGATCTCTGTCGCAAGATCTCAGGGACCTCGTTGGGAAACCGATTGTTTGGGGTTCTCTTCATCAATGTTTTTTTCTGTTAAGCCCTTCCTATCACGGTTGGGCAAGTCCCTTTAGCCTATTTGGCCCACCCCTGGACTGTAACATACACGCATACTATTTGCTTCAACCAGCTGACTAGATGGAGCGATTGCATGACGTTTAGTCTGCACTCTGTGGATGCGCTTTTCCCCTCGTAGTAATGAAAGACCAGCTGTACCTGTACGTGTTGTTGAGATGAATTTGAGAATTAGAACTCCAGAAATCATACAGTTTATAACACTTTACTTCTTCGTCGTACTCCTGTATTTTCTACACCTAATACAACTTGCGGAAACTTGCCCGGCCACTGACTTGTTGTTTTTCGTCCGATCCTCTTCTGCCATTGATTACAAACGGTAACCAAATCCATGTTACTCGACGGAACATAGAAGCAAACAAGGCACTGGAATGTACAATACGCCTTCTCGCACGTTACCGATGAGCCTTCGAAAGTTCGAGGTTAGATTCACAAGTTTCGGTGTCTTAATCTGTACGGTCGGACTGTAAATAAATAAATAGTAAACCTTGTTACAAGTGAGGTTGAGGGGGTCAGCCCGTTTGCTTGCACTGGGGACAACCACCATGTCGGACTGCATAACAGACTGCATGTGTATCCCTGTAGTTATGTTCAAGATTGTTTACATGGGCTTTCAGCCTTCAGCAGTTCAGCCTGCTCACCGCCTGCGGCTAAAGTAAACTTAGGTACTGTAGACACTTTTACTACACCATTAGTACTGACTACTGAGTGCAATCAGACGGGTCTGAATGATTGCTGATACAAACTTACAATGTTTAAGCCTCTGTCACAGATAGTATTTTATGTGTGCCTGAGGCCCGTTGCTCCTTAGCTTGGGACTAGAGAGGCCTGCCCGAGAGAGGATTCGTCACATAAACTCAGCAAATCATTGCCGAGACAGGACAGCAGCACAGCCTACCGCCCATCAAATTCAATAAATCAAAACAGGAAGCACAAGCTGCCCTGGGACGCTACACAAGCCCGAGTGGGCAGCACAAAATATGTAACAACGCTATTGAGGACAGCTGAGTCTTGTGGTCTCGATTCTCAACAATGTCTTCACGGGAAGCTCCTACCTCGGTAACTCCTGCAAATGTACGTATGTTCCAGCCCATTCTTCAACTCTTATTCCGTCAACCACTAAATCACAGCAGCTGCAAATTCTGCCAGAACGAGAGGAACTCCTATCTGATTCAACAGTCATATTGTAAGCTCGAAGACAGAGAAAGAAGTTGGTAGGGGTGTTATCTCTAGCACCATGAGTCCTTCTCATAAACTGATTCTGAATAGCTTCACATTTACCTTCGAGACCATCAGAAGTATTAATACTACACAGACGGTCTGGACTCTGGAGCCCACACTTCACACCCGTAGTTCAGGATATGTAACTTGGATAAGTGTGCCATAAAGGAAACTATATTATATTATAAGAATATTGGCATTTGCGAGGTCCATCTCATTGCACCGTTTCCAGAGTGCATGAGAAGCCCTGTTGTAGGCAACACGTTGGCTTTCCCTGTGTGTGCCGCCGCAAGACTTCTATTACTCAAACGTGAGCTCGCATACTGTACTTGAACTTGGTTACATGTCTCCAGCCAGCAATCTGGCTGCTCGCTGTCATCGCCTCATCAGCGGTAAAGTTAACTACCATGGAAATGTAGAAGTTATCAAAACAATCAAACATCTAAGCATTATCATCAAAATATACTTGATCCAATCTCTGTATACATTCAACCAGAGGTAGCTTCGCACGACCTTCCACTCGAATACACATTATATCATGTAGAGGAATCATCTGCCATGGTGATTTCCCCAGCTGCGGCGTACGGGAGAGTCCCCTGGACACCACGCCCCTCCTAGGAATACAGAATTACACCAGCCAACAGTATAGGGAACGAAATGCTACTTGAACTAAGCAGCTGGATGCCTGCTGATTGTAAGCTGTCCCCTATCTTAACCCTGGCCCCCAGTTTTTCTTTGTTTTTTATATGCGAAAGGAACCCCAGGAACTGGGTCTCCCGACACAAACAAGCGACACATATGATTCAGTTCGAATGGCGTCGCCACTCCTACAAAAGAGTATGGTAGGCGCAGTTAGGGGTCGGCGGGAGATACCGATCCTCGAACAAACAAACATAAACAGTCGGCCCAAAGCTATAGCCATACCTGCAATCCTGATCCAAGTGTTTTGCACCAACCAAAGACTCCGTGGTATCTGGGGGGGGGGGGGGGGGGGGGGGGGGGGACTGGAATTGGTACATGGCGAGCAGCCCAGAGTTGGCCAGAAGAACCATGTAACAATTCAATTTCAATTTCAACTCTTGAAGTCTTAAGTCTCAACTCCTTATTCTTCCAATAGCCAACACCAATTTCTGCCAATTTCCCGCGTCACTTGTGGCGAGCGTAGGACTTGTCAACTCTGGCCCTACAAACTATCAAACAGATAAGACGAAAAATAAAACAAGTTCTATGCAGCATGGCTAGCGACGTCTGAGAGGTGTTCGCGACGGAGCGACAAGTGGCAATGGAAGCGAGTAAGTTACGAGACCATTGGCTGACATGTCAGGCTTCGTCTCGGTCAGACGGATGGTCGGTCGGACAGACACATGGGTAACCCTTAGGGCTCCCGCCCCCCAGAAGGGGGGGCTCTGCCAAAAAATAAAAAATAAAAGGGTGCACGACAGCACATGTCGATCACAATAAAATCAGCAGTTCATTGGTGAACACAGCTAGAAGCCTAGAACCAATATCTTGAGACACGTCGATCAACAGACCCACACACACCCCACCCCTCCCGAAGGACACTGAGGCAGGCGTCTTCGCACAAAGGAGATAACCGCTGGATGATAATGTGATCTTTATAACTGACATAAAAATGAATTGTATTCGAGATCCCTACCGTTGATGAGGGTCAGGTCTTTTATTTTAGGTTAACCCGACCAGGTCTCAACGCGCTTGTGGCGGCACTCAGTGCATACAACCATGCAACAAGCATTGCATATGAAGCAAGCGCAACCACATGCAGCAAGCCATGAAGCAAGCACAGCCTTGCAGCCATGCACCACAGCCATGCAATAAGCACTGCATATGAAGCATGAACACACTACACAAAGCTCATATAACCTCCACAATAGCTCGTGCAGCTGAGTATTGCTAGAACCAATCAGAAGCATGGCCAGAGGTAGCAAATTTAGCTTGGCTTGGCAATTCGGAGTGCTTGGATCTTGATCCCCCACACACCTTGCTCCTAGTCTGTGTTACGCCATCGGTGGGTGGTGCATTGATTACTCAGCCTACGAGAGCCTGCAGGCTGCTAACAGTCTACGCCCCTCCGCTAGTGTTGGTCACGTAGCAGCTTCTAGGCAGCTCCCTTTCCCCACCCTTGGGCCAAACCCCAAGCTAGCTAATGCGTATGAACGCCGACAGGGCGGGCTTTCCAATGTGTACTGCCCCCAGAGGTAGTAGCAACTTCAAGTTCTTCATCGTTACTGTCAAGTGCGCAAAATAGAAGCCAACCTGGACCAGCGTTACGGAGACCAGCGCTACTGACAAAATGGAAGCCAACCGAGACCAGCGTTACTGTCAAATGCGCAAAATGGAAGCAAACAGACCAAGAGACAGTGGAGAATGGACCTCTTGGAGAGGCTACATGCTCTTGGAGAGCCCACCGTCCCTCAGGGACCGTTTTCAGTACCAGCAGCTATCACTGTTTTGCAGTTCCAGAAGCTATCGCCAATTTGCAGTACCAGCAGCTGTCAACGTTTGCAGGACCAGTAGCTATCACTCTTGTGCAGTACCAGCACCAGCAGCTATCACTGTTTTGCAGTACCCGTAGCAGAGCTATCACTGTTTGCAGTGCCAGCAGCTGTCAACGTTTGCAGGACCAGTAGCTACCACCGTTGTGCAGTACCAGCACCAGCAGCTATCACCGTTTTGCAGTACCAGTAGCAGAGCTATCACTGTTTGCAGTACCAGCAGCTGTCACCGTTTTGCAGTACCAGTAGCATAGCTAATCATAGCGGTGCTAGCTGGAGTGTCGATATGCCACAGTTCAGGTGCTTGATGTAACAGCCATGCTGGTCACGCCTGTGGCATGGACATCAGCCGCGATTTCTCCAAGCTTGTTGCTCTGTATATGGGGTACGGGGGGTGGAGGGACATGAAAACACAGGGAACTAGGCCTACTAATGTGGAATTTGAATTGCATTACTTCTAGGGAACGGCAATGTGATATAATATGATATCATGACATCATACAATATCATTTGATACTGGCTGTCTGACTAGGCTAAAGTTACAATAAATTAAATAAACACTAGCATATGATGCAATTTGTATGATATCATACTCACCTTTGGTCAACATCGTATGATATGCCGGTCCTTAATTACTTCTGCCTTTGCATCCTTTCCCTTTCTTGTGTTTGCATTCGATGACAGAAAGGTGTATAATGCATAGAATGTAAATCATACATCAGCTTGCATTGCTTTGGCAGCCGCCAAGAATGGCAAGTGGCAAGTTGCAGCTCCAAGTTACAGAATGCTATACGTGGGTGTGGACAACTGATGAAAGTATATAAATCATAAATAAAGGATATAAAGCATACCTCAGCCTGCATCGCTTTGACAGCCGCCTCCAACTCCCTGTCGGCAGCTGCATCAGCCTCCGCCATGCGTGGGTCGTACTCATCAACGTTGAACATGAATCCAGGGTGGCCGCCTCCCATGCACTCCTCCATCTTCTCCATGTGGAACCTGGAGTGATTCACAATGTGTTGGCGGGGTTAAATGGGGGGTTGTGGAGGTAAAATGGGGGTTGTGGAGGTAAAATGGGGGTTGTGGAGGTAAAATGGGGGTTGTGGAGGTAAAGTGGGGGTTGTGGAGGTTAAATGGGGGTTGTGGAGGTTAAATGGGGGTTGTGGAGGTTAAATGGGGGTTGTGGAAGTTAAATGGGGGTTGTGGAGGTTACGTTTGGGTAGTGGGGGTTAAATGGGGGTTGCGGAGGTTACATAGGGTAAGTGGAGGTTGAATGGGGGTTAAATGGGGGTTTGTGGAGGTAAAATGGGGTTTGTGGAGGTTAAATGGGGTTTGCGGGGGTTAAATGGGGTTTGTGGAGTGTTATGGGTGTTAAATTGAGGGGCTGGTTTGATTTTTTCTTCCGCCATGTGTGGTTTGTACTCATCAACGTTGAACATAAAGCCAGAGTTACCGCCTCCCATGTAGAACCAGGAGTCCTGCCTACCTCTGGACTGTAACATACATACATACAATGTGTCGGGGGCTGGTTAGATCACATTATTATTATTATTATTATTATCATTATCATCTGTTATTATTATTATTATTATTCAGTGGACACATATTTTTACAACATCCAACGTGACAAGCTGCAACACTGAAGTGCTTAAACTTTGGGTAAACAACCTGCACCAGTTAGGATATTCAGTAGAGGTCAGTGTACAGTGTAAAAAAATCCAACGTGGCAAGCTGCAACACTGAAGGGCTTAAACTTCAGGTATACAACCTGCTTCAGTTAGGATATTCAGTAGAGGTCAGTAGACACATTGTTACACCATCAAACGTGACAAGCTGAAACGCTGAAGTGCTTACACATACCTGGATTCCATCTGTTCCTTTTCATGCTTGTTCTTGTCTACGAAGATGATCTTGGACTTGGTCAATGAGTCAATGAAAGGAGCGACTGCCTGCAGAGAATATGATAATGGATATATGATGGACATACGGATATCTGCCTAAAGAGAACATGATCATGGATATATGATGGATATACGGATATCTGCCTACAGAGAACATGATCATGAATATATGATGGATACATGGTGGATACACGGATATCTGCCTAAAGAGAACATGATCATGTATATTTAATGGATATATGATGGATATACGGATATCTGCCTATAGAGAACATGATCATGTATATATGATGTATATATGATGGATACATGGTGGATATACGGATATCTGCCTAAAGAGAACATGATCATGTATATATGATGTATATATGATGTACATATGGTGGATATACGGATATCTGCCTAAAGAGAATATGATCATGTATATATGATGTATATATGGTGGATATACGGATATCTGCCTAAAGAGAACATGATCATGTATATATGATGTATATATGATGTATATATGGTGAATATACGGATATCTGCCTAAAGAGAACATGATCATGGATATATGATGGATAAACAGATATCTGCCTAAAGAGAACAAGATGATGGATGTATGATGGATGTATGATGGATATATGATGGATATAAGAGAGTTCCTTATGGTGATTGAAGTTATATTTGGTTTAGGTTGTTAAGGGATTAGGTGTTGGAAGGTGAAGGTTGATTAGGTTTAGGTGGCTTAGGTGGTTAAGGTGGTTAGGAAAAGAAATTCTTGACAGGTTGACCATACTACTCTACCAATGGACCGAAGTTTGAAGGCACTCACCTTCCAGAAGAGCATGGGCACGTGGTAGTTGGCAGCCAAGTTTTGCCCTGAGCCTATGTCTGGAAGTTGTCATTTTGACCCCCAACCCCCCCCCCCACACCCACCCACCCACCCAAACCCTCCAACCTAAACTCAACTACAAGTTTGAGAGGCCAACAACTCCACCCACTACAATTAGGAGGTCGAAGAAAATTGAGGGACACAGCTGAAGGCACTCACCTTCCAGGTCATGGTGGAGGGCATGGGCGCGTGGTAGTTGGTTTACGTGGATTAGGTTTAGGTGGATTAGTTGGTTTTTAGTAGGAAAAGAAATGCTTGACAGGTTGACCATACTACCCTCTGCTGTTAGCTAGTACCCCCTATGTATGGCGGCACTAGATTAGGGCGGCACTAAATTAGGGCGGTACACCAGGTACCCATGCATCACAGCTGAAGGCACTCACCTTCCAGGTCATGGTGAAGAGCATGGGCGCGTGGTAGTTGGCAGCCAAGCCAAGACGCTCGGGATAGTGGTTTTGTAGCACCTGCAGGTATAAGGGATTTGTTTTCAAATCGGAAAGTGGGTTTTTTCTAGCTATATGGTTTGATTCCTCGTCCATGCATAGCGTTTTATAGCTTTATTGGTTTATCTTCACCATAGGTGTCATGAGTATGGAACGGCACTGTGATATCATATGATATTATATGATATCATTACATCATAAGATGCAAGCAGTCTGACTAGGCTAAAGTTACAATTTAAATAGATCATATGATGCAATTTGTATAATATGATGCAATTTATATCATATGATGCAATTTAAATAGATTATCATATGATGCAATTTGTATCATTTCATATGATATCATACACACACCTTTGGCCAACATCATATGATATGTCCATCCTTAGACACAAAAGCCCAACCAGCAATACAAATGTTTTCTTTAATAAACTCTGGTGGTGCGCTCTTACCTAGAAACAAATAGACATATTAACAGAAGGTAGATAAATAACCCACCAACTAAGAACGGCCACGCACCACCACCCACAGAATCAAGAAAGAGCTCTCAATCTGTCAATCCTCACCGTGTCTGGACCTGGTAAGTTTCCCCGTGTTGAGTCAAATTAAGCCGCAGGCTCCTAGTTTTTAAAAACTAGTAAATCAGAATCAGTTGTTAATTTATTTTGTTGACATCACAAGGTTGCAAGAGTAGGAAACAACAGGTGTGGGCTGCGGTCTGGGTTGGGTTGGTGTGGGATGGGGGGGTGGGTGGGTTGGGTTTGGGGGAAGGGGTGGGTTGGTGTGGGATGGGGTGTGGGTGGGTTGGGGAGGGCGGTAAGGTTGGTTGTGGGATTAGGGTGTGGGTGGGTTGGGTTAGGGGGTTGGGGCGTGGGTTGGGTGTGGGCTGGGGTGTGGGTTGAGTTGGGGGAGGGGTTGGGTTGGTGTGGGATGGGGGTGGGTTGGGTTGGTGGAGGGGGGAGGGTGCGTGTGGGGTGGGGGTGGGTTGGGTTGGGGGCGGAGGGTCGGGTTGGTGGTGGGGCTGGGGGGTGTGGGTTGAGTTGGGGGAGGGGGGGGGGAGGGTTGGTGGGATGGGGTGGGGGTGGGTTTGGGGGCAAGGGGTGGTGGTGTGGGATGGGGTGTGGGTGGGGTTGGGGGCGGGGGTAGGGTGTTGTGGGATGGGGTGTGGGTGGGTTGGGGTGGAGGGGGGGGGGCGGTTGGTGTGGGATGGGGTGACTGGGTTGGGGTTGGGGGCGGGGGTAGGGTTGGTGTGGGATGGGGTGTGGGTGGGGTTGGGGGAGGGGGGAGGGGGGTGGGGGAGAGGGGAGGGGGGGGGGGGGGGGGGGGGGTGGTGAGGGGGGTGGAGTGGGAGGGGGGGGGCCGGTGGGGGAGAGGGGGGATGGCGTCGGGGCCGGGGGGGGTGGGTGGTGGGGGGGGGGTAGCGGGCGGAGGGTGGGGGGGGCCCGTGCGGGGGTTGGGCGGGTGGGGTGGGGGGGGAGGGTGGTGTGGGAGGAGTGTGGGTGGCTTGGGGCGGGGGGAGGGTTGGTGGTGGTGTGGGATGGTGTGTGGATTGGGGTAGGGGGGGGGGGGGGTCGGGTTGGTGGGGCTGGGGTGTGGGTTGGGTTGGGGGAGGGGGCTGGTGTTGGTGTGGGCTGGGGTGTGGATTGGGGTGGGGGGTGGGGGGGTCGGGTTGGTGTGGGATGGGGTGTGGGTTGGGTTGGGGGCGGGGGTCGGGTTGGTGTGGGCTGGGGTGTGGGTTGGGTTGGGGGCTGGGTTGGGGGCTGGGTTGGGGGCTGGGTTGAGGGTTGGGTTGGGTTGGGGACTGAAGGTGGGGTTGGGGGCGATATCCCTACCCTACCCCGACCGCCACATAGCCAAGAAGCACGGGCGGGGACTCCAGCCTGAACATTCCCTCCAGTACTTTGGTGTGGGTTGGTGTGAGGTGGGTTCTTCAGTAGTAAAAACAAGGCTGCAATTATTGTATATTGAAAGACGCAAGAGCACATATGAAGACACCGATTGCTGGTCTGATTGTCTAATTGAAAACAAGTAGCTGACGCAAACATAGCCGACGCATAAGTAGCTAACACAAAAAATAGCTGACTTAGAAGTGGCTGACGCAAACATAGCAGAAAGTTGTTGCCAACTGGATGTAGCCAGCTGATGCATCTTGTGGTGGAAGCCAACTGGCGCTAGGTTACGAGAACGCCTGGTGGGGCGTGGGACAAAAACATGGCTGTGGTTAATGCAGATTGAAAGACGGAAGAGACAAGACCTATGCAGCGTCGCAAGCGACGCGGAAAATTGGCGGAGTGTGCTGGCAACGGAGCGACAGGTGGCACATACTGGAGCTGACTGATGCTAGTTTGTAATGAGACAGTTGGCTGACGTGTCAGGCTTCAATCTTTCGGTCACACAGACAGACAACGGGGTGAATCTGGGGGGCCCTGCCACCCAGGAGGGGGGGCTACACCAAAAATATGAAGACACTGATTGCTGGTCTGATTGTTTAACAGAAAAAAGTAACGAGAACGCCTGGTGGGGCGTGGGATTAAGGGAGCCAGTCGTTTGTAGGTAGAGGACGGGCAGCTACCTGACCTGGACGTAGCTACCATAGCGGTTAACAGCGACAGCGGCCGAGCCTGCTTAGGCGCACCCGTAGGGATTTGAACCCTGCACGTAAAATCGTCGAAATAAGGTCAATGGTCAACCAGTCAACCATTCATTGAATCGGGATGTTTAACTAAACACCATAGCATTCTCAGCAATTACTCTGTGTCACTCAATTCCGTGTCACTCATCATATAACTCCAAGGAGGATACGGTAACACCATACCAATCACTTCCCAAATAGTTTCTTACATTGTTGCAGTACATGGAGACCTTTAGAGGTGGTGCTGTGCTGTAGGTATAGCCCTCAAAGTCAAGCTGCACGGCACAAGATCAGGTGTTAGGTGAGTGAGCAGGGAGGACCGAAACTAATCCATTCATTAGTTTACTACGTTCTTGTGGGCAGGCAAAATAAATCCCCCCCCCCCCTCCCTCAACCCACCCCGAACCCGCCACCACCACAACCACCGTCCCCTACTTCCTCAGGTAAAATATGTCCCCCCAACACACACCCCCTCCAACACCCCCACCCCCATCCCCACCAACACCACACCCACCATCTCCTGCTCCCTCAGGTAAAATATGTCCCCCCAACCACCACCCCCTCCAAACCAACACCACACCCACCATACCCTGCTACCTCAGGTAAAATATGTCCCCCCAACCACCACCCCCTCCCAACCAACACCACACCCACCATACCCTGCTACCTCAGGTAAAATATGTCCCCCCAACCACCACCCCCTCCCAACCAACACCACACCCACCATACCCTGCTACCTCAGGTAAAATATGTCCCCCCAACCACCACCCCCTCCCAACCAACACCACACCCACCATCCCCTGGTACCTCAGGTAAAATATGCCCCCCCAACCACCACCACCACTACCACCCTCTGCCCCCTTCCCCCCACCCCACACACACACGCACTGGCCCCCCTCCTGTAGTGGGGATGCTCTAAATGCTAAGGGTCACTTTTTAATTGATTTTATTTCGATCATTTATTTTATGCCATTGTTTAATTAATAATAGAAAAGCAGCTATACAGACTGTAGGTTACTAGGAACAGCCATCACCACTGGATGAAGTGAGAGGACAAAATGATGGTCCCTTGGATGTGCTTGCAAGGGATGCAAGTAGGGACGGGCATATCATATAATGTTGACCAAAGACGAGTATGATATCATACAAATTGTATTGTATGATATTTTATATAAATAGTAACTTTGGCCTAGTCAGACTGCTGGCATCATATGATATCATACTGCCATGGTGACTACTGCTAGCTCCGGCTTACGCAGTGGTGTCCTTAACTTCACATCCTGAGAGTGGCGCATTACTCGGATGTAACAATTCCAATATCATACTGCCATTCCCTAGATGTAAGGGATGCAGGAACGGTGATCATGTGGCAAGGGATAGAGGAACAGTGATCAGGAACAGAAGCAGTGCTGTGGCAATCAGCAGGGATAAAACTGTGTGCTCTACCTGGAAGTTCTGCGGTTGCTGGAGTTTTTTTTTAGTTCGGTTGGATTTGTTTGGTCTGGTTGGCAAAGGTTGGATTGGGAAGGTTAGGCTTGCATGGGTTGAGTTGGGCTGGGCAGGTTGGGTTGGGTCAGATAAGTTTGTGACGATTGGGTTGGGTCAGGATAGTCTGTGATGATTGGGTTGGGTCAGGATACTTTGTGACGATTGGGTTGGGCCACGATAGTTTTTGACAGGTTTGATTTGCTGCAGCTGCTTCCGATTCATTCACACCCTTGCATGGGTTGGGCTGGATTGGGTTGGGTCTTGGTCCCGTTTGAACCCCGCAGGGCCTAATGGGCATTTAGCCCATCAGAGAACTCTTAGAAAAGATAAGTACCGGAGGTATAGTTAATGAAAGCTATGGGGCCACCCATATTTAGGGTGCTAATATTAATATGCACTAGCTTTTAAAAGAACAGTTAGTAGCATTATTTCATCTGCATTAACTGCAGCTGCTTCATCCCGTTCAACAAATGGCTCAATGGCAGAGCTTCTTGAGCGACAAAGGTGCCAGGTTTGAATCCCCACGGGTGCGCCTTGGTAGCTATGTCCAGGTGTTCACGGTCGCTGTCAACCGCCTTGGTAGCTACGTCCAGGTAAAGTAGCAGCTCGTTCCCTACCGCCGTAAGACGTGGCTCCCTTAATACCACGCCCCACCAGGCGTTATCATTACTTTTGCAGCTGCTTCCGATACATGACCAGATTAACTCACCACCCAGCACATCTTGCCAACGCCGCTCTCATCAGCCATTCGTGAGGCCACCTCTAAATGAAAAATAAGGAGCCTGATCTTAGAGTCGGTAACCTCCTTGCTGGTGCCCAAACTGTTTTCGTTCCTACAAGTGGGGAGCAGTATATGATTAATCTCATGGAGATAAACAGTATATGATTAATCTCATGGAGATAAACAGTATGTGATTCATCGCATGGAGATAAGCAGTACATGATTAATCTCATGGAGATGAGCAGTACATGATTAATCTCATGGAGATAAGCAGTACATGATTTATCTCATGGTGATGAGCAGTACATGATTAATCTCATGGAGATAAACAGTATATGATTAATCTCGTGGAGATAAGCAGTACATGATTAATCTTAAGGAGATAATCCAAGGTAGAAATTCATTGGCGTATAATTGACATCGCGCACTAACACTAGGACTAAGACTAAAACACTATTAAACACTCGTAATACTCTGTTACGCTCCTTTGCACAAGAAAAGCATATTTGCGCATTTCCCACCATTATCACATGCTAGTGGGAGCTGGCTAGGACAATAAATCCTGATAAGCATGTTGTGCCACTATCGATTGATAAAGAAGAGCTGTTTCCCTTGTAAAAACTGAACTGTGTCAACATCGCTCTTCACTGTCACCATGGAGTCAGGAGCTGCCCTTATTAGCGGTAGCTTAGTAGCAGTAGCTTTACAGAAAAATGGTGCCCCCATCTTTAAAATACATAGTGCACTTAGAAGTAGGAGCTGCCCTTAAACAAACCTTATATCCTGTTAAGCAGCTACTGACATTATCACCCACTGGTTTAAAGCTGTCTCAAGCACTTCTTTCGTGTGTGGGTGAGATGGTATGTTTCAGCGCCTACCCAGCAACCCCAGGAGTGCAAAGCTGTCGCAAGGACTTCTTGCATGTGTGGGTGGGATGGTATGTTTCAGCGCCTACCCAGCAACCCCAGAAGTGTACGGCCGTCTCAACCACTTAGATACATGCGTGGGTGGGATGGTATGTTTCAGCGCCTACCCAGCAACCCCAGGAGTGTAAAGCTGTCTCAACCACTTAGATACATGCGTGGGTGGGATGGTATGTTTCAGCGCCTAATCAGCAACCCCAGGAGTGTAAAGCTGTCTCAACCACTTAGATACATGCGTGGGTGGGATGGTATGTTTCAGCGCCTACCCAGCAACCCCAGGAGTGCAAAGCTGTCTCGACCACTTAGATACATGTGTGGGTGGGATGGTATGATTCAGCGCCTACCCAGCAACCCCAGGAGTGCAAAGCTGTCTCGACCACTTAGATACATGTGTGGGTGGGATGGTATGTTTCAACGCCTACCCAGCAACCCCAGGAGTGTTACACATACCTAGTTAACAGCAGCATGACATCATGTCATCATATGATATCATATGATGCCGGCAGTCTAACTAGGCCAAAGTTACCATTTATATACAATATTATATGAGGCAGTTTGTATGATATCATATGATATCATACTCACATTTGGTCACATTTGGTCACATCATATGATATGCCAGTCCCTACACATATCACATCACTCCAGATTCTCATCTCTGCACTACCTTGGGCGCATGAGCAGCAAAGGCCTGCCCTCCTTATCATTACAGGGGTAGATCATCTGCTTTCCTGTCAGACTCTCATGTCTCACATCTTTCCAACGGATGAGGTGGGGCTTGTAGTCAAGTCGCCTGGGGGGTTCAATAGCCAGGTCAGGTAGGTTTGAATTGGATTGGGATGGATAGGGTTGGGATGGATTGGGTTGGGATGGAAAGGGTTGGGATGGAAAGGGTTGGGCTGAGTCGGTTTGGGTTGGATTGGGTTAGATTGGGTTGGATAATATTGGGTCGGATGGGGTTGGATCGGGTTGGATTATATTAGGTTGGATTGGGTTGGGGTTTGGTTGGATTCGATTGGATTGGATTGGTTAGGGGGGGGGGGGGGGGGGGGGGGGGGGGGGGGGGAAGAGGGCATGCAAGGCTGCAGGGTGCCTGGTAAGGCTATAAATGGCCAGAAGATACTTTGAAAGGCATGTGTGTGTAAGACAATCAGGGGTGGGGTGAGAGTAGGTGTGGGTCTGGGGTGTGGGTTGGATTGGGTTAGATTGGGTTGGATAATATTGGGTCGGATGGGGTTGGATCGGGTTGGATTATATTGGGTTGGATTGGGTTGGGGGTTGGTTGGATTCGATTGGATTGGATTGGTTAGGGGGGGGGGGGGGGGGGGGGGGGGGGGGGGGAGAGAGGGCGTGCAAGGCTGCAGGGTGCCTGGTAAGGCTATAAATGGCCAGAAGATACTTTGAAAGGCATGTGTGTGTAAGACAATCAGGGGTGGGGTGAGAGTAGGTGTGGGTGTGGGGTGTGGGGTTGATGTGTGTGTGTGTGGTGGTGATGGGGAGCCATCTACATCTGAGCGTAGCATGCTGTCTAGCACGGAGTAGCAGTTGGGGCTCAGCGCCCTAACTGGCCGGGAGATACTTTGAAAGGCATGCGTGTGTAAGACAATCAGTCTATAGAAGCTCCGCCCAGATAATAAGCTTGAGCTGAGAGTACAAGACAAGACAAAGCAAAACTGAACACTAGTGAAAACTAGATTGACTCAATCATCCATGGTGCAGGCAGGAGTGAAAGAAAAACAAATGCTGATGAGTAGCCTAAAAACCTGAGGAGGGCTGCCCCCCCCCCCCCCCCACCCACCCACCCACCCAGATAATAAGCGTGAGCTGAGAGTACATGACAAAGCAAAAGTGAACACTAGTGAAAAATAGATTATGTCGTAAATCTATGGTGCAGACAGGAGGAAGAGAAAAAAGCTCCTGATGGGCCGCTGACAGGTAGACTAAAAACCAGAGGAGGGCGCCCCACACACACACACACACACACACACACCCAAATGAAGTGCTCAGAAAAAATGCTTAAGTGCTAAAAATGCTTTAAAATCACAAATACCCATGTCATATACGTCCTACACTCAGAATAAATCGATCGGCCAGTCCCAACTGTTGGCAGAAGACGATACCTACAGGTGCAGACTAGATGATCTGACATGGTCATGGTGACAACTGCATTTTAGTATAAACATGGTGGACCTCACATCCTCTATCATTTACCTTCCATGGTCTACGAACTACTTCTCTTTACAGGTTAACCCTACAATTAATTATATTAATAAAGGCCAACCGGGGCCTCCCCCAGGGGGGTAAGGGGTGTGGGAGTATGGTTAAAGCCCATAATCTTCATGGCAAAAGTTTAGACAAACTAAATAAAGCACTCAATTGAAACAAGTAAAGGAAGGAACAACATTGTCCCTGTTCCTATTCATACATCTTCCTAGCATAGGATTGCATTGTGAAGCGATCTCAGCGAAGCAGCTGTGCCAAGTACCATGAATTTAGTATTCCACATGCCTAAAGGCATGCAACCTACAAGATTCTACAAGCATGTGCCCCTACAAGTCTGTTGATATTAGCGGGCAGCCTGATAGTTTCACATGGCCTTCAACCAAAGGCTTGAACCAGCAGGCGCATTGGGCACTGGGGACACACTCAGAGGAGGGGAAAGGTTGATAAGGGGCAGCATGCGCATGCATGCTTGTTCCATGTGAGTGGCGAATGTAAATGTTAGGAGCATACTGCATGGGCAGAAAGGGGAAAGGTGGTATGAACTCACCACTTCAGGGTGTCGTGGAGCATCTTGGAGGCTTTCTGCAAGTTCCACTGCCTGGAAGACGAAAACAGGAATTTTGCATTGGCAGGCGTCCCTCGTGGTGCAAGTCTCTATGAATGGTTGATGAAGATGAATGAAGAGAGATGCATTACCCTGAAGGCAAACGCTCGCGCACCTGGCCAGCAGATAACGAACATAGGTATGTTCGTTCGCGCAGAAAGCCCGAAGCGAGGCATCCGCCTGAAAATTCGATTAATCGTGAGATTAGCCCGCTGCATAATTATGAATCTGGAGGGGAAGCTCAAGTTCAAATATCCCTTGTCTCACATTAACGACTGAGGCGACTTCAGCTTTCAATTTCGCAATAAGTTCGTTCTTTTCAGCATCTTGAGGGTCATGGTTGGCCATTTTGGCGGCAAGGGCTCAGGCTAGTTGAAAGAACTCACTAACTGACTCGCATGTTGTGGTGTGCCAAGCCCTTGTCCAATGCGGTGAACCAACGGTCTGTACCGGCAAAGGAAGCATCTTTAACCACTCAGATTTCGCCTTGTAGTGCCGGGTGCGAAATGTGTAAGGATAGCACTCTTTGCAGCCGTAAGTGTACGGTGCTCTCATCTACCCTTTTTCAATCCGATATGCATCGATTGCACAATGGGACTCCCGCAACTCTCAATAATTGCTCCGAGTTCTTGCAACTTGCAATTTTAGCCTGCCGATCTGCGCATTGTACATCTCTGCAGCTAGGCTTCTCCCGAACCGGCGACTTCTGTTTGACACTTGCTGCCATGGACGAGCTCCAAGAAGAGGACAACGGGATTCCCACTGATAACATGGAATCTGGCCAATGTAGCATTCTCGCAGTAGACACTGCCCATGTCGTTGATGAAAGACATGAGAGATTCACTGTATATGTGGTAGGCTGTGTGCGCTGGGTGGAGATGTGAGGGTGTTAGGAGGGGTGACTATGTGGGTTAAAGAGTATATGTGTTTGCATGCTTGGGGATCACGTATGTCAGCAGTGATGGTGCATCTGTGGTGTGCATGATGGTTCATGGAGGTGTGTGTGTGGTGCTGCTGCTGGTGGTGGGGTGGTGGTGGTGGGGGGGGGGGGGGGAATAGGGGGTATGCGGGGAGGGAGAGAGAATGTGTTGTTCTTCATAAAAAGGGTAAGGTGAGCATGTGGGTTAGTGTGTGTGAAGTGCATGTGTATTTGTGTAGGTGTGCATGTTTGTTGTATACATCACGATCATATATACGGGCAGGGATGGTGCATGTGTGGTGTGCAGTGCATGTGTGTGGTGGTTGGTACATGCAGGGGGTGGGGGGTGGGGGGGGGCTGTGTGTATTTATGTGTTGGGGTGAAGGGGAAGGGAGAGGAAAAAGGTTTCTTGCATCGGATGGAGTTTATGGATCAGGATGCTAGGTGCAGTGGATCAGGTACCTACCGTACTTCAACTTAGTAAATCATGCATGTTGAAAATAAAGCCCAGAAATTGTGTTTGGACGAAAGTAAGGTGGAGTGCATAGTTTAGGCCTTGATATGCCTCAAGTGTGATATGCAACTTCTGCTGTTTCATGTGTTACCATTAGGGACCGGGATATCATATGATGTTGACCAAAGGCGAGTATGAATCATATGATATCATACAAATTGCATCATATGATATTGTATATAAATGGTAACCTTGGCCTAGACAGACTGCCGTCATGATATCATATGAGATCGTAATGCCGTTCCCTGGAAATGTGTTACATTCCTGGGGTTGCTAAGTAGGCTCAAACATGCCCACATACACCCACCCATACCCACCCACCCATACCCAACATACCCATACCCACCCATACCCACAATAATTCATGAACCAACTAAAATTAAAGCTGCGTCATGGTACTTGAAGGTGTCTTGGCATACTGTATGGCGTAAGGGGGCTTAGCCCTATGGTTTCACTTTGACCTAACCCTTTACACGCTTTCGGAGAATTTCATCTTCTATACTGCATCATAGCAAGACTATTTGGGCTGTCGTTTACTTGTATCTTAGTAATCCTTATGGCTGAGGCCAGGCTCAGTGGTGTAGTGAGATCGGCACTCGGGTCTATCAGACCCCGGCTGGGGATCTATTACCAAGCTACAAGGTTAAAATTTGAATCTTGCAGCCCATTTAAATGGTTAAGTCATAGGACGAAGTTGCAAGCTTTGTCTGGGCAGCCACATGGCATGCTATTGGGATGCATAGGGTACACATACAGGTGTGTTTGTATGGAAGTGGGGGGGGGGGGGGGGGGGGGCTGGCTAGGCCTCATGGGCACCATCATGGTATCATGGCATGAGTGCACCGCTCTTAACATTCCTTGCCGTCAGGTCAGTTTGTCTATTTTTAACAGTCTGGGGGTAGCCAATAAGGCTAAAAGAACTTGCTCGACCTCAAATAATCAAGAAAATTCTGGATCATCCGGAGTCGCTATTAACAAGCACTAAAATATCTGGTCCCCGACAAATTGTGAGGATACGACAGAGGGCCTGAGATCATGTTAACATGGGAGTACTCCATTACCAACTCCATTGCCCCCTTTCATGCATTTCCCGTCTGATAGGTGAGAGATGGACCTAAGATTGACTGCGCTAGGCCCCAAAGAGCTGTTGTGTGCTCTAGCTTCACGCCTCTATCTGCACAAATGTTAATGCCCGTGCATGCTACTTAGAAATGCATCAGGGCATTTACCCAAGCTTATTTACAATGATTTGTTAGATAAAAGATGCTGATAATGATCAGTATTATGATGTTGCAAGCGAGGGGGGACACAGAAAAAAGATTCCGTTCCGCATCTCTGATATGGATAGAGAACCGCGAGCACATGTCGTTACCGTCGGAATCATGATGATGCACCCAGGGGGGGTCCGAGATACAGGGGGGGGGGGGGGGGGGGGGGGGGGGGGTCCGACCATTTCCCCTAATTTATTTGTACTTTGTGTAACTTTCTTGCCAGTGCGAATTTCAAGCATGAGGTACACCATCGAGCTCGACGAGACGAGTATGAATCTGCAACCGTTAGTCGGTTACACCCAGGGTGTAATTGGTGGATGCCCTGGAAGGTACATCCAGGCTGGACGTCACCTAGACCTTCGCGTCAAGCTTCGCATGAGCGGCAGTTTGGCGGGAAAACGGGTGCGGGCAACGCGTTCGGATGCGCGTTCTGAATTCTGGTCCCCAACGAGGTTCCTACAGCAGTTGAGCCTGGGGTCAAGCCCCCCCCCCCCCCCCCCCCCCCTTCTCACACACACACACACACCTCCACACACCTCACACACACACCACACCCGAGCAGATCCTCAGGCTCCAGAATACAATTTGAGTCAATTAAACCATGAGAATGATGATGGTAATGATAGATAGATGGATAAATATCGCCTTCAGTCCTTTTCATAACTGGGTGATCTCCTCCAAGGGTGCTAACTACTGAGCGCCCAAGAAAGTTGTAAACAGACTGAAAACTGAATTGCTTTGTCCAAAATTGATATTTTTATATTTTCATTCTATGGTTGGAAAGGCCTTGTCATGATGATGCTCATGGATCCTCCTTTCACTGTGTAATACTGTCTGGGTGTCGAGATATGAAGCCTCAAGGGGGGGAGGGGGTGAAAATAACAACTTCCGAACATACGGTCTGACAACTTTATTCTTGCCCCCCCCCCCCCCCCCCCCCCCTCGGTTGCAAGATAATAATTATATCACCGGTACATTACAGGGTCTTAAAGGTGCCATAGACTAATTGAGCCAAGAAAAGTCCTTTCCACAACATCTGGGGGGGCCTTAAAAAAATCGACAAAATCACAGTAGTACTCCCTTCCCCTCCCCCTTATTAGTTATTACCCTCACCCCCACTCTCCCCCCTCCCCCCTCTTCCCTCCCCAGCAGATATATATGTGTGTATATGGATTACTTGTTGTAGTGGTGCACAAACAAGCTCTTACATGTAGTAATGCAAGAGCTTCAGTAAGTGGCAGTGGTGATCTTATTTAAGCTAGAAGGTTGCTTGCTGGAATAATACAATTCCAAAACTTGCTCCTCACAAAGGACCACCATTATATATGCTGTATACAGCTGTATATTATAATATCACAAAAAATAAACGCATGGTTCAATTATATGTTTACTAGTTGCAGAGATTGTTTTGTCCCAACTTTCAATAGCATCCTTCTCAGCCTTCACAAGAAGTTACTTAATAGTGTCATCCATTTCTGATCCAAGATCTTGGCAGACTTCTTGATTGCCACCACCTCGCCCAGAGTTTCCAAACTCTGAGCATCCACCAACTCGGCCGCAGCTTCCGCATCCCACTGACAATGGAATGGGAAGCAGGCCTTCACTGTTGTTGTTGCTCATTGTAACACCCAGCTGCCCACCCGCTCTGGAGAGAGTACCACCTTTGGGTTCTGCAGTTAACTGTGGCCTGGGAGCGAGGGTGGACCCAAGACAGGTTGGGGAGGGGCTGTGAAAGTGTGTATATATGTGTTAATGTGGATGCGTGGGTCAGGGTTGACCAGGGGGGACCCCCAAATCTGCTTCTGGAACGCACCCAGACCCTCCGAGACGCAACGAGCTCTCCAAAATCTGTGTTTTTGTCGCAACCCAGACCCTCTGCGATGCAACGGCGATGCAACGGACACACAAATAAAACGCATTGTCCTTAACAACCCTGGTGTGTACTACCAGACGTAGTATGTATATTTGTTACAGTCCAAAGGGTTCTCAATTTATATGAGGAGCCAGTGTTCTTCATCCCACTTCATTCTGAATGCGAGTTATAAAATACTATCCTCAAATCTCACGCACCAACACTTCAATAGCATGGTCTGCAAGTGCTCAAATACCGTACATCATATGGCATCAACAGCTGTCCAATCAATGGGCTCTAAAATGAACCTCCCTCTCCAACATCTAGTTAACATGTATGTTCCAATCAAAATATGTTACTTAATGACCTCAAATACCTGCAATACATAGATAGTTTAACCTCGGTGCCGTTAGGTATTTTCTTAGGATAGGGAGCAAAGCATGGGTTGCGCTCCAAACATATATACGGTGTAGAGTGAAGCAAGGGTTGTGATCTCTTTATTTTGTTCACTACGGAAGAAGGGTATAGCTAGAGCCTGTGCGAGTAGCCATATAAAGCTGCAACTGCTCTAGCTTTTCTCGTAATCTCCGATTCATTGTATATGCGGCTGTCCTCCTTAGGGATAGGAATACTGTAGTATGCCATGATACTGTCCAACATCTCAATGTTTGAAGAATGCGGTGTCAGCCATGAAGTGAGCGCTTCGCCTTCGGCATTCTTACACTGCCCATCTGAGAGACGAGGGATGGGCCTCATGTAACCCGCTTGACATCCTAAAGAGCGGTTTAATGCTTTGGCTTCACGCCTCTCCCTGCGTAAACGAGCCATGCTAGTTAGAGGTGCACCAGCAGGCGGATATTAGGGAATGTCAATCGAACTCGGGTTCACTCGTTTGCTCATAATGGCGGATTTATTATGGCTATGTGGGATGTAATGATTACTTGATTATGTAATGATGTAGAATATTTAATGTATCTGCCCTATGGAAATGAGGGAATGGCAATACGGAAGAATGAAAGGGTGGATAGAAAGACGGAAGAGTGGATAGGATGGATAGGTGGATGTAATGATGGAAGGATAAAAGGGTGGGGTGGAAGAATGGAAGGGTGGATGGAAGAATGGGAGGGTGGATGGAATGATGTAAGGGTGAATGGAGGGATAGGATGGAAGGGTGGTCGGAAGGATGGGAGGATGAAAGGGTGGTTGGAAGAATGTATGGAAGCATAAAATGGGGGAAGGGTGCGTGGATGGAAGGATGGAAGGGTGGTAGGGTGGTTGGAAAGGTGGATGGATGGAAGGACCAGGGTGTAGAAGGATGGAAGGAAGAAGGGATGGAAGGATGAAAGGAACAAGGGATAGAAGGATGGAAGGAGGAAGGGATGGAAGGATGAAAGGAACAAGGGAAGGATGGAAGGAAGAAGGGATGGAAGGATGGAATGAAAAACGTATAGAAGATGGTGGGATGGATGGATGGAAGGGTGGAGAGTTTGAAGGAACAAGGGATGGAAGGATGTAAAGATAGAAGGAACAAGAGGTGGAAGGATGGATGGATGGATGGATGGAAGGCAGAAAAGAGTGATGGAAGCATGGAAGGTTTGTAGGAGGCAAGTAAAAGGGGATTTAAAAGGGAATGAAGGATGGAAATAATTAAGGGAATGGGAAAATTAACTGGAGGATTGGAAGAAAAGCGGGAGAGGCATGGGGACGGGGAAGCGGCTGTGAGGGCAGGGGGAGGGAAGGGGGAGTTGGAAGGAGGTAGGGGTGGGAGCAGTCAGGGGTAGCAGGAAGGGGGTAGGGTAGCAGTCAGGGGTGGTAGCAGGCCAAGGGTGGTGTTGTAGGGTGGTGGGTAGCAGGTCAGGGCAAGGCGGCCGGGCAGGGCAGGTGGGCAGCAGGGCAGTCAGGGCAGGGAAGGTCAGGGTAGGCCAGGGCAGTGGTAGGTCCAGGGTCAGGCCCGTCAGGTAGGTCAGGTCAGGTCCAGGTCAGGTCAGGTCGGTCGGTCAGGTCAGGGTAAGGTCAGGTCAGGTATGTCAAGGTCAGGGTCAGGTCAGTAAGGTCAGGTCAGGTCAGGTTAAGGTCAGGTTCAGGTAGGGTCAGGTCAGTCATCAGGTCAGGTCAGGTCAGGTAAGGTCAGGTAGGTCAGGTCAGGGTCAAGGTCAGGTCAGGTAAGGTAGGTCAGTAAGGTAAGGTAAGGTAAGGGTCAGGTCAGGTTAAGGATCAGGTCAGGTCAGGTCAGGTCAGGTCAGGTAAGGTTCAGGTCAGGGCAGGGTAAGGTAAGGTCACAGGGCAGGGCAGGGCAGGGCAGGGCAGGGCAGGGCAGGGCAGGGCAAGGCAGGGCAGGGCAGGGCAGGGCAGGGAAGGGCAGGGCAGGGCAGGGCAGGGGCAGCAGGGCAGGGCAGGGCAGGGCAGGGCAGGGCCAGGGCAGGGAGGGCAGTGGCAGGTCAGGGCTAGGGCAGAAGGGGCAGGGCAGGGCGGGCAGGGCAGGGCAGGGCAGGGAAGGGAGGGCAGGTGCAGGGCAGGGCAGGCAGGGAAGGGAGGGAGGAGAAGGGAGAAGGGAAGGGAAGGGAAGGGAAAGGGGAGGGATAAAGGGTGAGGGGGAAGGGTGAGGGGAGGGGAGGGAGAGGGGAGGGGGAGGGCGAGGGGAGGGAAGGGAAGGGAAGGGAAGGGAAGGGGAAAGCGGAATGGGAAGGGAAGGGAAGGGAAAGGGAAGGAAGGGAGTGGAAGGGTAAGGGAAGGGAAGGGAAGGGGAAGGGAGAGGGCCAAGGGGCAAGTGAAGGAAGGGGAAGGAAGGGAAGGGAATGCGGAAGGGAAGGGAAGGGAAGGAAGGGAAGGGAAGGAAAGAGGAAGGGAAGGGAGGAAGGGTAAGGGAAAGGGAAGGGAAGGGACAGGTGAAGGGGTAAGGAAGGGAAGGGAAGGGAAGGGAAGGAAGGGAAGGAAAAGGGAGATAAGGGAAGGGTATAGGGAAGGGGACACGGGAAAGGGGAAGGGAAGGGAAGGGAAAGGGAGGGAAAGGGAAGGGAAGGGAAGGAAGGGAAGCGATGAAGGGCGAAGGGAATAGGAGGGGAAGGGAATGGGAAGGGAAGGGACGTCTGAATGGCGAAGGAAGGGAATAGGGAAGGAAGGGAAGGGAAGGGGATAGGGATAGGGAAGGGAATGGAAGGGAAAGGGATAGGGAAGGGAAAGGGAAGGGAAGGAAGGGAAGGAAGGGAAGGGAAGGGACGGGAACGGGACGGGAAGGAAGGGAAGGGAAGGGTGAAGGGAAGGGAGGAAGGGAGTAGATAGGAAGGAGAGGGAAGGGAAGGGAAGGGAAGGACAAGGGCAGGGGAAGGGAAGGGAAGGGAAGGGAAGGGAAGGGAAGGGAAGGGGAGGGAAGGGAAGGGAAGGGAAGGGAAGGGGGGAAGGAAGGAAGGGAAGGGAAGTGGGCGTGAAGGGAAGGGAGGGAACGGGAGGGAAAGGGAGGGACGGGAAGGGAAGGGAAGGGAAGGGAAGGAAGGGAAGGGAAGGGAAGGGAAGGGAAAGGGAGTAGGAAGGGACAGGGAAGGGAAGGAAGGAAGGGAAGGGAAGGGAAAGAAGGGAAGGGAAGGAAGGGAAGGGAAGGGAAGGGAAGGGCCAGGGAAGGGAAGGAAGGGGGAAGGGAAGGGAAGGGAAGGGAAGGGAAGAGGAAGGGAAGGGAAGGGAAGGGGAAGGGAAGGGAAGGGAAGGGAAGGGAAGGGAAGGGAAGGGAAGGAAGGGAAGGGCAAGGGAAGGGAAGGGAAGCGGAAGGGAGAAGGGAAGGGAAGGGAAGGGAAGGGAGGAAGGGGAGGGAAGGGAAGGGAAGGGAAGGGAAGGGAAGGGACGGGAAGGGAAGAAGGGAAGGGAAGGGAAAGGGAAGGGAGGGAAGGGAGAAGGGAAGGGAAGGGGAAGGGAAGTGGAAGGGAAGGGAAGGGAAGGGAAGGGAAGGAAGGGAAGGGAAAGGTAGGGAAGGGGAAGGAAGGGAAGGGAAGGGAAGGGAAGGGAAGGGAAGGGAAGGAAGGGAGGGAAGGGAAGGGGAAGGGAAGGGAAGGGAAGGGAGGGAAGAAGGGAAGGGAAGGAAGGGGAAGGGAAGGAGAAGGGTCAGGGAAGGGAAGGAAGGGAAGGGAAGGGATAGGGCAGGGAAGGAAGGGAAGGAAGGAAGGGAAGGGAAGGGGAAGGGAAGGGGAGGAAGGGAAGGGAAGGGTTGAAGAGGGAAGGGAAGGAAGGAGGAAGGGAAGTGAAGGGAGGGAAGGGAGGGAAGGGAACAAGAAGGGAAGGAAGGGAACGGGAAGGGAAGGGAAGGGGAAGGAAGCGGAAGGAAGGGAAGGGAAGGAGGGAGGGAAGGGAAGGGAAGGGAAGGGAAGGGAGGAAGGGAAGGGGAAGGGAAGGGAAGGGAAGGGAAGGGACGGGAAGGGGAAGGAACGGGGAAGGGAAGGGAAGAGGAAGGGAAGGAAGGGAATAGGGAAGGAACATGGGAAGGGAAGTGGGAAGGAGGGAGGGAAGGGAAGGGAGAGGAAGGGAAGGGAAGGGGAAAGGGAAGGAAGGGAAGGGAAGGGAGGGGAACGGGAAGGGAAGGGAAGGAAGGGAAGGGAAGGGAAGGGAAGGGAGGAAGGGAAGGGAAGGGAGGGAAGGGCAGGGAAGGGAGGGATAGGAGAAGGGGAAGGGAAGGAAGGGAAAGGGAAGGAAAGGGAAGGGAAGGGAGGGAAGGGAAGGGGAAGGGAAGGTAAGAGGAAGGGAAGGGAGGAAGGGAGGAATGGGAAGGGAAGGGAAAGAAGGGGGAGAAGGGAAGGGAAGGGGAGGGAAGGGAAGGGAAGGGAAGGAAGGGAAGGGAAGGGAAGGGAAGGGACGGGAAGGGAAGGGAAGGGAATGGGAAGGGGCAAGGGAAGGGAAGGATAGAAGGGGAAGGGAGAGAGGAATGGGAAGGGAAGGAGAAGGGAAGGGAAGGAAGGGAAGGGAAGGGAAGGGAAGGGAGGGAAGGGAGGGAAGGGAAGGGAAGGGAAGGGAAGGAAGGAAGGGAAGGGAAGGGAAGGGAATGGGATGGGAAGGGAAGGGAAGGGAGGGAAGGGAAGGGAAGGGAGGGAAGGGAAGGGACGGAAGGGAAGGGTAAGGGCAAGGAAGGGAAGGGAGAAGGGAAGGGAAGGGAAGGGGAAAGGGAAGGGAAGGGAAGGGAATGGAAAGAGGCGGGCAGGCAGGGACGGGCAGGGCAGGAGGAAGGGCAGGAAGGGAAGGGAAGGGGCAGGAAGGAAGGGAATGGGGCTAGGGCCAGGGCCAGGACGGGAAGGGAAGGGAAGGGGAGGGAAGGAAGGCAGGGAAGGGGCAGGAAGGGAAGGGGGCAGGAAGGGAAGTGGCAGGAAGGGTAAGGGAACGGGAAGGAAGGGAGGGTAAAGGGAAAGGGAAGGGAAGGAAGGGAAGGGAAAGGGGAAGGGAAGGGAAGGGAAGGGAGGGAAGGGAAGGGAAGGAAAGGGAAGGGAGGAAGGGAAAGGGAAGGGAAGGGAAGGAAGGAGGACTGGGAAGGGAAGGAAGCGTGAAGGGAAGGGGAAGGGAAGGAAGGGAAGGCGGACAGGAAGGGAAGGGAAGGGAAGGGAAGGAAGGGAATGGGAAGGGAGTGGAAAGGATAGGGAAGGGAAGGGAAGGGAAGGGAAGGGAAAGGGATGGGGACAGGGAAGGCGAAGGAAGGGAAGGGGAAAGGGAAGGAGAGGGGAAGGAAGGGAAGGGAAGGGAAGGGAAGGGAAGGGAAGGGAAGGGAAGGGGAAGGGAAGGGAAGGGGAAGGAAGGGAAGGGGAAGGGACAAGGGAAAGAGGGAAGCGAAGGGAAGAAGGGATAAGGGAAGGGAAGGTGAAGGGATGTACGGGAAGGGAAGGGAAGGGAAGGGAAGGGAAGGAAGGAAGGAGAAGGGAAGGGAAGGGAAGGGAAGGGAAGGGAAGGGAAGGGAAGGGAAGGGAAGGGAAAGGGACGGGAAGGGAAAGGGAAGGGAATGGAAGGGAAGGGGAATGGAAGGGGGAAGGGAAGGAAGGGAAGGAAGGGAAGGGAGGGGAGGGAAGGGACGGGAAAGGAAGGGAAGGAAGGGAAGGGAAGGGAAGTGAAGGAAGGAAGGGGAAGGGAAGGGAAGGGAAGGAAGGAGGAGGGAAAGGGAAGGGAAGGGAAGGGAAAGGGGAAGGGAAGGGAAGGGAAGGGAAAGGGAAGGGAAGGGAAGGGAAGGGGAAGGGAATGGAAGGGAGGGGAAGGGATAGGAAGGGAATGGGAAGGGAAGAAAGAGGACCCAGGGAAGGGAAGGGAAGGGAGGGAAGGGAAGGGAAGGGAAGGAAGGGAAGGGAAGGGAATGGAAGGGTAAAGGGAAAGGGGAAGGGAAGGAAGGGAAGGGAAGGGAAGGGATAGGGAAGGGAAGGGAAGGGAGGAGGGAAAGGGGAAGGGAAGGGAAGGGAAGGGAGGGAAAGGGAAGGGAAAGGGAATGGGAAGGGAAGGGGAAGGGAAGGGAAGGGAAGGGCAAGGGAGGGAAGGGAAGGGAAGGAACGGGCAAGGGAGGGAAGGAAGGGAAGGGGAAAGGGAAGGGAAGGGAAGGGAAGGGAAGGGAAGGGCGGAAGGGGGAAAGGGAAGGCAAAGGGAAGGGAAGGGAACGGGGAAGGGAAGGGAAGGGATAAGGGAAGGGACTAAGGGAGGGAAGGAGGGAAGGAAGGGAAGGGAGAGCCAAGGGAAAGGGAAGGGAAGGGAGGGAAAGGAAGGGAAGGGAAGGGAAGGGAAGGAAGAAGGGAAGGGAAGGGGAAGGGAAGGGAAGGGAAGGGAAAAGGGAAGGGACGGGAGGGACGGGGAAGGGAAGGGAGGGAAGGGAGGGAAGGGAAGGACAGGGAAGGGACGGAAGGAAGGGAGGAAGGGACGGGAAGGGAAGGGCAGGGAAGGGACCGGAACGGGAAGGGAAGGGGCAGGGCAGGAAAAGGGGCAGGAAGAGGGAAGGGAAGGGGCAGGAAGGGAAGGGGCAGGAAGGGAAGGGAGGGAAGGGAAGGGAAGGGAAGGGAAGGGAAGGAAGTAAGGGAAGCGAAGGAAGTGAAGGGAAGGGACAAGGGGCAGGAAGCGGCAGAAGGGGCAGGAAGGGAAGGGGCAGGAAGGGAAGGGGAGGGAAGGGAAGGGGCAGGAAGGGAAGCGGGCAGGAAGGGGCAGGACAGGGGCCAGGAAGGGGCAGGGCAGGATTAGGAAGGGGCAGGAAGGGGCAAGGAAGGGAAGGTGGCAGGTAAGGGTCGGGTCAGGGTCAGGGTCAGGTCAGGGGTCGGGTCAGGGTCAGGGGGTCAGGGTCAGGGTCAGGGGGTCAGGGTCAGGGTAGGGTCAGGTAAGGGTCGGGGGTCGGGTCAGGGTCAGGGTCAGGGTCAGGGTCAGGGTCAGGGTCAAGGGTCAGGGTCAGGGTCAGGGGGTCAGGGTCAGGGTCAGGGTCAGGGTCAGGGGTCAGGGTCAGGGTCAGGGTCAGGGTCAGGGTCAGGGTCGGGTCTCAGGGTTCAGGTCAGGGTCAGGGGTCAGGGGTCAGGGTCAGGGTCAGGTCAGGGTCAGGGTCAGGGTCAGGGTCAGGGTCAGGGTCAGGGTCAGGGTCAGGTCAGGGTCAGGGTCAGGGTCAGGGTCAGGGTCAGGGTCAGGGTCAGGGTCAGGGTCAGGGTCAGGGTCAGGGTCAGGGTCAGGGTCAGGGTCAGGGTCAGGGTCAGGGTCAGGGTCAGGGTCAGGGTCAGGGGGGGGGGAGGGGGAGGGGGGGAGGGGGGAAGGGGGGAAGGGGGGCACACGACGCACGGGAGGGGGGGTGAGGGAAGGGGGGACAGGGGGGAAGGGGGGAAGGGGGGAAGGGGGGGAAGTAAGGAAGGAAGGAAGGAAGGAAGAGAGGAAGGTAAGGAAGGAGGAAGGAGGAAGGAAGGGGAAGGAAGGAAAGGGAAGGAAGGAAGGATTAGGAAGCGAAGAAGGAAGGAAGAGGAAGGACAGGCAGGAAAGGAAGGAAGGAAGGAAGGAAGGAAGGAAGGAAGGAAGGAAGGAAGGAAGGAAAGAAGGGAAGGAAGGAAGGAAGGAAGGAAGGAAGGAAGGAAGGAAGGAAGGAAGGAAGGAAGGAAGGAAGGAAGGAAGGGAAGGAAGGAAAGAAGGAAGGAACGAAGGAAGGAAGGAAAGAACGTTGAAATGATGGAAGAATGGAAAGAACAAGGGATGGGAGGATGGAAAGATGGAAAGGACAAGGGATGAAAGGATGGAAGGTTAGAAGGAACGAGGGGTGGAAGGATGGATGAATAGAAACAATTAGTGGTGGAAGGATGAAAGGATGGAAGGAACAAGGGATGTAAGGATGTAATGATGGAAGGACGGAAGGGTGGAAGGATGGAAGGATGGAAGAGAATTTGGAAGGATGGATGAAATTGGAAGGATGGAAGGATGGAAGAGAATTTGGAAAGATGGATGAAATTGGAAGGATGGAAGGATGGAAGGGTGGAAGGATGGAAGGGTGGAAGGGACAAGGGCTGGAATGAAGGATGGAAGGAACGTGGGGTGGAAGGATGGAATGATGGGAAAATGAGCGGTCGAAGGATGCTAGGATGAAAGGATGGAAGGAACAAGGGATGGAAGGATGGAAAGAACGAGGGATGGAAAGAACGAGGGATGGAAAGAGGGATGGAATGATGGAGTGAGGGATGGGTGGATGATTTCCCCCACACACACATGTAAATTCCCGCAGTCTTGGCTTCCTCAAACATTGCCTTGATTGCAGCTAGTTGCACCGCCTCCCTTGCAATAGCATCCTTCTCAGCCTTCAGAATACTTGGCTTAATGTCATCCATCTTCTGCTCCAAGCCCTTGAAGGACTGCTTGATTGCCACCACCTCGTTCAGAGTTTTTGAACTCTGCGGATCTACCAACTTGGTTGCAGCATCCATTGCAGTTTTCATGTTTTCCACAGCCAATTCCATGGTAAGCGAGCCTTCACTGTTGTTGACAGCTCTTGACGGCTCCTGGTGAAGTCTACTGGCAGGTAGTCTGACGAAAGGTCTTGCGAGGACAGAGCAGCCCATGACATTATGTCTGGATTGGAGAGAGACAGCACGACGACTTGTCGCAGTACCAGAGAGAAGAGCCATCCTTGGTATTGATTATGTTGCTTGTTGAATGTGCTGGGGGCGGGGACTCGGGTAGGTCCAGGCCAATTTAAGGTTTCCTGAAACAGTGAGGAGGGTAGGGGCTTAACGGTGTACGTAAACATTCAGTCACATTATATTCATGTATGCAAAGTTAAATGTGTGAAGCCATTCCATTCACTACATACGGTACCATCCAGGTACCGTGTTTCAAGCTCATATGTTGTGGACAAGAAACTGTGTGGACACTATGCTTCACGTTCTTGCTTTCTTGCGCCTTTGATTGCCACAATGCTTAATGGCGTGTATGCACCCTGTAATTTTAAGGATGGGTAGGGGGGGGGGGGGGGGGGGGGGGGGGGACGGATGTTGTTGAGCGGGCTTGTCTTGGATCAACTATGGCCTGTCTAAGACAAGTAAATGTTAATGTATGTATGTACAGTTCCATGTAAGTAGATATACATATCGTATGGATACCAGCCAGTATGTATATAAAATTAAGGCAGCTTAGATACATACAAGGGGGGCAGTGGTAATCCCCCCGGTCTGAGGCTCTTGAGGTAATTCCTGAGGCATGACCTTGTTATTTTTCGATATGCATGAATCTGATACTGCATTATCTAGTGGTGCTATCACGTGCAGATAGCTGTGGATATTATTTTTCATCCTTACAGGCAGTACAAATCCAGGAAACACGTGTATGCCACAGTATGATAATCGGGCCTGTCTGAATCAGAACAGTCTCGTTTAGCGAGGGTTGGAGGAAGGGTTAGGTTAGTTGTTCAGGACACAGCGTCCAGAGTACCAGGCGCAATGTCGAAGGGGAGGGGGGAGGGGCGGGGGGGGTCCTCCTGGACAGACGCAGCTACTGTGGGTTGGTCGCGGGTCGATTGCGTCCCAGGACGCAGGCTATGCTGGTTAGGTTGCGTCTCAGGACGCAGGCTGCAAAATTGGTTGCGTATTTTGGACGCAGAGCGGGGGGCCTCCTAAACAACCCTGGGTGGAGGCTTTCAAGGGGTAATATATAACCCGTGGATGTTGTGGATATCTTGCCGACAAATCCACGAATTTGAGTTAGACAGTCTGCGGTGCCATGTTCAAATATCATAACATCATCGTCATCGCAACTGATAGCACTTGGTACTTTGGTAGACATCCTGCAAGAGCCTATCGATCTGTCCGTGAAGATCACGAGTGCGCTGCTGTCGTTATTCGCACATAGATGTAGGAGCTCTGGGATACTCCGAGGAAGCATCCGGAAGTCAAATATAGTGACCGTGCGAATAAGTTGGTTCCTAGTCGTTCCTAGTCGTTCCTAGTCCGAGTAAACCGAGCTACGCGTCCATTAGCGGTTTAGAGGTCGTGACCACTTAGCCGACAAGCCGTACCAAGCGGACTACGGCAGGTATCAGGGAACGCTACGGCAGGTATCAGGGAACACTACTGCAGGTATCAGGGAAAGGAGTGGCTGGTGCCCGTATTACCAACAACCCAGTCAGAACGCCTTGCGACTACGTCACTAATGCCTTCATCTTGACTACTTACAGCTGCTATGGGGGTGATGGCGTCATCGTACTAGATTATACCGTGAAGGCTGGTAGAGAACCACACGCGCTAGAGGACAGATGCCCAGTGCGAATCCCACAATGCAACGCTGACAAACATGCCTCACCTGGAAGGAAGGGAACAGTTGGACAGGAGAAGTCGACAGTCGAAGATAGAGAGAAAGAGAGGGAGAAACTCGGCGACCCGCTGCTCCTATCGATCTCGATTATTCTGTACCTCTGAAACTGTACACCGGCCCCCCCCTCTATCAGATTGGACTTCTGATCGCATACAGTCACCAACAGGTATTAGGTGACCAGAAACCCGTCATTTCTCTGTGCATTTTATTGCGGTGTAAGGGTTGTTCAAGCTCTCTGTGCTCGACACACATCCTGCATTGGCCTTTCACAATCTGCTGGCAACGAAGCCTACTGGTCAGGGGGGGACAATCCAGCGAGCAGTTACCTTCCACAGAAACAACTGTGGGACACTTTCAGGCATTTGGGGCCTCCGGTCGTCCCCTCCTTGCCTAGCCCTCCGCAACCTGATGACCTTAGCTATTAATTGAAGCTATGTAACCAAGTTCAAGTTCAAGCAGGCCTAAGACAGGCGTTCGCCCCTCCATCCATGATGTTTCAGTAAATTACATATCGGCCTGCATCGGCCAAAGCCTCCTCCACAGCTTTATAGCCTTTTTATTACCGTGTTCTTAAGTTCTAAAAATGATGCTGTCATCGCTCAAGCACACGGCAGAAAGGTCCTGTTTATTTAATCCGAACCAAAATTGTATAATACATACAAAACCGTTTGTCCTGGGCCTCCAAGTCATCTACCTCCTCGGTAAATTGCTCAAGAGGAGTAGCTGACCACACAGACAAATCATATAATGGATTTTGGGCTCCATCAGGGTTGTTCAGGACAATCCTCCGTCGCGGGGCAACGTCTAAGGGTCCGTTGAGTCGCAGGACGCAGGCTATACAATTGGTTGCATCTCAGGCAGCATAGCTGGGGGTCCTCCTGAAGTACCCTGGGCTCCATGCCTGCAGCCATATCACACTTCAAATGGCTCATCCACTTGCATCCACTTTCCCGGCTACATATGCCGACCACATGCCATAAAGCTTTGATCGTCATATACCAATGACCACCAAACCATGGTGACCATATTAACAGGTGACAATATGACGACCAAATGCCACGCAGCTTTGAAAGATGACCCCGAGGTGCATCTCTAATCCGGATACACTTCCTTCATACATACTGCCAGGGTAACACACTATCCGGATACACTTCCTCCATACATACTGCTAGGATAACACACACAAAAACGTAATACCTACTGCGTGCTACTCAGCACTGTTTCATTTTTGGGCTACTCGTGGCAGCTTACCGCCAGCTCCAACTGGGTCAAACCCAATACTTGAACCAGCATTGGATTGCTTGTCATATCAGCTTCCAGGCGCACTAGATAGCTTCAGGTTCGGCTCAAGGACAGGGAAAGGTAGCTGCCTAGAAGCTGCTACTTCACACAGCCCCCAAAAGAAACAGCGTTACTCAGCTACCACACACATGGACAACGCACTTCGTAGTAATGCCTGGTCTCTCCAGCTTAGAGCCACCGGAGATTGGTGGGCAAACACCACCACAACGGTATGTCAACGTACGGTAGACAGCAACCTCAGTTTTCTGAAGAAACTTACAGCTTTGTTGATACCTGTCCTCTGAGCTTAGGCTTGAATGGGCCGATTTCCCCTATCCCACGCCCCATTAACAAGTGCTACGTCACATTATTTCTGACCCACTACAGCAAGGCAAAGGTGCTGAGGATGTACCTGGAAGTGGAGGACAACAGGAGAGGTAGCACATCAGTGCAGGTGAAATAGTGCAATATGAGATGAGTGGGGGTAAATATCCCTGCAATCAAGGTCTTAGTTGGCATGGCATGGGGGCGTGGTATCCTGGTTTGGAGCCATTTAGTGCAATTAGAGAAGAGTGGGGTGAATATCCCCGCAAGGGCTTTGTTGGCATGGCATAGTGGCATGGTATCCTGGTTCAGAGCCATATCGCAATGCAAGGGTGAGTGGCATGTGGGTAACATGAGTTCTAGCAAAATAACAGGTCTGGAGGCAATCTGGCATTAAAGCAGTGAAAAGCTCGGGACAGGTAGCACGGCATAATTTGGAGCCACATTACAATGCAAGGGTAAGGGGCATGTGAAGAAAGAGGTGAGGAGACATAGCAATGAATGAAATAAAGCAATACATCCTCGGTGTCACTGGTTTGTGTCGGGAGACCCACCTCCTGGGGTGAAATTCTTTCCACAACCCTGTCACAACTGAAAACAACTATAGCCTGCCTGTGACAAAGTACTCATGACAGTGTAGAATTCGCTCCATAATGATCACTTGTTATTTTTTTTTCTTACGAACACTGCGAGCAGCCACATTGCTGGCTGAAGCTATGTTACAAAGTTCAAGTTCAAGATCACTTTTTCCACCGGCTTGTGGAAAAATGCACAGAGAGAAATAATAACAAGGATGTTTTAGCTGGCTCTGCTAGGGCGGAAATCCTTGTCGTAAAAATAAGCTCACCTAAGGTTCTCCTCGTTAGCCTTGAAATCTTTTGCGGGGGAGCGAACAAACAGAGCAAAAACGACGCCATTCTTGACGGCAATGGACGCCAGGTAGTGGAATGCCTGCATAATACAAATGCCATATGCTTCCTTTAGATCTGTGTAATGTTGACATGTGCAGGACAGGGAACAAGCAGGGAAAACACAAAGCTGTTCTTGACGGCAATGTATGCCCGGTAGTGGAACGCCTGTACAACACAAGGGCCATGTGCTTCCTTATATCTGTGTTAGGTTCACTTTTGCAGGACAGAGCACAAACAGGGAAAAAGCACGGCACCGTTCTTGGCGGCAATGGATGCCAGGTAGTGGAACGCCTGCACAACACAAGCGCCATGCGCTTCCCTTAGATCTGTGCGACGTTCATATGTGTTAGACAGAGCACAAACAGGGAAAACACGACGCCATGGCGGCAATGGATGCCAGGTAGTGGAATGCCTGCATAACACAAGTGCCATGCGCTTCACTTAGATATGTGTTATGTTCACATTTGCAGGGCAGAGCAAAACACGAAGCCATTCTTGACGGTAATGGCCTCCAGTATAACACAAGGGCCATGTGCTCCCTTATATCTGTGTAATGTTCACAGTTGAAAGATCACCGTACTGTGTGTTGATACAGTCCAAAGGGTAGCTAATGCACGCACACACACACACTAACACACATTTGCACCCACCCACCCACTTGGTGCAGACCCAGGAATCAGACCTAAACGATTATTAATGTTTATTCCAAAATCCTTAGAAAAAACACTGCTTTAAGGTGGGTCCAACTTACGAGGGAGTCGATGTCGTAGACGTAGAAGATGTCACCAGTTGTCTCATCCGTGAAGTTAGAGGTCGTAATGTCAATAGCTTCAATAAGGGAGTCCTGCATAATGTGTGTGTTGTGTGTTTATTTGTGTGTATGTGTACGAGTGTGTGTTTGTGAACGTGTGTGTTTATGTGTATGTGTATGTTTGTGTGCTCAAATGTATGCTTCCTTTTTAGATAGCCAAGTCTAGTGTGCTACAGCCAGACAGACAGGCTCTAGGGGCTTGCACAACCGTGGACAAGAAATATCAATTCTAGACTTTATCCAGGCAAAGTAGCTGCCCGTTCTCTGCCGCCGTAAGACGGTGCTCCCTTAATACCACGCCCACCAGGAGTTCTCATCTTTTTTTAATGCTATACTACTGCATGACTGACAAGGGATGATCAAACTAATTTGATTTTGTTGTGTATTATTGCCTGCTTGTTTGTTGCACTGTGGCAAGCAGGGTTGCATCATAGCAATTCAGCGGATGCTTTGGAACCGTCTGTCATACGTCATACTTCGTACCTCAACTTTTCCAGGCAAAATTTACGACAATTCTCCAAGAATTCTCAGTATTCTCAGAATTCCATGCCAAATCTGTAATAATGGCTACGAACTACAACCTATTTCATAAAATCGATTCCCAAATGATCAGCTATAACATTGCACAAATAAATAAGTAACATATTTTCAGCTTCTTTATGCACCCTCACCAACGACGACCATTCCCCCACTGCAAATCTGTGAAGCACAGTATCATACAGACCTGCAAGTTGCAGTCAGCTCCAGCAAAGCTTTCCTGGAGCCCTGCATGTACCGCCCTCAACAAACACATTTTGCCCCTGCCCCCCCACCCCACCCACCCACACTCACAAAAACACACATACACACACACTCACACACACATTTTGCCCCCCCCCCCCCACCCACACAAACACATCCAGATACTGACCTGCCAGTTGTAGTCAGGTCTAGCACAGCCCTGGATGTAGTGACGAACACACACACACACATTTGCCCCCCCCCCCACACACAAACACATCCAGCACACACACCCTCCCCCCACCACCGCACATCCAGATACTGACCTGCCAGTTGAAGTCAGCTCCAAAATAATTGCTACCATCCCACACACAAACACATCCAGCCCCCCCCACCCACCCACACATCCAGAACCCCCCCTTCTCCCACCCCACCACCCCACATCCAGGTACTGACCTGCAAGTTATAGTCAGCTCCAGCAAAGCCCTGCAGCATACAAGGCAGAAGTGATCAAAATCGGAGAGGATTGTTAGGGCAGAACAAGCTGGCTCAAATATAATCAATCCTATAATGTTTTACGATATATCGACGATATGATATGATATCTCGCCCGAAAATCTTGGGGACCGGTACGATATTGACAGCCCTAAAAATGATGGGCGCACACCGCTAAGGTGGACTCCAGATCCCTGAGGATGAAGTTCTTTCCATCTTCACCAGCCCGTCCAAGAGTCACAACAAAAGACAATTTACAACACGCAACAGGGGCTCATGCAGTGAAAGTAATGATAACGCCTGGTGGGGCGTGGTATTAAGGGAGCCCTGTCTTACGGCGAAAGAGAACGGGCTGCTACTTAACCAGGACAATACTACCATGGCGGATGACAGCGACCAGGGGCAAATGTAGTGATACAAAATGATAGGCTAGCACCGCAAAAGGTGGATCCCAGATCCCTTCAAATGAAGTTCCTTCCATCTTTACCAGCTCGTCCAATTGTCAAAAACTTGAGTTCCCAAAACTTAAACCCGGGGGGGGGGGGGGGGGAACTATTAACTGAAGACGAAATTCAGAACTTCATACTCAGTTTTACGAGGTTAGAAAGACAATAAACAATACGCAACAGAGGCTAATGTAGTGATTCAAAATGAAAGGCGCACACTGCTGAGCTGAACTCCAGATCCCTGAGGATGAAGTTCTTTTCATCTCCACCAGCTCGTCCAAGGGTCATATGAAAGGCAATAAACAATAAGCAACAGGGGACAAAGATAGTGATACAAAATTATCCCCCCCAAAATAAGTCCCCCATGACAAATAAGGCCCCCTTGACTGCGTCAACCCGAGGGCACATTTGGAGTCCAGTAGTGCACCAGGAAAAATGTGATCATCATCATCATCAAAATAATAGGCGCGCACCGCAAAGGTAGACTCCAGATCTCTGAGTACGAAGTTCTTTCCATCTTCACCAGCTCGTCCAAGGGTCACAACGAAAGCAGATTGGCCTGGAGCGGTTAAGGGATAGGGTCATTTTTTTATTTGTATTGAAAGGTTTTTCACCCCTACCTATCAATCTATCAAACAACCAATGAATATAGCTGCGCCCCCTCTCCCCCCTCACCCGGTCACTCCCTTTCCTCCCCCCACCCCCCTTCCTCCGCTCACCCTCTTTCCCCATCAAAATCATCTGCAAAGCCCTGGACCCCCTTCGTTTACAATTTCTAGTGGTTCAGTTCACCAGTGCTTGTTTTATATCCTGTCCTTCCCAATATTGAGGTTGGGCAAGTCTATTAAGCTGATTTGGCTACTCATTAACCAGCTAGACTGAAAAAATAAACTGTATTGAGCAATTCAATTTAGCCTATTTGGCTACGCCTTTACCAGCTAGACAGAAAAACTGTACAACTTCTCAAGCTCCGCTAAAAACTGAACATCTTCTCAAGCTCCTCTAAAAACTGTACATCTTCTCAACCTCCGCCAAAATGAACACACAGCAATACCACCACACATGAATATAAAGCGACCCAGGCCCTCACTTTTAATACTTTTGTTCTCCACCCGGCTGTCGATGCCTTGCATGCCCTTCTCAACCTGCGTGGGGGAACAGTGGGGTGGGTGGGATGGATGGGGTGAATGGGTGGGTGGGTGGGTGGGTGGGATGGGTGGACCAGTGAAGTGTTGAGGCAGACTTCTCCACCCGGCTGTCGATGCCTTGCATTCCCTTCTCGACCTCCGTGGGGGAACATAAGGAGAAGACGCCCCTACAAGACAAGATGAGGTATGGGTGGGTGGGTGGGATTGGTGGTGTGGACCAGTGAGGTGTTTTAGGGTTGAGGCAGTGGTATAAGTAAGGAGGAGGCACCTGTACAAGAAAATATTAGGTATGAGAGGGTGGGTGGGTGGGGTGGGGTTTGTTGTGGGTGGGATTGATGGGGTGGACCAGTGACGTATGTTAGGGTTGAAAAATCCTTCCCCACCCGACTGCCAAAGCCCTGCATGGCCTTCTTGATCTGTGTGTGTGTGGTGGTGGTGGTGATGTTTGGTGTATGTGCGCGTGATGTTAGTTTGTGTTGCTGGTGTGTGGTGGTGGTGTATCGACTTCAACTCCCCTTACACAATTTAAAAACCAGTTCACTGCCTTTCGACTTAAACTCCCCTTATACACCTTCAAATAGAGATGATTCAGTGAAGTTAAACATGTTGTAATTGTAATCATTTAATTTGTTAATAGAATTGTAATCATTTAATTTGTAGATGGGATCACCTTACAGAGCCACAGTGGCCACCTTCCATAGTCTTTAGGGCAACTCCCTAAGGGTAAAGATCTACTTAGGAGATTCATAGCCGGTACCAGTAGGACTTCAAAGCTACTAGGAGCACCATTGTGCTACGTAAATACACTGGTTCATTCCCATATTAAAAACAGTTTGCAAAGCACTGCCTCACAACTGAATCTCGCCTACTAGATGATACAGTTAAAAAAATAAAATTTAAATAATTTGAAGTTTGTAATGGTAACACCTTACGTGAGATAGATGATTTGATTTAAAAAGTTAAAATTTAAATCATTTACAATTTAAATGGTATCACCTTTGAGATGGTGGCCACCTTCCATCCCTCTACAGGGTATCCAAAGGTCTACTTAGGAGGTTTGTAGCCAGTGCTAGGAGCACCATAGTGTTACGTCAAGACACTGGTTCATTTTCTTAGAAGAAAAACAGTTTCTGAAGCACTTCACTGCCTCACAACTGAATCTCACCTTAGAGATGGTGGCCACCTTCCATCCCTCTTTAGGGTATTCAAAGGTGTACCTTAGAGATTCATAGCCAGTGCTAGGAGCACCATGGTGCTACATTGTCCAGACACTGGTTCATTTCCTTATTAAAAAACAGTTTGCAAAGCATTTCACTGCCTCACAACTGAATCTCACCTTTGAGATGGTAGCCACCTTCCATCCCTCTTTAGGGTATTCAAAGGTGTACTTAGGAGACTCGTAGCCGGTGCTTGACCCGCCATAGATGGAAGGAGGAGAGGCTAATCCAATGAACTTGTTGTAGCCCTCTTTCTTGCCGGCTGCAGGGGAAAGGGGTAACCAAGTTAGGGTAATTAGGTGACTTAAAGAGATTCATAGCCGATGCTAGACCCGCCATAGATGGAAGGAGGAGAGGCTAATCCAATGAACTTGTTGTAGCCCTCTTTCTTGCCAGCTGCAGGGGCAAGTGGCAACCAGGTTAGGTTAATCAGGTATTTTAAAGAGATTCATAGCTGGTGCTTGACCCATCTAGGTCAATATCATTCATAGTATTGTAAAAGCAATATTGTATATGAAAGGAGGAGGGGCCAATCTGATAATCTTGTTGTACCCCTCTTTCTTGCCAGCTGCAGGGGGAAATGGCAATCAGATTGTGTTAGGCTATTCAAAGGCATTCTAAGGAGACTCTTAGCTGGTGCTGAATCCGCCGCAGTTGAAAGGAGGAGAGGCCAATCCAATGAACTTGTTGTAGCCCTCTTTCTTGCCAGCTGCAGGGGAAAGGAGTAACCAGGTTAGGGTATTGAAAGGTGTTTTACCCGAATGAAAAAAGAAAAAAAATGGAAGAAGGGATTACTCCAATTAAAATGTCCGTTGAGAGATTTATAGCCGGTGCTAGACCCGCCATAGATGGAAGGAGGAGGGGCCAATCCGATAAAATTGTTGCACCCCTCTTTCTTGCCAGCTGCAGGGGCAAGTGGCAATCAGATTGAGTTAGGGTATTCAAAAGCATTCTTAGGAGACTCTTAGCTGGTGCTTGATATGTCGCAGATGAAAGGTGAAAGGAGGAGAGGCCAATCCAATGACCTTGTTGTATCTCTCTTTCTTGTCAGCTGCAGGGGAAAGGAGTACCCAGGTTAGGGTATTCAGGTGTTTTTACCTGAATGAAAAAAATCAAGATTTTGGAAGAAGGGATTACCCCAATTAAAATGTCCGTTAAGAGATTTTTAGCCGGTGCTAGACCCGCCATATAGATGGAAGGAGGAGAGGCCAACCTGACAATCTTGTTGTACCCCTCTTTCTTGCCAGCTGCAGGGGCAAGGGGTAGCCAGATTAGGGTATTCAGGTGTTTTTAAGAGATTCATAGCTGGTGCTAGACCTGCAGTAGATGGAAGGAGGAGAGGTTAATTGTATGGACTTGCTGATGCCCTCTTTGTTGCCAGCTGCAGGGGCAAGTGGCAACAGGGTTCATTATTAAAAAAAAAAAATCAACCTTAACACACACAGAGTGTGCATTTTTCATACTTCTCAATATAGTTTAGATTTCAGGGAATTGAAAGGTGTACTAAGGTGAACTTAGGAGACTCATAGCTGGAACTTAGGGGAATCATAGCTAAGGCCCCATAGATGGAAGGGGGAAAGGCCAATCTGGTAAGCTTGCTTTAGCCCTCTTTCTTGCCAGCTGCAGGGGCATGTGGCAACCAGAGTAGGGTACAGTATTCAAAGGTGTATTTTTGAGACTCGTAGCTAGTGTTTGGAAGGAGGAGAGGCTCATTGTATGGAATTACTGTAGCCCTCTTTCTTGCACTTTGAAATTTCAAATGTAACGATGGAGGTGAAGGCATGCCTGTTAGCTTCTTTCACCCTGGTGGACGGGTGCGTGTGTGTGTGAGTGAGTGAGTGAGTGAGTGAGTGAGTGAGTGAGTGTGTGAGTGTGTGAGTGAGTGAGTGAGTGAGTGTGTGAGAGAGTGAGTGAGAGAGAGAGAGACCATGTGTGTAATTGATTCATTCGTTGATTAACTGAGTGTGTGCGCGTGTGTGTGGGCATGTGTGTGTGGGGGGGGGGGGGGGAGGGGGGGGGGGGGGGGGAAGGGCTTATAATTAGAGTGACATGATCTACATGAGCCTTGGTCCCTTAAAGAACCATTGCTCCCTTAACAAACCACAGCCATAGACTGGAGGTTTGTCAGATGCCTGCAGTCCCTACCATGCAAAAACTAAACTGTGACACCGTGCATTCTAGCATGTGCATGGTACTGCATGCATGCTACACTGGAACATAGACTTGGGTATCTGTTGCGTGTGTTTAAGCACTACCGTATGCGCAACATGTAATGGCAAGAATAAACATTGGCAAATGTGGTCTTAACCTTATTTCATGGATCACTAATGTGCGGCAAAACTAATTTGGCAAAGGATTTGGGTCTGGGACTTGCTCAAGGTTTGACTTGGAAACATTGGGCAAAGCTACAATTTGCTTGTTACATTTCCTTCTTCCTTGTTTTAAAGTACCGTAGGTTGCTTGGGAATGCTTTAAAACACAGTTCCTCTTGGTCGTAGTCTGGAAAAGAAATGATTCAAATCAGAGCTCTGCCTGGCTAACAACTGAGGAAATCTGATAACCTCGTTCGTGAAATCGGTGGTGTTTTTTGGGGGGGGGTGGAGGGGGGAAATGACCGGTGCATCAAATCTTTATTATGAGATAGGTATGAATGGCCAGAGACCTCCAAATGTGATAGTCCAGGCTCGGGGCAGATCCTTGCAACGGAACGGTGGTGGGCGAATCACCCTTCGGGTCCGGGACATAGAAACGTGGCATCCGGCTAGCGTTCAAACCGCTGCCGTTCAATACGCTGGCGGTCAAACCAGTCAGTGCGAGAGGCGCGACCAGCTTCGATAGGCGCGACCAGCTTCAGTAGGCGCGACCAGCTAATTGTATTACGAAATCCGTGCATGCAAGGAACGATCAAGGCGATCCGGACCAGTCGAACTGAGTTTGTTTGAATCGATGGTGTTGGACAAACTTGGCAAACGCTGGTGACCCGGGACCGGCTCACTTACGTGCTGAAACGACGTTGGCAAATGGTCGTTTGCCAAATCATTTGCCATTACATGTTGCGCATACGGTAAGGTGGGGTATAAAACACATATATGGTTAGGGGTCGGCAGTATGATATCATATGATATCATGTCATCATATGATGCCGGCGGTCTGACTTGGTAACTTTGGCCTGGGCCATCATATCATATGATATTAAATCATATGATTTTTGTATGATATCATATGATATCATACTCGTCTTTAGTTAACATCATATGATTTGCCGTTCCCTATGTATGGTACAAGGGTGTGACAGATAACAATCCTTACACGTGGCCTCAAAGACTTCCAGACTGAAGAAAAACTGCCGCTGTTGGTAGTCGAAGAGCAGACGAGCGAACTAAACTCGGGGTTAAGCTGACGCGCTAGGGACTTCAGCTCGAGTTTTAGCCCCTTAGGCTGTCGAATAACTGGAGATCATTCCTTTGGCTTCCAATTAGTATTTATACCTCGATGGGACGTATTGTATACGGTACAAGGGTGCTGCTGTCGACATACGAGGTCTTGGTCGGTTCCCAGGTTAGAGGTAATTTTGCCCATGTCTTGAATATCGGGCTTTTTGTCTCTTCTTTGTCGATGTGTGTGTGTGACTGATAAATTTGGGGTTCAATAGACATGTACAATGGTGATGCTCCGAGGTGTGGGGACTTGGTCCATGTCTGTTTTTCTGACAAGGTTGCCCTGGTCTTGAAGATCAGCCTGTTTGCCTCAGTGCAGACTGTTTACGTGAGTGCGTGTATGACTGATACATTTGGGTTTTAAAAAATATCCACAGTGGTCCTGCTGCAGAGGTGTGGGGCCTGGTTCCATGCCTATGTATCTGACAAAGTTGCCCCAGTCTCAAAGATCGGGTTGTCCATCTCAGTGCAGACTGCATTCATGGCTGTGTGTTTATGACTGATAGATTTGGGGCTTGAAAAACATCTGCAGTGGTGCTGCTGGGTGGGAGTATGACTGATACGTTTGGGGTTCAGTGCACATACAAACTTGTGCTGCTGTGGAGGTGTGGGGACTGGGCTCATGTCTGTGAATCTGACAGAGTTGCCTCGGTCTCAAAGGTCAGGCTGTCTATCTCAGTGCAGACTTCATTATTGTGTGTGTGTGTGTGCGTACCACTGATCCAATTTGACATAGCATGGCTGCAATCAGTTACTTCTGTCTTGCAGTTGTAGGGGTGGAATGAAGGCATGTATGCTGACGTCATTTACCCGGGTGGGTTGATTAGAGGCCATGGTCAGACAGAATCTGCTGATGGGGAGGGTGGTGCGGGCATGCGCACATGCAGCTGAGGCCTCTGGATACAACCAAGACGGTGTTCGTCAACATCTGCTCGTTCCCGATGTTTTTCACTGCGGAGCACATCCAGTATCATCATCCCCCTTATCACAGGAGTACGTGTACAACCTCGAATAAACCTCGACTAACCACCGCAACCGCCCGACTCTTGTATTTCTCACCCTGGATGATAGCCTGGGCATCGTCAGCCTGCCCGAGGAGACCAAGAGCGGCAAATCCCATCAGCACCGCTCGCCTATCCGCTCCACCGAGCGGAGACTCGGCCACATCGGGCTTGGTCGCCTGGGCCCGGACGCTGAACACCGATCGTCGAGCGAGGGTGGGAACCTTAGCCCCACCAGCACGGCTGCATGATCGAACTGGGGCGGTGGCTTTGCGAGTGAGTAGCATCGTGATGAGTGGATGAAGTCTAGTAAGGAGGTTCGAGTACAAGCTGTGTGGATCTCCTCCCTCTTTACTGGGCGAAGATCAAATGAGACCACACCTGACCACACCCGCAGAACCCTGAGTTTGACACACCTGTCAGCGCTGGCTGGCTGGCTGGCTGGCTAAGGTCTTCGCAGCGCTCCAGGATTGAGCCGGGCAGGGGCAGGGAAGAGGCAGGGCAAAGGAGATTTTGAGTGTTTGCACTTGTTTCGCGTCTTCTCGCCACGTCTTCTATTTTTGGCTTCTTTGTGAGGTCCCTGTGAGTCGACTGGATGCAGTGCGATAGAGATCAGGCAGGAGCAGGCAGAGGAGGGGAGGATCTTGGAAATTTAAATTCAAAATCGGGTCAAAATCTTCAGTCCAGTAGGATTTGTATGAACTATGGACCGGCATCTCACATGATGATGACCAACGGTGAGTAAGATACTATGCAAATTGCATGATATGATTTTATTGAAATTGCATACAAATGATAACCTTAGCAAAGTAAGACTGACATGATATCATGTTGCTGTTCCCTAAGTTTACGTGTCTACTGATCTGCTCATCCTCTACTGGTCCAGTGGCCCGGTGGGGCTTAAGAATGGGGCCTGGGCATGTCTGTAACGTTCCAGCTGCGTTCCAGCATCAATTTTCAACACCCGTGAGCAGTGTGATTTACAAGTTGCAACTTGCAAGCATTTACCCATGTTAATCTGCCAGCAAATGCCTCGCAGCCTGAAGGCTAGCTAACCATCTAATAAAAACAACAAACGAGGGAACACAAGGGAACCATCAAGCATGTTCGTTTACCTCCTGCACAGTATACCAACAGATGCTTTTCATTATTTGACTGACTTCAAACGATCTTGGGATTACACCCTTTGAATGTTATTGTATTTACCGGTACTGCGGAAGACGGCGAGCAGCCTTAAGTCTGGAGTCACGTGCCCGAGTTCAAGTTCACATCCACAGCTGCCAGATAAGAGAGCATTACACGCTAGATGCATAATCGTACAATGAAATCTGGGTGGTCTCTCATACAACTAGTGATACAATCACTAAGCCATGATAAGACAGAGGATCCAACTATTTACGATCCGTCTCTAGTAATTGGACAGCACAAAAGCCACCTGTTGTAACACGTAACAATCCAATATAATCCAAAATGTCCATCTGTTGAACTAGCAGTAGAAGTGTCATCTAAGTCACAGTCCTTATAGTCCACTTCCTGGTTTCCGTAGGGTGTTGTCAGGGGGGGACTTAAAATTGGAAGATGGTAAGCAGCCCAGAGATGGTTGAATAGCCACTCAACCACCCAATCCAAGCACAGTCCTGGGGGTAGTTTAGAGCCAAAGGGATCACCCCATATTGTTCAGTTCCACACATCTTGCCCAGTTCTAGGCATAGTGCTCAGTTCCAGGCTGGAGCCATGAAACAAAGTTTGAGCTCAGTTCCTGGCATCTAGATGTTTTGGACAGGCAGTCGAACGTTGGTACTCAGCTATCTGTCTACCCGCAGACTGCAGCACATACTACATGCATTGGGACCCACCCTTCAATTCATCATTAGCATTGGTTTCAGGGAAACCCATCAGCGAAAAGACACTATTTTTTATTGAAAGGACTTTCACCCCAGGAAGAGGGACCCCATAAACTAAACAGCGCCCACCGAGGATTCAGAAAGAAAGGCGGAGACATTCCACCATTTAACTGATTCAACTGAACGTCAGCACTAGTCTCCAAAGGACAGGCTTGGCATGGCGTAAAGAAAGCGGACAGCCATCTTACGTTCAACTTGACTTATCCGTATCCTTCTTATCTGTATCCGCCTTGTCCGACTCTGTTGGGCCATCCCAGTCCGATCGCCCTGCGAAAACAAAAGAGAAGGGAAGATGGTCAGATGGATTGGGCACACAGTGTGTCTAAACAAATAGATAACTAAAAAATCAGTTGCTCACAAAGATCATACCTAGCAGAGAGGGAATGGTGAACAATACACCGCTACACACAGTGTGTCTTACTGAGAGGGTTGATCGTCAGATGGACTGGACACACAGTGTGTGTAACAGAGAGGGAACGATTGTTTGGGGTTCAGTTCAAAACAATGATCACTGTAGGACGAACTCAGGGCCCCCGTCAGTAAAAATATTGTTTGGGGTTCAGTTCATCAATGCTTTTTCTTTGTAAGCCCTTCCTATCACGGTTGGGCAAGTACCTTACTACTTTTTGGCCTATACCTGGACTGTAACATACAGACATACATTTGGATTAACAAACAACAGGAAGACAGGAAAAGGGAACAGAAATAGACAGGATGCAAATGCATTAGCCTCTGCAAAGATACAACCCAAGAGGTGCTCGAGTGAGACTAGATTAGAAATGGTCCTACCCACTGCAGGGTACCGGCTCACTCGGTAGGACCACCTAGTCTCACATTGCCCTGCAGGTCATACATACTGACATACATTAATGCATGCATGCATACAGGGACCGATGAACCATACACCGCTACACACAGCTAGGGAAGCTTTTCCCTCATGTAGGGAAGCACTCCTTTATCTTCAGGAGCCATTATCTTAGAAAGGGAAGCAGATGGCTTGAGCTACTTCGGGTTCACAAACATTGAATCAGACCAGGTGGCAAACCGACAGGAAGCAACAAAACAACATCACGTCACACACAGCTAGGAGAGTATTCCCATACAATAACACCTGACAGCGAACAAGAACAGCCAAACTGACAGAGAGCGATCAACAACAAAACAACGTCTCAGTCACACACAGCTAGGAGAGTATTCCCAGACACTAACTCCTGACAGCGAACAAGTACAGCCAAACTGACAGGGAGCGATCAACAAACAACCACAAACAGTTACACATAGCTTGGAAAGTATTTCCATACACTAGCACCTGACAGCGAACAAGAACAGTGAAACAGACCATGTGCCAAACTAACAGGGAGCGATCAACAACAAACAGCCACACACTGTTACACATAGCTGGGAAAGTATTCCTCTACACTAGCAAGCAACAACTTCCCTTTAGTCGCCCTTGTGGTCTCAGTCCCTAAGCTCTTCTTGTCTTCCTCTGCCTTTTTTCCTTGGGCACACCCACCACCACCACACACACGTTCACTCTTACACACACACACTATCACACACACATTACCACTAGTTGTCAAAGTCACGCGCTGATACACACAGCTGCTAAGGGCTGGGTTTTAACAGATGCGTCCTTTCCTGGTTCCCCACTTGTAAAACAAAACACACAACAAGTAGACATCCCAGGGTACATGACATTGGACGGCAGAGGCTGCTCATCATCATCCATAACAGACACAGCTAGGAAAGTATTCCCCTACACTAACACCTGACAGTCACCAACACAACCCTCGCCCCGCAACTCACAGTAGGTCGATGTTCCAGGGTACATGACGTTGGATGGCAGAGGCTGCTCATCGTCATCCATGAGTCCCAGGCTACCAATGTCGCTGCCCATCTTGTCCCAGTCCTTGAACACCATCACGTCATCCTTGGGCTCCAAAACCTGTTGACACAGGAGGTTGGATAAGGTATCGATTCCACAAGGCTTGGTACAGTGCTAATCAGGGGGGGAGGGGGGGGACAGGAAGACAGATTTTGGACCGCATGTTCGAAACGGTGTCTGATTCAGGTGTGAGTTGGAATTGTGGAACTTTCAAACATAAGGAGGGGGAAAATAAAGTTGAAATAAAGTTTGTACCCCCCCCCCCCCCCCCCCCCCCCAAAAAAAACCTTTCCCCACACTGCCCCACCTAAAATGTGGGTGCTTCAAAATATTTTTTCTTGCCCTATCCATTTATGCTCGTACATCTTTCGTGTGGTTGCCCAAACGTGATTTATCGCAAAGTTAAGATTTGGGTCAAAAAAACTCTGGACCCCTCAAACTACTACCTGACTCATATTTTTCTAATAGTGACAGTGAATATGGGATGCTTGAAAAGATGAAGATAGAAATGGGGCACCTTTGGTAGCTCAAATCTAGCTGCTCTGGACGGTACAACTTTGATTCCCAAGAATCTGACAATTGCCACCAAAATGCACCGTGTCAATCAGTCCAAATGCTGCGGCATCCCCTGGGTTAAAGTTAATGTAAGCTCCAATCTACCTGCCAAGGACGGTAACAATTTGTTTCCAAGAATCTGACACTTGCCATCAACACACACTGTGTCGATCAGTCCACATGCTGCAGCATCCCACGGGGTCAAGTTACTGAAAGCTCCAATCTACTTGCCAAGGACGGTAACACTTTGCTTTCTAAGAATCTGACACTTGCCATCAACACGCACCGTGTCAATCAGTCCATATGCTGCAGCCTCGTAAGGGTTGAAGTACTTGGGCCGTTGAAAGTCGCGCATAATTTCATCCTCTGGCTTCTTGGTGCATGCAGCAAGGTACTTGGCCATTGTCTGTGTCTTCTCGCGAGTGATCTTGCGGTAGATGTCGATATCTGAGGCCTGCATGCCGTACATCCTCTGGATGGGCTGCCTAAGCATCAAGGTTGAGGACCTCAGGGCGGCTCGCTTACCCTGTGCAGGCAGTTGGGTTGGGTTGGGTTGGGTTTTGCTACACAACTGGACCTACAGAAAGCTGGGAACTAAGCATCAAGGTTAAGGACCTCAGGGCGGCACGCTTACCCTGTGTAGGCAGTTGGGTTGGGTTGGGTTTTGCTACACAACTGGATCCACAGAGAGCTGACAAATTGGGTCGGGTTGGGTTGGGTAGGGCTGGGCAGAGTTGGGTAAGCTAGGGTAGGGTAGGGATGAGTTGGGTAGGTTTGGGCTGTGTTGGGTAGGGTAGGGATGGGTAGAGTAGGGTAGGTTTGGGATGTGTTGGGTTGGGTTGAATTGGGTTGAATTGGGTTGAATTTGGTTGGATGAGGATTGGCAGGTGCGGCAGGTGATAGGCAGGTCCAGTAGAGGATGGGTAAATTTAGCTAAGATTGGAACAGATAAGGGCGGCAGAACGTGGGCAAGTCAAGGTGCAGTAGCGGAAAACAATGCCAGCCCTGCAGTACATGACATGTTATCTTGCCCCCTGTACCAGCATTCTTGCCACACGTGGCATGGAGGAGTCGCTACCGTCTGGAGGGTGACAATTACTGTGTCTGCCATGGGGACTTTCCCCAGCGTACGGGAGGGTTCCTTGAACACCACTATCTTTTTTTACATGCTTCCAACACTATTTCTTTTGTGGGCTACGGGTAGCAGCTTCTAGGCAGCTCCTTCTCTATGTCCATGGGCCAAACCTGAAGCTGGCTGGCGCGGCTGAAAGCTGACATGACAAGCATTCCAATGCAGCTGCAAGCTTTGGGTTTGACCCAGTGTCCGCCTGTTGGAGCTGGCGGGAAGCTGCCATGAGTAGCCCAAAAATGAAACAGTGTGACCTATGTCATGGCTATGTGACCCATTCCTACCAATCCACCCACATAGACTTCAAATCCTTGTCCCTCAGTCAAGTCAAGTCAAGGGAAGTCAATAAAATCCCTACCAGTGGGAACAGCTGCAGCAACAAAAAGACATGTAATGTATATTATCAGTTTTGGTGGTTGTCCTCAGTGCAAGCAAACGGGATGGCCCCCTCAACCCCACACCTCGTACTAAGAAATACTAATTATGCATTTGTTTTTTTTCAGTTGCATGCACTGGTGTCCCTGCACTACGCAGCAACTTAGGGACTTGTCTTGTGTATAATCAGTATTGGTGGTTGTCCCCGGTGCGAGCAAACAGGCTGCCCCCTCAACCCCACACCTGCCCCCTCAACCCAGCAACCCTGCCTAGCTAAATGCATTTCCGAACCACCCACACACAGACAATAACAAAACTTATTTTCAACCCAAGACTGAAGCGAAGTAATTAACATCACGACCAGTGGGCACTGCCGCAGCACCTTAAGGACGTTAATAGTATATTTTCAGTTGCTTGCACCGGTGTCCATGCACTAAGCTCACAGACAATAACAATACTTATACCCAACCCAAGACTGAAGTTTAGTCAAGAACATCACCAGTGGGCACCGCCGCAGCAACTTAAGGGCATTTATAGTATATTTTCAATTGCACGCACCGGTGTCCCTGCACTAAGCAACAATGCTGCCTCGCCAAATGCGTTTCCGACGCAAAGCGTGTAGACTGGGCAGAACTTCTGCACTCCCTTCAACATGTGGTACACAGCGATAGCCTCGTGCTCGTTACCGTACTTGGTTGTACTTTTCTGCACGTGCAAAAGATACAGGTGGGTGATCAGGGGTCAACATATGGTTCACAGCGATGGCCTCCTGCTCATTACCATACTTGGTGGTACTTTTCTGCATGTGCATGAGATACAGGGGCTTGATCAGGGGTCATTGCAGAGAGAAAATCGTATGTAGATGAATGTATAATGGCTTGGGGGGGGTCCATCGACTTGCCAATGCACAGCAGTGTGGGTCCGAGGGATTGTCGTACGTTTACTTTGGCCTGCCGATTAAGCTACAGCGGAAACAATAGCATTATAATAGCATAGTAATGGCATAGCAATAGCATTAGAATAGCGTAGTAATAGCATAGCGATAGCTTAGCATTAGCAATGCCCATGTTACGAATGAATGAATGAATGAATGAATGAATGAATGAAAAGATTTATGAATGAATGACACGATTGAAGTAAAAAAAGTGGAGTTCCATGAACAATTGAATTCAAAGCTTCACCATGAGTACAGCATACTAGATTATATCCAGACTCGTACACGCTGTGACTATCTCCCCCAGAAGCCCCTAAATCTTTCAGAATTGCTGTCGCTAGCGAGCAAATAAATAAATAAATACATAAATAAATAATAACAAATAAATAAATACAGAAATATGATGCCTTATTTCGAGGCGTCAGGTTGAGGGGGCCAGCCCGTCCCTCACAAGTATTTGAATAAGTAAACAAATAAATAAACAGTATGCCTTATTACGAAGCGTCAGGTTGAGGGGGCCAGCCCTTCCCCAACAAGCATTTAAATTAATTAATGAATTAAATCATAATAAACAGTGTGCCTCATTCCGGTTCAGGGGGCAGCTCGTCCCTTACAAGCATTTATAGTGTTTGCTATGTTGCTGAACAAAACTTCGTTTATGTACACCATTCATCCAAAAGGTGACACTTCCTAGGCCACCTCATTATGGAAAAGGAGTGTGAGTGCAGAGTTGACTTGGTCATGGATCCTCACCATCTAATAGCCAACATTCCATACTGAAACTTGGCCAAGACTGCTCCCTCTCTCCCCCTCCCCCCACCCCACCCCCCCCACCCCACCCGCTCCCCCCCCCACACACACACATGACATCATATGCTATCATATTGCAGTTCCCTACATATTGTAACAGGGCTATGATGCAAGTTGTCCTGTAATTGTTGAATGCTTGGAAGGCGAGCATGATGTCCAGACATTCATTCTCAGGTTGGCTGTTTGGAAAGCACCACCCTTGCAAAGTTCAGTTGGTCACATGCAAGACAGCATCAGTAGACACTAGGCATCGGGGTAGTTGCAAATGCTAGAGAGCTTTTGCAATGGGTTTCTGCGGGAAACCCGGGGTTCTTCAATTCTACTTTGGATTCGGAAAGATGCCACAGCTCGCTGCAGACATCCTTAATACATAATACTCATGTATAAGGGATCAGGTTGAAGTTGACAGCCACTAGGCAGTTTTTGAGAGAGTGTGTGGACGAGGGCATGGTGAAGCTAACCGATACGACAGATCACCCCACACACCACATGATTCATGCAGCTAGCCAAATGTCACAAAACTCGGATATTGTGAAAGAGACTAGGATGAAGGTTCATTGGAGTGGGAGAAGCTGATGGCTGTGGATAAGTGGGGCTCGGGCACTGTCGGTAGTAGATCAACCGAAGCCCAGGCATGCCAAGACTGAGCCACTTGCTTACCGCAATGCCGGTGGAGTTGATGTAGAAGTAAATTGGGTCTGGCGCTTCCTGGACTAACACAAACAGCTGCGCGGTCAGCAGCTCGGCCACGGAAGAATCGATGGGCATGCCCTGGGGGGAAAGAACACAAATCGGATCAGTAGGGGGTGTAATGACCCATCTGGCGAGCTGGCCTCAGCCGCGATACAATTTTCAGCTGATGGCATTGAGTTAACTCGCAGGCTGCTCACCAGGTACATAATGCGCTCGCTGAAAAGTCGAGTGGCTAGGTCAGGGGGTGGCCCTGCCTCCTTCCACATCTTTTTCCGCAGCATAGAGAGTTTTCTCTGCGAGCAATATAATGGTCAGGATCGGATCCATTATGAGCCAATGAGGAAATATGTACTGGGGTGGATGCTCCATGTAGCTGCTAATCAAGATGACCAGCTCACCGCCTGCACATCCACGGTCAGTTGCCGGGACCCCGCACGCGATCCTAAAGGTGCTTTAATCGCATTCCTCCTAAATGTTGAGCTAGCGCTGCCCAGAGACCTGTTTGCACCGATCATTATTAATACTAGATCTTTGGCGCTCTCTACTGGAACATGTAGGAAGACCTAATTATTGCCTGCAACGCGCTGCTGGTGCAATGTTGGAGTTTGGAGGGAGAGGACGGGCGATAAGTGGCGTGGCTTACCCTGCTTCATACAGTACACACTCAGACCAGCCTGGCAGGCATCCAGGCAGGGCTGGCAGGGTTCTTTCTAACGATGTTGGTATCTGCCTTGCTGCCCCTAGCGCCTTTCTCTCCCTGGGACAAACGGATTGCCATTGTTTAAGTTGCGATTACCTTATTTCGACTCATACATCCTACCAAGAGGACACGAGGCGCTGTGTGTGTTCAAACTTGACCGCAGCCTCACCAGCTGATCCGCACTCAAATATGTGCTGGATGATGGATGTTGATGTCACTGCCGAAGACGGCGAGCAGCATTAAAAGCTGGAGCCACGTAACCAAGTCCAAGTAGCCTCAACAGCTTATCCGTCCTCTAATATGTTATCAGATCCGGTCTGATCTGTTTAATTATGTCATGTCGAAGCTAACGAAGTGTTCGAAGAGGAAAAACGTTTCGAATAAGGGCAAAACTGATCGCAACTGTGTGAACATGCTGACTGGAAATATCAATATCCACCAGTAGTTACATAGAACATCCTCTTGCATTGCTTAAAGAAGCGAAACATCTGTGTGGAATTCTTTCGAGGTATCAGTGGCCGTTGCTGCAGTAGAAACATTGTGTTTACAAAATATGGTAAAATGGTGTTTATTTAGATGAAACCTACTGAACTCAGTCAAATCTTATACAAATCATGGCATGCCGAGCGTCAGAAGCACCAACACATCAACAATGGGACGTCCACACATGACAGTTGATATAGGTGGGGTGCTGGTTTCTATGTTACAGTTATTTAGTCACCTCCACCAGTTAGCTCTTCAAGATTACAAAAAAACGGACTAGTTATCTGTTCACAGGGCTGACAGCCCCCCCCCCCCCCCCCCCCTTGGCCCCAGTGCAAGCAAATGGGCTGGCCCCCTCTACCTCACGCCTCGTACTAAGGTGGCCTAATGATTTATTTATTTACTCACCGGCCAGCCGTAACTGCCTATCTATGCCGATCACATCCAATCCTTGAGCCTAGGGCTATTGAACGGAGGGTTTAGGGTTTAGGGTTTAGGGTTTAGGGTTTAGGGTTTGGGTTTAGGGTTTAGGGTTTAGGGTTTAATGCTAGGGACTACACCATTCGAATTTCCCATGTAACCTTCTCGCTACTCATTCTCCTTCTTAGCATTCGCGTAGCGCATTCGCATCCTCCTGCGTCTGCGCTACCGAATGATACCACCTGCTCTCTGTTTCGTGCAGTTTTGGTCAACTCTCCCCGAAACTGCAACCAAACAGGAGCTCATGCTTCCGCAGAGGCGATGCTGCTATCGAAGTGGCTGTCTTCAACATCTGACGCGAGTCGCAGCAATCGCTGTGATCGCAGGGTGATATGCGGTTATTTTGGTCGGCTGCACCTCTGGGCAGTCGGAAGTATGAATTTCCGGACAGAATGCGCCTCTCCCTGGACTTCCCAACAGGGGGGGATGCAAAGCGCGTATCCCTGGTGCATTCTTGATGGTCGCTGCCAGGAGCGAAGGCTCCATGCAATCGAGAAACCTACTAACGAACACTTTCCCCCTCCATGCAGGTACCCAGGACAGCTACCTGCTTTTTCGAACGCGGACCTTCCCACCGAGCGTCACATTACCCTTCTGAACGCGGACCCGCAGACCGATCGTCATAAACGACTCCTGGCAACTACCACAAATACTAAGGCCTCATCACTCGAACAGCTCAAGCGCGACACAACTTGCCCAATCATGTACAAAATTAGCCCCCGTGCCGCACAAGAATTGCATAAGCAAGGAGAGTCGAAACAAGAAAAGCCGAAGCAGGGTAAGATCCATACTAGCGGCTCTGCGAATATAGAACACCGCCTTGCTACCAATTCCAACCTAACGCGACCATGCGATCAGGGCAATGCAGCGAACTCAGATCACCAACCTGCCGCCAGGACCCACATGAGACGATTTCTCAACCATGCAACCATGCGACCAGGTGACCATGCCAACACCCAAAATCTAGATCACCAACTTGCTGTCAATACCCACCTGAAGAGACCATGCCACCTTGCAATCATACCATCGTACGACCCTTCACACACAGCATGCCCCCACCAAAAAGTCATCATCATAATAAACACCAAGTCTCCCCCCAAAGGAGCACAAGCCTCTCTCCAAAAGAGCACAAGTCTTCCTCCAAAGAAGCAACAAGCCTCATTACAAACGAGCACAAGTCTTCCTACAAAGAAGCAACAAGCCTCATTACAAACGAGCACAAGTCTTCCTACAAAGAAGCAACAAGCCTCATTACAAACGAGCACAAGTCTTCCTACAAAGAAGCAACAAGCCTCATTACAAACGAGCACAAGTCTTCCTACAAAGAAGCAACAAGCCTCATTACAAACGAGCACAAGTCTTCCTACAAAGAAGCAACAAGCCTCATTACAAACGAGCAAGTCTTCCTACAAAGGAGCAACAAGCCTTCCTCCAAAGAAGCACAAATCTTCCCCCAAAGAAGTAACAAGCCTTCCCACAAAGAAGCTAAAGCCCCTCTCCCCAAAAGCATCCAGTAGAGTAGGCACCCTGGCCCAATATGTACACCATGTGCAACCTAGGTGTGATCAGAGGATGGCCCAAAGACACTCCTGGGTAAATCCATACCTGAGCATGTGCCCTCATGGTGATACCATTTCTAGTATTTTTCGGTGGTGGCTCACTCCCTATGCCTCAGACGCATGGGCCCAGGGGCTCATACTATGGAACATTATAATAGCGGGATGGGCATTAATCACCACATGCATCTACCTGACCCTGCCAGACTGCCCCCCCCCCCTACCCTAAACAGAGCTACTAGACGTAGACAGGGAAGAGGCAGCAAGGCTTTTATCTATAAGGCACGGAGATGCTCATGTAAGAAGACGTGGTCCCCTGCCGCCCCCTGCCTCATCATCGGAACCTCCATGCTATTATATTACCTCCCGGTAACCACCTGCTTGTATTACCTCATGGCTCCCCAGGTCATCACCAGCCTCATACACCTCACCATCCTCACTAGCCTAATTACACCTCAACCCGCTTGCCTGCCCCCTCACCCCACCTGTAGAGGAAGGGGTCAGACCTCGCCCCCACTCCATACCCCCCTACCCCCGCCCCACCCCTCATACTGGGAACCTCAAGTATTCGACCTCTGCCAGGCCCACTCAATGAATAGCCAACTTGGGGGTCCCCAGGCCACCAACAGCCTCCCCCACCCAGCCATCCCCACCAGCCTAAACACATCCAGATCCAACTGCCCACCCCCCCACCCCACGTGTAGAGGAGGAGACCAACCCCCTCTCCCCCTCCCTCTTCTCCCCTCCCAACCCCACCTCCCATACTGGGAACCCCAAGCATATAATTTCTGCCAGTCCCACGCCATAAATACCTACCTAGGAGGTCCGTACATAGAACCCCTAGCTATCCTCGCATACGCTGATCACCTCCACACCAGCCGCCGTAGAATTAGGGACGAGCACTACACAACTGGACACGGCCAGGGCAACTTCTCAGCCCCCCTGCTTAGCTCCTACCTGCATCTACACCACCCCATTGTGGGCATCCTCACCCCGTTGTATAACCCCCCTTACACCCCTGCTCAGCTTCCCCTTCCTAACCATGGACACCGAGAGACATACCCCAAGGGCATCATGCCGGGCAGCACAAAGGAACAGATATTAGAGCGCCTCCACCCCCACCAGGCATGCATACTCAACTTCAGCACGGTATTTGGCCATGCAGCCACAATCAAACACTTCCAGGGTGAGTGGTACTTGATAGACTCTCTCAAACACCAACCCATTCTCCTGAACACCCCTCGTAAATGGGCGAGCATCCAGGGCCACACCTATACACTACAACCAGGACAACCCAATGAAGCATGGCTAGATCACAACCCCATCAACCCTATGGAGGAGGACCTCCCGGAGGACCCCATGGAGGAGGACCAAGCCACCACCCCCCCCCCCCGCCGTACAAACAACCCAGACCACCCACCGCACCAATCTCCCATATTGGGAACCCCAAATCGACTCCAACTGCCAAATACACTCCATCAACATTTACCTGGGGTACAAAGCTCTTGATCTTGACGAAATCCTAGACTTTTCTGTAAAATTAGACACTCATGTGCGCAACTATACGTGCCAACAATGGACCCTAGAAGGGCACTATGACAGTCTCACTGGTAACTATTCTAGCAATCTTATTAATTTCTACCTTTCTTCCAACAAATCTCACCTTGGCCTCCTTACTAAGCACACCAACCCAAGATACATTCCCCACCATATTAGCCCCCACACAGAAATCGCAGGGACTTCACTGACCTACTCTGAAGGTATCATGCTGGGCAGCTCACAGATGCAGATCCTACAACGCATCCCTACCAACTGCTCTTGCTTCCTCCTACATTATCACTCTGGATATGGACATGCTAAGGCCATTAAGCAACTGGACGGTGAGTGGTGGGACATGAACTCTGAAGGCCCCTATCCCCTGAAGCCTCCTGACTGGCAACATCTTCAAGGGCACATTTACACCCTTACAGACACATCTGGACTACCCTGCCCTCAACTTTTCCAGCCTGAAATTTACTATGAACCAAACAACCCAACTCAAACTATCATTATAGACCTACCTACCACTCTTACTCACAATGCTACCGACTCCTCAGACCAGATAGTTCTTACAGACCAGATGGATCTTACAGACTCCTCACAACTTCAACAACTTCTCTCAGACCTTCCACACCCTACAGATCACATTCACCCTGCAGATCCTACAGAGCCCCCAGCTCCTACAGAAACTGTAGACCTTGTCTCTGATGATGAGGAGCCTCCCAAATCTAAGAAACCTAAAAGAACCTCTACCCGTTGCAACCCCACTTCCCTCCACTCAAACTCTACACATAAATCACCGACCACCAAAAAAACACCCAGGGATACAACTCAACCTCCCAAGACTAACCTTCCTATCCCTACTAGACCTGCCATACCCGACAGCAACAAGATGCGCCAGAGCAGGATCTTTGGAGCAGAACCTCCTACCGAGAAACCTACTCCCCCAGACTCACCACAAAAACCCTTCCAACGAAAAGAATTAAAATAACCCACACTACCTCATATCCTGTTCAACAGCAGCAAACTGCACTCTATCTCACTAACATTATCACTTCCAACTGCAGAGGCATCTTCTCATCCTGGGAAACACTCTACGACCATATTCGAACTAATGAGCCAGACATTGCTATTCTCACCGAAACAAAACTCACCTCTAACAACACAGGTATAATTAATATGATCAAACAAGACCTATCTGACTACCACTTTCATCACAGCAGCAAAACCATTAAGCAAGCTACCAATGCAGACAACATTGTAACCCGCTCAGCTGGAGTTATCACACTTATAAAAAAGACTCTTACTACACATCCAATTAAACATGAAGTCCCCACTGACATAGCTGGTCATCTCACTCATCAAACTATTAACAACACTACCCACATTTTAGGCGTCTACATGCCCTGCAATGACCCTGCCAAAAGAGCCCGAATTTACGAACACATTCACTACATTATATCCCAAAACCCCTCTCATCACTATATTGCAGGGGGAGACTGGAATGCAGCCTACTACCTTACTGATAGAAGCAACACAATCAAGCACCTGGAGGACCAGCCCCACTATCAACACCTTAATAAATATCCAATTCACATTCAACCGTCACCACGTCCCCACACTTACTCAGACAACACTTCCTACAGTAGCAGGATAGATGACATCATTCTCATCAACCCCCCAACTGCAACCACGGTGACAGAAACTGCACACCAAATGGGAGACACACTGGACCACTTGACCCTGGAACAACACATTACCTCCTCTCTCTTTCCCCCTCCTAACCTTGACATACCACCTCACAATCCAACACCTCAACTGCAGCTTCCTCTCAAGCAACAAGACATGGCCAAAGCTAAAGAAGCCATCTCTAATCAATTTCTCCATCAATTCCAGCACAGCCACATTAACATAGATAAAGCCTGGACTATAGCACAAACTTTACTGGGAGAAGATAAAACATCTGCACACATTCAATCTATTAGACAAGAACTCAAAGCCAACATACCAGAAGACCTTAACAGCATGACAAATCATCTCATGGTCACTCTTCACCAAGCTCTCTCCATCATGACTGACACCTGCCCTACCAAGCCTAGTACACCAGGCACCTTCCTGCCAAGACAAACTGCCAAAACCTACAGAAGACTTAACTACCATATTAAACACATTAAAGCACTCCGAACAGCTTCCAACCACATTGACCAACAACAATACATGGAACTTAGAAGCACACCTCACACGGCAGGCACATACTCACCTACCACTAAAATTAAAATACAACAGCACTTTCAAAATTTACTCCTCTCTGACTATTGTCTCTCCTTAACTGCTGATATTAAACAAAGTATTACAGAATTACGTCACATGCAGGTTGCACTCAAAGAGGAGAGAGCAACCGCCTCCATTAAGAAATTCCGACGCCGCCTCAGTACACAAGCACGACAAACTCACAGGTATATTTTCTCTCCTGAAAATCACACACACACACCCACTGCTCTACTGGACGCATCCACACACACACTCAGCACTAGCACCCAGGGTCTCCTGGAAGTTATGACTAAACATATGGGAAAACTCATGTCACCTCCCACTCCACCCATCTCAGATGACTATACACGACACGCCACCCCCCCTCCATGGGAAATACACACAGACAAATACCACTTGGAAACTCCAGCCAACTCCATACAAAACACTGCCTCTCCCTACACCTTTCTCTCCTCCTCAACCACCTATGCTGACTGTATTAGGAAACTCTCTACCCACAAAGCCACTGGCCCAGACGGCATACCTAATGAATTACTTATGTGCCTCCCACAGGAAATGCACCTCATCATACACAAACTCATGCAGCTAGTATGGATCCTGGGAGAAACACCAGACTGCTGGAAAACCTCACACACAGTCATGCTCTACAAAAAATCAGATCCTTGCTTACCTCAAAACTACAGGCCAATAGGCCTTAACAATGCTGTAGCCAAACTCTGGACCTCCCTTGTTACTAACACTATTACTACCTACTCTGAAACCAACCACATTCTTAGCGCCTGCCAAGAAGGTTTCAGAAAAGACAAAGGTACCTATAGACAACTCTTGAACCTACTCCACAACATTGAGGACGCTGCCCTCTTCCACCAGGACCTCTATGCTGCCTACTTCGACTTTAGCTCTGCTTTTAACATGATTGATCACCAAAAACTTCTTTGCATCATGCACAGCTTGGGTTACACCCACGACACTATAGACACTATTAAAGGAATCTACACAAACTCTACTACACATATTCTCCTTAACAATACACCTGGCTCCCCCATCCCCATCACTAGGGGCACCATCCAGGGGGATACTCTCTCCCCCCTACTCTTCATTATCTTTCTAGAACCCCTACACAGATGGCTCCGTTCTGGGGGACGAGGATACAGAGCAGCATCCCTACCCTCCAAAACAGCAGATGAACACCACACCAGCAGCTTGGGGTATGCTGACGACACTGCTGTCCTAACCGGCAGCTCAGAGGACCTTCGCATCCAATGTGGTAAAGTTCAAACTTTTAGCATCTGGTCGGGCATTCCTCTTAACGCCACCAAATGTGTGGTCAGTGGCATACTCCACAAATCACACCCCTCTCAACCTACTCACAACAACACTCTCAAACAAAGGCTAGATAAAATTCCACTAGGAAACTCCTATGCTACCTACCAGCCGCCTGACCAAGCCTACAAATACTTGGGGGTTCACATCTCACTTACCTTAAATTGGAAAACTCAACTCCACTCTACTATTGAAACCATTCACAATAAAGGGCTGAGTATCCTCACCAAAGCTAAAAACAGGGCAACCCCCACCCAATGCTTACGAATAATTTCACAATGTGTCAGAGCAGCTATTAAATACCCCATGATAGTAGCTCCCTTCTCACTAACCGACATTCACGTCATTGACAGAGCAGTATTAAAAACAGTTAAACTCTGTTGCTCCCTTCCCAGATCTTTTCCGACAAGAGCACTCCACCTCCCTAAAACAGAGGCAGGACTAGGGGTGCCCTCCCTACTCACTGAATACACCCAGATTACTGCAACCAGCCCTCACCCAGTCCATGAACGACCAAGGTCACCTGGGAATCCTCACTAGAGCTCTCCTTAATAAATCAACTTCCACCATGACCACTCTAGATCCTCTCTCTCTATCCCGCAAGCAACTTAAGTATATGTCCCTAGCCCGCCAGCTGGAAATTATTAAAAAAATCTGACATGACAATTTCTTGGAATGACACAGAACTTCTTGACAAACTTAACATACACTCTCTTCCTCTCCCTCCACAGGCAATCCCTGTATCACTCATGACTCCATTCCATGACCTGGCCATCTATTCATACCATGACCTGGTCACCCCCATGGGAACTCACCTTGTCAGCACTACAGATCTCTCTCTTATCACCTTACACAAAGTTACTAAACACCACAAACGGTCCCTGAACCGCCTCACCGCTCACCTCTCCTCCCTCCAAACTGTCGCCTCCCCAATACACTCTGACCCACTTCCCCTCTCACACCGACAACTTGCGCCCGGTTACGCAATTGCGCAGAACACAACCGATAACGTTAAATCTCCTGCTTCTATTGAACCCTCCACCCCACCCACCCAGCGATACCAACCTCACGCCACTGTTACTGACGCAGACTACGAGGCGGATTCCATTGGGGACCTGGAAGGAAACCAATGGTGGGCGTGGCCCACGCAGACCGAAGGCAGTCACGCGCACCAAGCATGGGGCTGCCCCAGCAGTGATGCCACCTGGGCAGCACGCCACTACTTGTGCAAATCCTGGATCCGTCACTCCTCCACCTCTAAATTTTACCGTGCATATAGAATAACTCCCACCTCACACCCTGACAGGATCCGCGAGGCCATGACATCCCCCGACAGCAGCGCACCTGCACCACCGGCGCACCTGCTCCACCTTACCTACGGATCCCAATACAAAGCCCTGCACATCACGAGCTGGCGGGGCAAGCGCTCCTACAACGACGACAAACTAGTCACTTCCACTGTTGTCCACGTTCAATGGGCCCCAACCATCATGCACAACGAACATATCAACTCCTACACACACATGGGATACAGCATCCACCACAGCACATCTCTTACCTCCACTACCTCCACCATACATTGGAAACCCCAATCTCACAATGCGTCTCACCTTGTTGAACTGGTAGGACAACCAACATACGACCAATTAACCCACACTTTTAAAACTACTCCCCCATTAACCACACACCTCAACCCTATGAAGGACACCCACCTTACTAACCTTCAACAACAAGGCCAATGGGCCACCTCCCCAGGATTTAATGCTGACAACCACAACCTTGTTCACAAACTTCTGAAAATTGACACACACGACAGGCACCCAGACTGGGACATTCAACCACCCTCAGCCTACATTATACGAACAGGCATCCTCACCACTCTGGATGACCAATCCACACACACACACACCAACGTTTTATATCTTTATAACCCCACTGGTCACTGTCTTGGGCACATTCCCAACGACAGACTAACCTCTCTCAAACAAAACTATGACCACTTCAAAAATCACCACCCTACCAAATGGAACCAACTGACCCAAGGAGGAACATACCACACTGACTTAGCTGCCCTCTTCACCAGATACAGAGCTGCTCCTACTGCTACCAACACTCTTTCTCCTTTTCTCTACCAAGCAGCAGCTGCTCTGGGCATTACTCACCATCGTACTTCTAACCCCCTTAGCTACGACCAAAGCCTCACCAGCTTCTCTTCTACCAGCCCTGCTGATCAGCTCTTTGGCTCCAACCAAGACCCCATTCTTACCATCTGGACTGGGGGCTCACTGGTGGACATTCCTAACTCCACGACACAAGCACACCAAGCTCTAAGGTGGGCCCTAGCCAGTGCTGACCATGCTGAAAATACTCTCAGCCCTACCTGCACCCTGATGCTCCTCCCTGACGACCTTGCTGCCCTATCAGCATGAATAGCGGTGCTCTCGCTTGTTTTATGTCTTGGTGACTCCTTGTGTACTCCCTTAGAACTATCGGTCCTGACAGTACTATGTCAGCTTCCTGTTGACTGCCTCATCGGTTCTTCTGACACGTGCTGTCTAGCCTGTACCCTGATCAGGTTCCAGGCTACCGCCCCCTTTCCTCCACTGGTGCCCCTTAATGGGTCTCCTGTGCTTGTAACTTATTCTCGTCTCCGCATTTATAGATTGGCGTGCTGCACACACAAAGTCCACTCTCCGGAGTGTTATCCAAGCTGATAGGTTATACGGCCCTTCATTTACTACCACTGCTTTGCGATGCAACTTCCGCGAGGACCTCCCGCCATTTTGAGAAACTCCATGACATGGATGGTCTTTCCTGGACGCGCGGGATGCGCAGTATCATTCTCAGCGATGGCTGCGACCAATCCTTCCAACGGAGGAACGGCTCCTCTTGATGATTGGCTAGACGTTTGTGCACCAGCTGCCTCTGCTAGCGGTCATGAGAGTCCTTCCGCCATCGTGGAAGTAACCCCCCCCGGTCATTCCTCCATCTTCTCTTCTTTTTCCTCCCCTGCCGTCTGTCGCCTCCTCCCGTCTGTCGTAGATGACTGTGACGTGCAGACTCAAGTCGGCGACTAGCCTGGACATCGGTGGAGATACCCCGTCTTCGTCTGCTCGCGTCCTTGACGTCGCTAACCTTTCTCCGGTGTTTGAGGCTCTGCCTGCATACCGGAGGTTGCCAAGCCGACCAAGCTCCCTGCTGAGGTCTACGTCGTCTTTGCCCCCTTTGCTCTGCCCAGCCGACGGTCGGGCTACTGGCATGAGCTTGCGCTCTAGTGGCTCTGTGCTACCTTCTGGAGAAATTTTTCGATCAACTGGCGGATCGCCGGCACTGCCGTAGGGTTCGACAGAGGAGGACGACCTACGCGTCTGGACCTGGAGATTCTGGAGGTGGTAGGAAGCAGGGGGGGGTATGGTCAGCACCACTACGGGTGCTGCTCCCTCTACCCCCCAACCGTGTGAGTCGATCGATAGAGGGGGGGACTTGGGATTGACTGATCATCGCCGGCGGATTATTAGGGACCTTTACATCCTCGGCTCTGCTCTTGTCGCATCCTAGCGATAAATGTTCGAATTCTGCCCATGTGCGATTTGCGATGTTCTGCCATTGGTGTCGATTTCTGCACCAGGTGCGACTTGCTGCACTGTCATTTCTCGTCTCCTTTTTTCCCATACCTCAATCTCGACTTCGACCTAACGCTTCCCCACCTTCTGTGATCCCAGGGTCTCGCAGCGCCGGAACTGTCGCCCAGGCTACAGGGCCGCAGTGGAACGCCGTCCTGGCCCTAGTCCAGCGGCCGTGGAGGATCTTTGGCATGATATCTTGGTGGATATTTTCTCTCTTAGGGCTCCTTGTGACCCCTGGGTGCGTTCCGTGTTCGTCCATGAGGTTACTACTTGGTCCTTCCCGTGCCCCTGGTTCCCCCCCCTTAGGTGTATGCCTTAGCTACGTGAGCTTGGGTTCAAGTGTTTGAGTTCTGATAGGGCTTAGGAATTTTTAGTTAAGTGGTATAGAGGCATGGTTGATCTCGATTAGTTGGGGCATGCATGAGTTGTTGATGAGACACTGCTCAGCATGGTGCTAGGTGTGTTATCTTTGCAATCGCGTGTTCATCTAGGGAGACAAGACTTCCTTCGGAGCTTTTCTTTGGGGTTGCACCTGATGTGTCGTTGTTGCGTTTGTTTGGTTGCCCTTGCTATGTAATCTTAGTATTGGGCAGTCACGCAACAAGCTAGTTAGAAAGGCATTATTGGGTAGACTGGTTGGGTATTCCCTGGTGAGTAAGGGTTATTATATTGGGGTTTCCAATGTTTGCGCCAGTTAGTAGTGAGGAGTGATGTACTCTCTATCTCCAGTTCAGTTCTAAACTGTCTTCCTGGTTCTCCCTTTAGTATGGGGTCCCCGTGGCCCGCTTGCATCCCTCCTGTCATCAAAACGGTGATATGTTATGTGTTTACCGGTAATTCCCTACGTCCTTTAACAACCCCCAATTGTTGTTGGCTGGCCTGGCTGGATGTATCATTGTTGCATTCTAGACCAGGGCCTGATCTTGCTGTATTGTGTGTGAAGTTTTAGGGCGGGGGGGAGTTGTGATATCCAACTATAATCTTAGCCGAATCTCAGGGGGTCGCCAGGCCCTCCTCTGTGCCACGTTTTAAGCGGTGAAGCTTTAGGATTTAGACAGCCTTCGATCATAGTGGTACCTGGATCAGGTCCATTGACTAATAGTCGCCAACCTCCGCCTCCGGATGGTCGCGGGTGTCGATAAATCTCCGACTCCGTCCTGTTCGTCCCTGGTGGATTACTTACTCGGGTCAAATGCCCATTGATGATTTAGCCGTTGCCCGACATGGGTATGTGATGATCTTGAACACTGGTCGAGCTTTATACTGTCGTAATGGCTGGGGTGTTATACATTCAACCCGATTCATTGTTTTAGGGTTCTGCGGGTTCCTCCATACGTAGGTTAACATGTCCCTATGTGTGAGTTGCCTATCCTCATCACCGTCCCTAACTGACTTTAGGGTGTCTGATTGTGGACGTTACGACTCTTTTGTTTAGTCATCTTCCTTCAGCTGTCTTTCTTGGTTTTGTGGGAGGTGGTCCTTAATTCAGACCACCGTTTTAAGCGTCTTGATGGTTTTCTGAACCTCTATTCCATAGGCCAGATGGTTCTTCGGTGGAGCTCATCATAGATTACTATTTCTTTTTACTACTTTCCAGCACTGTTTTTTAGATCACCATGCCCCTCATGTGGTTGGATTTTTTGAACTTTTTGTGGAGTTTTAGTAGTGTTTCCGTCCCCCTTCGGATTTAAACTGTGAATTGTGGGCGGGTACTCTTATCTTGCAGTTGTACTTGAGATGTACCCCGCTCACCTCTTTCTTGTTTCCGAGTGTAGTTCAAGCGCACTTCAGTCATCCTGCAGTAAATTCTTGAAGTCCTTTTTAATGCGTTGTACGATTTTTCCAGGTGACAATAGGTTTTCTGTACTATGGTTTTGTACATTACCCTTCTTGTTTCAATTGAACTGGGTTGGGTTCTTGTTGGTTACAATTTCTTGAAATATTTTAACTTCGCCAATCCTTTGGATTTTTTCCATGCTCAAGTTTTGGTGTGCTTTAGTTAGGCGCTTGGTTTGTCTTGAGTCAATGAGTTTCTTTGCGGTGGCGATACCCACCTCCCTAGAATGTTTTAGTTAGTGCCTTAACTGGGGATTTATGATAAGTAACTTCATAATCTTCGGACTCCATCTTTGGGAGACACCGTTCTCATGGTTTTTCATCCCAACCTAGTCATGATTCTATGCTAAAATAGTTTTTTAAGGGATGAATTTTTCCATCGACTTTTTTCCATCGAGCCCTTGTAGTGTCCCGCTTGTCCTGTCGCGCGTCCTTTAGCTTTGATTCCTCTCGTGGCTGGCGCGCACGACGATATTTCAATATCGTCTCTTTGTTATCATTGAATGGCGGTTTAGGTTCCTATTCCCGATCGGGTTTTCTATAACCTTTGTCCCCAACTTTGATATACGATTTTTTCAGTCTTTTCTCTTTAGGTTAAGTGTCGCGGTTCTTTCAATCCGTTTGGGCCCCTCCTTTGGTATTAGGATTGATTTCTGTTTTGGCCTCCCGTGTTTTTCTGGGTTTCGGTGCCTACTATTCTGATAATAGTATTTTTGCCTTACATAAATGGTTACATGTCCATTTGGTCCAGCTCATCTCGTATGAACCCAGTTTTTTGGTGCTACATTTTCGGAGTACTCAGTGGTTTTTTGGTTCATCCTTTCTCCTCCGTTTATTTTAACAAGGCTTCCTTCTGGTTTCCTTTTTTTCCGTTTTTTTTTTTTTCCGGTCGCCTTCCTTATATTTTTGTTTCCTACCATTTAGGGTTCTATGTCCCCAGTGCCATAGGTGAGTACTAGTATTGTATGTCACCCTGCGTCATAGGTGGAGTATCAGCATGAATAGCGGTGCTCTCGTTGTTTTATGTCTTGTTGACCCTTGTGTACTCCCTTAGAACTATCGGTCCTGACAGTACTATGTCAGCTTCCTGTTGACTTGCGTCATCGGTTCTTCTGACACGCGCTGTCTAGCCTGTACCCTGATCAGGTTCCAGGCTACCGCCCCCTTCCTCCACTGGTGCCCCTTAATGGTCTCCTGTGCTTGTAACTTATTCTCGTCTCCGCATTTATAGATTGGCGTGCTGCACACACAAAGTCCACTCTCCGGAGTGTTATCCAAGCTGATACCTTCTATCTCACATTCTGTGGCAGCTCGTACTATTTTTCAATTTTGGTAGGTACCACCACTATTACAACACTATATATATTCTTGGTTGCTATATCTAGGTGCCACATGGCCCCTACATCTAGATGGCACATGGCCCCTATATCTAGATGGCACATGGTTGCTATATCGTGCAGACACATGGCCCCTATATCTAGACACAAATTTCACCAGACAGAATGGCACTTCAAATTATTTGTCTTTTCTTCAGTGTGCATGATGTTTGTAAGTCCCCCCTGACTCCTTCAAGCCGAGGGCACATCTGGAGTCCAGTATGGCACCAAGAAAAAAGTAATCATCATCATATCTAGATGGCAAATGGCTATGTATCTACGTCGCACATGTCCTCTATATCTAGGAGGCACATGGTTGCAATATTTTGGTGGCATATGGCCCCTATATATAGGGATCACATGGCCCCTATACATGCTACATGTAAACATATAAATACTGCGGCATACAATATATTATCTACATGTGTACAAACTTTATAGATATGCAGCTTGTCATATATATAATATATATATATATATATATATATATATTATATATATAATATTATATATATATATATATATATATATAATGCCTACTATATATGTACTAGCTAGACAGTAACTATAGTTCTAGTACTTCGCCACTGTATATACTACTAAGCACGAACTAGCCAGTACATTTTTTCTGAATGGACATGTAAAGGCTATTTCCTGTAATATCCTCTTGATCTCACACTGATTTCCAAAGAAAAGGGGTATATGATATCGTAGTCGTATAAAAACATTACAAAAACCGAACTTTCGACAGCCCTAGTCAAATGGCACTAAAATATGCACCGGGATTCTGGGCAACTCTTCAAACTCTCTTGTCCGCTTGGTATGCACGCTGGTTTCTATTACTGTAACGGAGTGTGTACCGTATATACAAATATTATAAATATATTTTCCGGTATGTTTATATATTTATTGCACGGGGGGGACTTGGGATTGGAAGACGGTCGGCAGCCCATAGTTAGCTGACAACTGCTATGTAAATTGAAATTGAAATTGAAATTGTTACATCCGTGTAATGCAGTCACTCACAGGACGTGAAATTAAGGACACCAATGCGTAAGCCGGAGCTAGCAGTAGTCACCGTAACTGCTATGTAATAATATAATCCAATCCTAAAATGTGCACTAGTCACCAGTTTGATTGCATTCCACTTGAACTTGAACTTGGTTACACATCTGCAGGTAGCAATTTGGCTGCTCGCCGTCTTTGGCAGTAAAAATATATTACCTTCTGGAAAACGCTGATAAATCAATTTCACCTCTCCATTTTTCTTCTTCTTTTTATCATTTCCCATTTTTCATTCGACTGATTGCATTTTACTGCTACACAGGCATGTATCAGTGCTTCATTTCTGTACTCTATTTCGTTTACAATGTCAGTAGGTTCACAAAACCTCCCTGATTTGTCTATAAGTTTATTAGGTTATGTGTTTTTTTTGGGTTGTTAATATGGTGAACCAGAACACATAACATTTCAGCTACCATACCTCCCTACCAGGCCATCCTGATTTTTTTCCTCATGTAGTTCTAAAAGAATAAATATTTTCCATATATTCAACATAGCCATTGCATATCTTCCAGAGTCGCGACTTTTGATGGCATCGACGACTTCGCCTTCTGGATCGTAGACCGCCTCGCATCATACCCCGCTCGCCCAGCCTCATCCCACAAGGTCGTGACCCCACCTAGAAAGCATGGCGACCGCGACAGTGCCTATGGAATCGCCTCACCGATACGCTTCGATCTGTCGATGTCCGAAATGAAACGACTCACTCCCGTAAAAAGTTAGAAATACCAGGAAACAAGTTAAAATTAAAATTAGAAGGGTCTGAAGTCCACACCCGTACCCGCGGGTGCACCCGCTGAGATCCACGGGGGGGGGGGGGGGGGGGCGTTGCCCAAGAGCGTCGCCCCCGGCCCCCGATATCTCTCCAGCTGCATGGAATAACTTTTTAACCATCAGAGCGTTCCGATTCCATCAAGGATCCGTCCTCCACGACGTTTCTACCGCGTTCTCCTTTGTAAAGACCTAAAGAAGCGAGCGAAGCATTGCCGTCGTCTGACCGTCTATTAGACCTGCGCTGACAGGCTCGAATCACCAAATCGACTTGGGGCATCTTCCTCCCAGCTCCACCCACAACTCGTAAGACCCTTGCTAGTCCTTCAGATTTCCTCATCCCCAACGCGCCGATCCTTTAGCTTTGGCATCCTGAAATAATCTTGGTGCTATCTTGCTAAGCGATCCATGCAAGCTGACCTGTATCCATTCCACATCATACCCCTGCCCTCCTGCCACTGCGATCTCATGCAGCATCTTCGCCGAGCCTGAAGCTTGCTCATTTGTGTAACAAGAAGCTACCTTGCAGTATCCGCGATCTTGGTGCCGCACCATCCCCTCAACTAGTTTCAAGCCCTAATCATGGACGCATGGGGCCCTTCCCTGGACCTGCCCCTAACCTCAGGTGTGTCTACAGAGCAATTGTTATGCTTTTGACTTGCATAAATTAAGAAAAATAGCCTGATTTCAATCCTTGCCATGCCATGTGAACTATCAACTATTTCCGCTTGATCAGGAGGAGTGGATCAATGTCGGATTGCCCCCCCCCCCCCCCCCCCCCACCCACCCACCCACCCACCCACCCCTCCTCCCCGCCCACCCACCCACCCCTTGCACTCTGCTCCGTCAGATCCTACCACAAATATCGCGTCCTGCATTGGAACGGCGGAGGCTCAACATGGACGACCCCCACCACGCCACCCCACCCCACCCCTACCCCCACTCTCCCACTAGGCACCTATGTGTGCTTAAGATGACCAAAATGATCTTGCCAAATGACCCTAGTCTTCTTGCTTGTTCTTTCCTGACACCAGTCTCTTGTCCAGTGTTTTTCTTTTCAGCTAGAAGCAGCAGCTTCTAGACAGCTCCCCTGACTAGCTATTCAGCCAGAGCTAATGCAACCTAGTGTGCCTGGAAGCTGACAGAATTCGCTGCCCAGAAATGTTGAAATCTTGGGGCTTAGCCCAGTGGCGGGCTCAGTGAGCTGCCTAGAAGCTGCTGCTCATAGCTGAAAAGAAAAACTATGCTCTTGTCTGTCCACCAGAATCGTCCTCCTCTGCCCTGACACTCAGGGCACCTCTCTCTATTCTGTACAATCATACATTTCGTCACGCCAGAGTTTCTCTACAGCTATAAGCTGCAGCTTCTAGGCATCTCCCCTGCCTTCCTACCCAGCCAAACCTAACTGCGTCTTCTATTAAATACTTGTTGATATCTCAGCGCATAGCCCAGTGGATGGGTTAGGGAAAGGGCATATCATATGATGTTGACCAAAGGCGAGTATGATATCATATGATATCATACAAATTGCGTCATATGATGTACATAAATAGTAAATTAAGCCCAGTCAGACTGCCGGCATCATATGGTATCATATGATGACATGATATCATACGATATCATATTGCCATTCCCTAGTCAGGGAGCATCCAAGAGCCGTTGAAGCTCGTTTTTTCTTTTCGTTCTTTCATCGCAGCTTCTAGGCAGCTCCTTAAGCCAGCAACTGGGCTGCACACAACTATCTTAGCACTTCCGGACAGCTGATTATGACAGCAACAAGGTGCTCGAGGTTGTGCCAGGTTTGAATGAATAGCCAGTCAGGAAGCTTCCAAGAGCCAGCTGCTCCTAACTGAACAGAAAAGCACTGCGTCAAACACTTATTTTCTTTTCAGCTACCAGTAGCAGCTTCTAGGCAGGTCCCTGAGACTGCCACTTGGCCAAACTCAAAGATGACTAGAGTGCAGGAAAGCTGACGATATCAGCTTCCAGGGGCACTAGGTTGTTTGAGGTTTAGATGAAGAGAGAGCCAGGGAGCTTTCTAGAACTAGCTGCTCGTAGCTGAAAAGAAATGCACTGCGTCACACCATAGCTTTTCTTTTCGGCCACAAACAGCAACTTCTAGGCAGCTACCTGAGCCTCACCTCAAGCACGCAACCCATGGTTCTATTCCGCTTGTTAACTTACCTAGACCCTTGCAGAGTGATCTATATTTTAATGCTCTTAATTATTCCTAGGTTGTTAAGTGCGACACCGAACAATATAAACGTACAATATCGATACCGTACAATATAATTGTACAAAGTCGATACCTTCCAATATAATCGTACAACATAATTGTATAATATCGATACGAAACAATATAAACGTACAATATCGATACCGTACAACATAATCGTACAATATCAATACAACACAATATAATTGTACAATATAACCGTACAGTATAATCATACAATATCGCTGCCCTACAATATAGTTGGACAATATCAATACTGTAAAATATAATCGAGGGGGGGGCAAGAATAAAGTTGGCAGACCGCATGTTCGGAAGTTGTTATATTGACCCCTGGGACCCCCCCCCCCCCCCCCCCCCCCCCTCCCCCCCCCCCCCTTTGAGACCTCATATCTGAACACCCAGACAGTAAAACATAGTGAAAGGGGGGTCCATGAGCATCATCTCGTCAAGGCCTTTCCAACCATACAACCAAAAGATACAAATATCAAGTTTGGACAAAGTTATTTAGATTTCAGTATTTTTACAACTTTCTTGAGCGCTCGGCAGTCGTCCGCACCCTTGGAGGAGATCACTAAGGTATGTAAAGGACTGAAGGCGCTATTTATCTGTCTTTTTATCTTTATCATCATCATTATCATGGCTTGATCTACTCAACTTGTATTCTGGAGCCTGATGGTCTGCTCGGGTGGTGTGTGTGTGCGTGTGTGTGTGTGGTGGTGGTGTGTGTGTGTGGGGGGGAGGGGGGGGGGGGGGGGGGGGGGGGGGGGGGGGGTCCACTGCTTTAGGAACCACCTCGTAGGGGACCTGAGTTCAGAACGCGCATCCAAACGCGTTGCGCGCGCGCCTTTTTCGGCCGCCAACTGCCGCTCGTGCGAAGCTGGGCGCGAAGGTCTGGGTGACGTCCAGCCTGGCGTCCAGCCTAAATGTACCTTCCAGGAGATCCACCTATTACACCCTGCGTGTAACTTCCTAACGAATGCAGATTCGCACTCCTCTCATCGAGATGTACTCATTGGTGTACCTGACGCTCGAAAATTCGCACTGGCAAGAAAGTTACACGAGGTACAAATAAAATTGGGAAAACGGTCGGACCCCCCCCCCCCCCCCCCCCCCCCCCCCCCCTCGTATCTCGGCCGCCCGTGGGTGTATCGACATGATTTTTTTTGTATCGACTATTGCTCGCGGTTCTCTATCCATATCGAACATGCGGTACAAAATTTTTTCCTTGCCCCCCCCTCGAATATAATCATACAATATAATCGTACAATATCGATACCGTACAATATAATTGTACAACATAATCGTATAATATCAATACCAAACAATATAATCGTACAATATCAATACCTTACAATACAGTCGTACAACATAATCGTATAATTATCAATACCAAACAATATAATCGTACAATAGCGATACCGTACAATACAATCGTATAATATACAAGTCAGCACGCAAGCGACGCATACAATTGGCGGAGAGTGTTGGCAACAAAACAACAGGTGGCATCTATGGAACTGAACGAAGCCAGTTAGTTATGAGACAGTTAGCTTACGTGTCAGACTTTGTCTCGGTCGTCGGTCAGACGGACTGCGTGAATCTGGGGTCTCTCGCCCCCCAGGAGGGGGGACTACGCAAAAAGTACAATATCGATACCATACAATATAATCGTATAATATCGAAATCGTACTATATAATCGTACAATAGAATCGCACAATAACGATACCGTACTGTATATTGTACTTAGCAACCACAATATCATGCGACAATTCTGGTGACCTTCACAATATTGTCACCCCTTCATATTATCTTTCTGAACTTCCTTAGGAACAAGCCAGTCACCAGCGACTGCGGTTCAAGCCCCCCCTCCCCCCTGTGCACCCCCCCACCCTCCACCCCCCTCGTGTGATAGTTCTGGCGGCCCGTACAATATTGACAACCCTTTATATTATCTTTCTGTAATTGCTCAGGGACAAGTCGTCCACCAGCAACTGCCCTTCAAGCCCCCCCTCCCCCCTGTAAGACCCACCCCACCCCCACCCCCACACCCCCCAAGGGGATAGTTCTGGCGGCCTGTACATTATTGACAACCCTATATTTCTGAACTTGCACAGGGACAAGTCTGCCACCAGAAATTGCCCTTCAAGCCCCCCCTCCTCTCTGTACGCCCCCACCCCCACCCCCACCCCCACCCCCACCCCACCCCATCGTGTGATAGTTCTGGTTACCTGTACAATATTGACAACCCTAGATATTCTCTTTCTGAACTTGCACAGGGACAAGTCTGCCACCAGCGACCGCCGATCAAGCCCCCCCTCTCCCCTGTACGACCCCCCCCCCCCCCCCCCCCCCCCCCTTGTGCAATAGTTCTGGCGGCCTGTACAATATTGACAACCCTATATATTATATTTCTGAACTTGCACAGGGACAAGTCCGTCACCAGCGACCGCCGTTCAAGCCCCCCCTCCCCCCTGTGCGACACTCACCCCCCTTGTGCAATAGTTCTGGTGACCCTCACAATATTGGCAACCCTTTATATTATCTTTCTGTACTTGCTCAGGGACAAGTCCGTCGCCAGCGACCGCTGTTCAAGCCCCCCCTCCCCCCTGTGCGACGCCCACTCCCCTGGCACAACCCCCATCCGTGGCTGCCGCCCTCCGAGGGATGTCCACCCTGTCATTGGGCGAGGACCCCGTGTACCTTGCAGCTCTATCTCAAGCAGTACAAACATCAGCCAACACATGCACCAGTATCCCAGTTGTGGGTCTTCAGCAGGCCCACCCACCCCCTGTGACCAGCAAGTCCCACTCTGCCCCTGCCACGACGCCAGCTAGGGCTACCATGGGCCCTGGTGTACCACCTCCACCCCCACCCCCACCCCCTGTGACCAGCAAGCCCCACTCTGCCTCAGCTACGACGCCAGCTAGGGCTACCATGGGCCCTGGTGTACCACCTCCACCCCCACCCCCTGTGGCCAGCAATCCCCTCTCTGCCTCTGCCAAGAAGAAGGGCCGAGATAAGGCTACCAGTGTCCCCCTTGTTCCACCTCCTCCCCCGCCAGCACCACCCGGAGTGGTGCCTCTCAAGGTTGGGTCAGGAAGTGGAAGTGCGACCTCCGAATCCCGAAGTTCTGGAATTGACTTTACTTCCGAGGGCACCACCACCACAACCACTACCACCAGCAAGGGTACCACTTCCAAGGGTACCACCACCACTTCCAAGGATACCACCACCACGACCACTACCAGCAGCAGCAGCAGCATGCCCACCACCACCAGTAGCGGCAGCAACAGTGACGGGAAGCAGCCAGGTGCAGCAAGCCAAGCCAGTAAGGTGGTTGCGGCAGTTGGTGGTGGTCCCAGTGAGGCAAAAGCTAAGGAAGGGGAGCACAAAGGGCAGCACAAAGCTCACCAACAGTCCTCAACTTCACAGAATGTTCAGATGATCCCTGAGCAGCTCCAAAGAGCAATGAAGACAGGCGCAGTCTTCAGAGGTGAGTCAACTCTCAGCTTCAAATAATACAATTATTTGTTATCACCCAACCATAACCCAGGGTACTTCCAGGCCTTCCCCATGCCCTATTCCCATTCCCCACCTTTTAACAGGCAAGTTCCCATGCCCCATTCCCATGCCCCATTCCTTTGCCCCATGTAGAACAGGCCATTCCCATGCCCATTTACCATCCCTAAAAGGCCATTTCCATGACCCATTCACATTCCCGCTGGCACATTTTGAGTCCAGTAGGGCACCAGTACAATGCCATCATCATCATCATCATCATCATCATCATCATCATCATCATCATCATCATCACACCTCAACTACACTATCCCCTCCTCAGCTCGCCCCCATATCTACGACCACCTGCTCACCCTCCACAACCCACCACCAACCACCACCAACCAAAGCTCACCAGCGAAAGCTGCATGCATAGTACACCACCACCCACCCACCCACCACCACCACCACCACCCACCCACCCACCCACCCACCACAAACTACAAACCACCACCATCATCCACACCCACCCACCAACCAAAGCTCACCAGCAAAAGCTGCATGCATAGTTCACCATAACCCACCCACCACAAACCACCACAAACCACCACAAACCACCACCATCATTCCTACAGGCAAGTTCCGCATCAACGCCAAAGATCCATGGCCCAAATCTACGTTACGTGGCCACCCACCACCACCACCACCCACCACAAACCACCACCACCACCACCACCCACCACAAGCCACCATCATCATCATCATCATCATCATCATCATCATCATCACCACCACCAACAACTCACCACCACCCACCACAAACCACCATCATCATCATCATCATCATCATCATCATCATCATCATCACCATCATCATCATCATCATCATCATCACCACCATCATCATCATCATCACCATCATCATCATCATCATGTCGTCGTCGTCGTCGTTGTCGTCGTCGTCATCATCATCATCATCATTATCATCATCATTACCGCACCTCAACCACACTATCCCCTCCTCAGCTCACCCCCATATCTACAACCACCACCCACCCACCCACCTACAGGCCCACACAACCTAACCACGCTATCCTATCCTCAGCTCACCCCCTTACCTCGACCACCTGCCCACTCGCCACCACCCACCACAACCCACCACCAACCAAAACGCACCAGCGAAAGCTGCATGCATAGTACATCACCACCCACCCACCCACCACCACCACCACCACCCACCACTAACCACCACCATCATTGCTAACAGGCAAGTTCCGCATCAACGCCAAAGACCGCCGCGAGGGCTATGTCAGCGTCGACGGTCTTTCAGCTGATTTGCTGTTCCGCGGAGAGGCCTTACACGGCCATGCCTTCGATGGAGATGAGGTGGCAGTGCAGGTGAGGTGGTTTGGATGAGGTGGCAGCGTGAGGTGGTTTGGGTGGTAGTGTAGGTAAAGCGGCAGTGCAGGTGAGGTGGTTAGGGTGGTAGTGCAGGTGAAGTGGGAGTGCAGGTGAGCTGGCGCATGGTGAGGTGGTTAGGGTGGTAGTGCAGGTGAAGTGCGAGTGCAGGTGAGCTGGCGCATGGTGAGGTGGTTGGGGTGGTAGTGCAGGTGAAGTGGCAGTGCAGGTGAAGTGGCAGTGCAGGTGCAGTGGGAGTGCTTCAGCCTATTTGGCTACCTCTGGACTGCACAAATACACACGTCTACCAAAGTACCATAGTACACAAACACACTTAACACACACACACAAACACGCACACACACACACACACATACACACACACTGTTGAAATTAGGTACACTCCCAATAATATTGGTGCACCCACTACAGAAAGTAGCCTGGTGCTTCAGCCTATTTGGCTACCTCTGGACTGTACAAATACACACATCTACCAAAGTGCTCACATTTACCTATCCGGCGCCCTGTTCACACACAAACACGCACACACACACACACACACACACACACACACACACACACACACACACACAAGCACACGCACATACACACATACACACATACACACACACACACACACACACACACACACACACACACACACAAGCACAAGCACACGCACATACACATACACACATACAAACACACCCTGTTGACATTAGGAACACTCCCAAGAGTTTTGGTACACCCAATACAGCATGTTGCCTGGCGCTTCAGCCTATTTGTGTACCTCTGAACTGCAAAAACAAGCAAAGGACTCACATTTATGTGTACGGCGCCCTGTTCACACACACACAAACACATGCGCACCCCCCCACACACACAAACTCACACACACACACCATGTTCACACTAGGTACAAGCCCAAGAGTATTGGTACACCCCATACAGCATGCTGCCTGGCACTATTTGGCTACCCCTGGACTGTACAAAAACACGAAGGACACACATGTATGTGTCCGGCGCCCAGTCCACACACACACAAACACATGCGCACCCACACACACACACACACACACAAACTCATACACACACGCACCATGTTCACTCTAGGTACAAGCCCAAGAGTATTGGTACACCCAATACAGCAAGTTGCCTGGCGGCAAAAGCGATGCAAAGGGTCGCGGAGAGGGTTTAAAAGGTGGCATGCCAGCCTGGCAATGCTGCAGCAGCCCAGATCAGGCAAAGACTAGCATCAATGAGACGCTGAAGCAAAACCCTGCATGTCGTGCCACTGCACGGGTGGTGGCCGTTCTAGAGCCTGGACAGAAGCGGGAGCGCTTGGTTGGTGTGCTGCAGGTAGGTGCTAGGAATATATTTACTCTCATACTAGCACTAGCGCAAGCATTTGCATTAGTCAGGGCAGGCGCAGGCTAGCATCATTGAGCTCTGTCTGTCGTGCCACTGCACGGGAGGTGGCCGTTCTAGAGCCTGGACAGAAGCGGGAGCGCTTGGTTGGTGTGCTACATGTATTAACTAGGCATCTGCACTCTAATACTAACACTGGCACTAGCGCTAGCATTTGCGTTAGCCAGGGCAGGTAATGGCTAGCATCATTGAACCCTGCCAGTCGTGCCACTGCACGGAAGGTGGCCGTTCTAGAGCCTGAACAGAAGCGGGAGCGCTTGGTTGGTGTGCTACATGTATGAACTAGGCATCTACACTCTAATACTAACACTGGCACTAGCGCTAGCATTTGCATTAGCCAGAGCAGGTAATGGCTAGCATCATTGAACCCTGCCAGTCGTGCCACTGCACGGGTGGTGGCCGGTCTAGAGCCTGGACAGAAGCGAGAACGCTTGGTTGGTGTGATACGTGTAGGTGCTAGGCATCTATACTCTCATACTAGCACTGACACTAGTACCAGCATTTACATTATCCAGAGCAGGCAATGGGTGGGATCATTGAGCTCTGCCTGTTGTGCCACTGTACGGGTGGTGGCTGTTGTAGAGCCTGGACAGAAGCAAGAACGCTTGGTTGGTGTGATACGTGTAGGTGCTAGGCATCTATACTCTCATACTAGCAATTGTACATGCACCAGCACTTACATTAGCCAGAGCAGGCAATGGGTGGGATCATTGAGCTCTGCCTGTTGTGCCACTGCACGGGTGGTGGCTGTACTTTAGCCTAGACAGAAACAGGAGCGCTTGGTTGGTGTGCTGCAGGTGTGTTCCTGGCATATATCCTCTCATACTAGCACTAGTACAAGCACCAGCATTTTTGTTAGCCAGAGCAGGCAATGGGTAGCATCATTGAACCCTGTATGTCGTGCCACTGCACCCAATAATACCCAATAATACCCAATAATACCCAATAACACCCAATAATACCCAATTATAAACCAGATATACCTAATAATACCCAATAATACCCAATTATACCCAATTATACCCAATAATACCTAATAATACCCAATTATGAACCAATTATACCCAATAATACCCAATTATAAACCAATTATACCCAATAATACCAAATAATACCTAATAATGCCCAATTATAAACCAATAGTACCCAATAATACCCAATAATACCCAATAAGACCTAATAAGACCCAATTATAAACCAATTATACCCAATAATACCCAATAATACCTAATAATACCCAATTATAAACCAATAAGAACCCAATAATACCCAATTCTTACCCAATTCTTACCCAATACTACCCAATACGCAGACTGGACAGGGCATGGCCAGCGGAGAGAAGCTGTTGTTCTTCCTTCCTCTGGATCCCCACATTCCTCGCTGCCAGGTAAGCATTAGTGTGGGCGAGTGTGCGGTGGTGGGGGTGGGGGTGGGGGGGGAGTGCGGGGGCCGGCGGAGAGAAGCGGTTGTTATTCCTTCCTCTAGATCTCCACATGCCTCGCTGCCAGGTAAGCTCTAGTGTGGGTGTGGGTGAGTGTGTGGTGGTGGTGGTGTGGTGGGGGGGGGGGAGTGCGGGGGCCAGCGGAGAGAAGCGGTTGTTCTTCCTTCCTCTAGATCTCCACATGCCTCGCTGCCAGGTAAGCATTAGTGTGGGTGTGGGTGAGTCTGTAATGGTGGTGGTGTGTGGTGTGTGTGGGGGGGGGGGAGTGCGGGGGCCAGCGGAGAGAAGCTTTTGTTCTTCCTTCCTCTAGATCCCCACATTCCTCGCTGCCAGGTAAGATGATATCCATCAGTGTTAGGGCAGTATTGAAATTGTTACATCCGTGTAATACAGTTACTCACAGGACGTGATGTTAAGGACACCACAGCGTAAGCCGGAGCTAGCTGTAGTCACCGTGTTAGAGCAGTGTACTATAAGTCTTGACTTGAAAGCCAAGCTTGAGGCCTTTTCTGGTTGTGTAATTTTGTCAATTTCTGATTACGCAACCCATTACGTTTATTGGCGAATTCCCTGTGTGTTTGAGTCGTGTATGTGCGTGTGTATGTGCGTGTGTGTGCGTGTGTGTGTGTGAGTGACAAAGGTGAGACGCTGTTGTTCGTTCTTCCTCTGGATCCCCACATTCCTAGCTATCAGGTATGACTAGGGAACGGCAACATGGCATCATACAATATCATGTCATCAGATGATATCATATGATGCCGGCAGTCTGACAAGGCCAAAGTTACCATTGAAATAAAATATCATATGATGTAATTTGTATGATATCATCTGATATCATACTCACCTTTGACCAAAATCGTATGATATGCCGATCCCTAGGTATGACTGATAGATATAGATTGTTACATAAACTCAGCAAAACAGTGTCAAGACAGGACAGCAGCACAGCCTGCACACTATCATTATTATTTGATAACATGAAGCATGAGGAGATAGGGGGGGAGGGGGGAGGGGGGGGGGGGCACAAGAACAGCCCAATACTAACCCAATACTAACCCAGTCCTACATGCCCATCACACCACCCACTAGCCGCACTTCCAGAGATTATTTTCCCGCTTTACACAGTGATCACTACTTTTGACCCCGTTTTGACCCAAATTGCCGCTACACCAATTATATGAAAAATGTGTTTGCCCTAAATGGCCCCTAAATGGCCCCCAAAATCTATATAAGCTATAAAAAGCTTTAAAAACGCTGTTCCCAGGTCTCAGATATAACCTTGGTGAAGGGACTGAGTGAGGAACCAACTACTAGACCACTACTAACTAGGGATCGTCAATATGATATCATATTATATCATGTCATCATTTGATATCATATGATGCCGGCAGTCTGACAAGGTACCTTTTGCCTGGGGCACCATATCATATCATATCATACTCGTCTTTGGTCAACATCATATGGTTTGCCATTCCCTACTACTAACCCACTACTAACCCACTACTAATCCACTACTTACCCAATACTAAATGCCCATCACACCACCCGCTAACCGCACTTCCAGGGATTATTTTCCCGCGATATAGATAGATATATAGCGATATAGATAGATAGATAGATAGATAGATAGATATAGCGATATAGATATAGATATAGATATAGATCGATATTTATATAGAGCGATATATAGATATATATAGCGATATATAGAGATATCTAGAGATAAATATAGCGATCACTACTTTTTACTCTGTCTTGACCCAAATTGCCGCTATACAAATTAAAAAAAAAATGTTTGCCCTAAATGACCCCTAAATGGCCCCCAAAAGCTATAAAAGCTATAAAAAGCTTCAGAAACGCTGTTCCTAGGTAGCTCCAACCTCGGTGAAGGGACAGAGTGAGGAACCCACTACTAGTCCACTAATAGCCCACTACTAGCCCACTACTAATCCACTACTAATCCACTACTAGACCACTTCTAATCCACTACTAGCCCACTACTAGTCCACTGCTAAATGCCCATCATACCATCCGCTACCCGCACTTCCTAGGTAGCTCCAACCTCGGTGAAGGGACAGAGTGAGGAACCCACTACTAGCCCACTACTAGCCACTACTACATGCCCATCATACCATCCGCTACCCGCACTTCCTAGGTAGCTCCAACCTCGGTGAAGGGACAGAGTGAGGAATCCACTACTAGCCCACTTCTAGCCCACTACTAATCCACTACTAGCCCACTACTAGCCCACTACTAGCCCACTACTAGCCCACTGCTACATGCCCATCATACCATCCGCTACCCGCACTTCCTAGGTAGCTCCAACCTCGGTGAAGGAACAGAGTGAGGAATTCACTACTAGACCACTTCTAATCCACTACTAGCCCACTACTAGCCCACTGCTACATGCCCATCATACCATCCGCTACCCGCACTTCCTAGGTAGCTCCAACCTCGGTGAAGAAACAGAGTGAGGAATCCACTACTAGACCACTTCTAATCCACTACTAGCCCACTACTAGCCCACTGCTAAATGCCCATCATACCATCCGCTACCCGCACTTCCTAGGTAGCTCCAACCTCGGTGAAGGGACAGAGTGAGGAACCCACTACTAGACCACTTCTAATCCACTACTAGCCCACTACTAGCCCACTGCTAAATGCCCATCATACCATCCGCTACCCGCACTTCCTAGGTAGCTCCAACCTCGGTGAAGGGACAGAGTGAGGAAACCCACTACTAGACCACTTCTAATCCACTACTAGCCCACTACTAGCCCACTGCTAAATGCCCATCATACCATCCGCTACCCGCACTTCCTAGGTAGCTCCAACCTCGGTGAAGGGACAGAGTGAGGAACCCACTACTAGACCACTTCTAATCCACTACTAGCCCACTACTAGCCCACTACTAAATGCCCATCAAACCATCCGCTACCCGTTCTTCCTAGGTAGGTCCAACCTCGGTGAAGGAACTGAGTGAGGATCTGATTGCCGTTAAAAATACGGGAAAAACTTTCTGCCCGAAATAACCCTAAAAGCTATAAAAGCTACAAAAGCTGCAAAAGCGCTGTCCCTGGAGGAAGCGTCAAACCACAAAGCTAGAAGAAAAAACACTTTCAGATTGGAACAAACAAATATCTGCACACTTCCTAGGTGGCTCCAACCTCGGTGAAGGGGCTGCATGAGGATCAGATTGCCGTTAAAAAAAAAATATTAACGTAAACAATGTTTTAGTCCTAAATGGCCCTAAAAGCTATAAACAGCTGTAAACAGCTATTAAAACGCTGTCCCTGGAGGAGGCATGAACCATTCAGGCAGAAAAAAACCACTTCCAGATTTGAAAACAAATCCCTGCGCCAGGGATATTGTTTTCTGCTCTATATAGCGATTGTTAGTTTTGACCCCGTTTTGGAGAAATTATCGCTATGAGAAAGTAAACAAAAACAATGCCCCAAATGGCCCCCAAAAGGTAAAAAAAGCTTCAAAAACCATAAACCATAACCCAAAACGCTGTCCCTGAGGAGGCTTAGAACCATAAAGCTAGACAAACCCCACTTTCAGATTTGAAAAAAAAATCACTGCCCTGCGCACATCCCAGGTAGCTCCAACCTCAGTGAAGGGACTGAGTGAGGAACTGATTGCCGAAGCGGCTTCTACTGATGTTATCGCAAGGACGCTAATGTCTGCTCGTGTAAGCGACTGGCCGGTGGGAAGTGCTTGCCCCATAGTGGAGCTCAGGGCAAGCTTGGGCCAAGCCGGGGAGATTGAGAGTGAGACTGCCGCTATTCTTGAGATGGAGGGGGTGCGCTCAGATCCATTCACACCTGAGGTGAGTCTATGCGGGTGGGCGGGTGGGTATGGAGCTCGGGGCAAGCTTGGGCCAAGCCGGGGAGATTGAGAGTGAGGCTGCCGCTATTCTTGAGATTGAGGGGGTGCGCTCAGATCCCTTCACACCTGAGGTGGGTGGATGTGGGTTTGTGGTTGGGTATGTGTTTGTGGTTGGGTATGGGTGTTTGAGTGTTTTACATTGGGGAGATCAAGAGTGAGACTGCCGCTACTCTTGAGATTGAGGGGGTGCGCTCAGATCCATTCACACCTGAGGAGGGTCGATGTGGGTTTGTGGGTGGGTATGTGTTTGTGGTTGGGTATGGGTGTTTGAGTGTGTTACATTGGGAGGATTAAGAGTGAGACTGCCGCTACTATTGAGATTGAGGGGGTGCGCTCAGATCCATTCACACCTGAGGTGGGTCGATGTTGGTTTGTGGGTGGGTATGTGTGTGTGGGTGGGTATGGTTGTGGGTGTGTTACATTGGGGAGATTGAGAGTGAGAATGCCGCTTTTCTGTAGATGGAGGGGGTGTGCTCAAATCCTTTCACACCTGAGGTAGGTCTATGTGGGTGGGTGGGTGGGTGTGTTACATTTTGTATGGGTTGGTGGGTGAGTATGGGTGGGTGGGTGTGTTACATCGGGGAGATCGAGAGTGAGACTGCCGCTATTCTTGAGATGGAGGGAGCGACTCAGATCCATTCACACCTGAGGTGAGTCTATGTGGGTGGGTGGGTGGGTGGGTATGGAGCTGAGGGCAAGCTTGGGCCAAGCCGGGGAGATTGAGAGTGAGACTGCCGCTATTCTGTAGATGGAGGGGGTGCGCTCAGGTCCATTCACACCTGTCGTGAGTCTATGTGGGTGGGTGGGTGGGTGGGTGGGTTACATTTTGTATGGGTTGGCGGGTGAGTATGGGTGGGTTGGTGTGTTACATTGGGGAGATCGAGAGTGAGACTGCCGTCATTCTTGAGATAGAGGGTGTGTGCTCAGATCCATTCACACCTGAGGTGAGTCTATGTGTGTGTGTCTGTGTGTGTGTGTGTGTGTGTGTGTGAGAGTGTGTGTGAGTGTGTGAGTGTGTGTATGTGTGTGTGTGTGTGTGTGTGAGTGTGTGTGTGTTTGTGTGAGAGTGTGTGTGTGTGTGTGTGTGAGTGTGAGAGTTACATTAGGGAGATCGAGAGTGAGACTTAGCACCAACACCACACCAACACCACACCAACATCAGCACCACAGTAACACCTCACCAGCACCACACCAACATCCGCACCACACTAACACCTCACCAACACAACACCAACATCAGCACCACACCAACACAATATCAGCACAACACCAGCACCACACGAACATCAACACCACACTAACACCTCACCAACACCTCACCAACACCACACGAACATCAGCACCACACCAACATCAACACAACAACAACAACACACCAACATCACCAACACCAGCACGAATACCAATACCACCATGCAGAACAATATCTCGACTTGGTGTATAGGTGATGGCATGCCCCCCAAAGAATTGTACTTTGTGTGTAGTGGATCCCATGCCTCCCAAAGAATTGTACTTTGTGTGTAGGTGATTGCATTCCCCCCAAAGAATTGTACTTCTTGTGTAGGTGATTGCATGCCCCCCAAAGAATTGTACTTTGTGTGTAGGTGATTGCATGCCCCCCAAAGAATTGTACTTTGTGTGTAGGTGATTGCATGCCCCCCAAAGAATTGTACTTCTTGTGTAGGTGATTGCATGCCCCCCAAAGAATTGTACTTTGTGTGTAGGTGATTGCATGCCCCTCAAAGAATTGTACTTTGTGTGTAGGTGATTGCATGCCCCTCAAAGAATTGTACTTTGTGTGTAGGTGATTGCATGCCCCCCAAAGAATTGTACTTTGTGTGTAGGTGATTGAATGCCCCCCAAAGAATTGTACTTTGTGTGTAGGTGATTGCATGCCCCCCACCACACACACAAACACACACACCCCAGTCTAAACTTGCACAATGCAAGGAGGGCACCCAGTCCTCATTCCCTGTGTAAGTAGACGTGCTTATGGATATACGCCAGCCCTGGACCCCCCCCCCCCCCCCCCCACACACACACACACACACACACACACATACACACACACCACCACACACACACCACCACCACCGCACCCAAAACACACACACACACACACAAAACACACACACAAAAACACAAACACACAAAACACACACACACAAACACACACACACACACACACACACAAACGCACACAAAAAGACACACACACAAAACACACACACACGCACGTGTGTAGGTAATCGCATGCCTCCAAAATAATTTGAGCATCAAGGAGAAAGATGATGCGGAGGGGCACCAACACCAAGCCTACCATAAGCACCGACACCAACCCCTCACCAACACCACACACACACACCACACCAAGCCTACCATAAGCACCGACACGAACCCCTCACCGACACCACACACACACCACACCAAGCCTACCATAAGCACCGACACCAACCCCTCACCAACACCACACAGTCATCAACACCACACCAAGACTACCATTAACACCAACACCAACACCTCGCCAATATCAACAATGCCCAACAATCTCTCGACTTCGTGTGTAGGTGATCGCATGCCTCCCTAAGAATTGGAGCATCAAGGAGAGAGATGTCGCGGAGAGGCGAGATTTCAGGAACACCCGTATCTTCTCCATCGACCCTCCCACTGCGAAGGACCTTGACGACGCGTTGTCCATAGAGGCCATCGAGCTCCCCAATGGGGGGGGGGCTGGTTTCAGAGTTGGAGTGCACATTGCTGACGTGGCATCCTTTATCCCGCCCTTCTCTGCTCTTGATTATGAAGCCGGGCTGAGGGCCACCAGCGTGTACTTGGTGCAGCGCGTCGTCCCTATGTTACCGCCACTGCTGTGTGAAGAGCTGTGCAGGTGTGTGTGGGGTGTGTGTGTGTGGGGGGGGGGGGGGGGGGGGGGTCTGAGTTTAGGTGCACAGTGCCTCCTCTATCCTGCCCTTCTCTGCTCTTGATTACAAAGCAGGGCTGAGGGCCACCAGTGTGTACCTTGTGCAGCAGGTTGTCCCTATGTTGCCGCCACTGCTGTGTGAGGAGCTGTGCAGGTGAGGGTGGATGATGGGTGAGTGGGAAGGGGGGTTGGTGGTGGGTAAGGAAGGTGTGTGTAGGAAGATGTGGGTGGGTGGGTGTGGAGGGAAGGATGGGGATTGACCGTGTTCAGTGGTGTAGTGGCTCCTGCTTCATTACTTTTACCTGGTACAGCGGGTACTTGGTGCTGCCAGTCGTCCTATTGTTGCCGCGGTTGCTGTGTAAAGAGCTGTGCAGGTGAGGTTGGATGATGGTGTGTGTGTGTGGGGGGGGGGGGGGGGGGGGGGGGGGGGGGGGGGGGGGGGGGTCTGAGTTTGAGTGCACAGTGCCTCCTTTATCCCGCCCTTCTCTGCTCTTGATTACAAAGCAGGGCTGAGGGCCACCAGTGTGTACCTGGTGCAGCGGGTTGTCCCTATGTTGCCGCCACTGCTGTGTGAGGAGCTGTGCAGGTGAGGGTGGGTGGGTGTGTGGGGGGGGGTTTTCTCCCCCCACCACCCCCACTTCCCCCCCCACCACCCCCACCATTCCTACTCCCACCACTCTCACCACCCCTACAACAACCAACACTCCCCCCCAAACACTCCCACACCACCACCACTCTCACTCCCACCACCACCAATCCCACCACCCCCACCCCTCTCCCACCATCGCTCCCACCACCACCCCCAACCCCAACCCCAACCCTCTCCCACACAGTTTGAACACGTCATCTGCTAGTTAGCCAAAACTGTCATACCCCCACCCCACCCACCCACCACCACCCAAAACACACACACCACCACCACAACCTCTCTCATTCCCACCACCACTCCCACCACCTACACTCTAACTCCCCCCTCCACTCTTCCCCCCTCTGCTACCCCCACCAACTCCAACCCCAACCCTCTCCCACACTGTTTGAACCCAGGAGTAGAGCTCTTCCCTCTCTCAGTTGTTTGGGACCTAGACCCATCCGGTCACATCGTGTCGCAGTGGGCGGGTCGCTCTGTCATATACTCCTGTGCCAAGCTGTTTTACCCCCTCCCCCCCCACACACACACCACACCACCACCACCACCACACACGCACACAAACCACCACTCTCACCATCTCCACCACCACACACACACAGACACACAAACCACCACTCACACTCCCATTCCCACCACCACTCTCACCATCCTCACCGCAACCACCACTCCCACCACCACCACTCTCGCTCCCACCACTGCTCCCCCCACCAACCCCAACCCTCTCCCACACAGTTTGAACCCAGGAGTAGAGCGCTTCGCTTTCTCAGTGGTGTGAGACCTCGACTCATCCGGTCACATCGTGTCGCAGTGGGCAGCTCACTCTGTCATATGCTCTTGTGTCAAGCTGTTGTACCCCCTCCCCCCCACACCACCACCACCACCACACACACACACACACACACACACACACACACACCACCACCACTACCACACACACACCACCACCACCACCACCACCACCACCACCACCACACACACACACACACACACACACACACACACAAACCACCACTCGCACTCCCATTACCACCACCACCACCACTCCCACCACCACCACTCTCACTCCCCCCACCACCACCACCCCTCACCCACACAGTTTGAACCCAGGAGTAGAGCGCTTCGCTTTCTCAGTGGTGTGGGACCTAGACCCATCCGGGCAAATTGTGTCGCAATGGGCAGGTCGCTCTGTCATATGCTCCTGTGCCAAGCTGTCATACCCCATGGTGCAGCAAATGATCGAGGGCACCTTCAAGAGTGAGGAGTGTAGTGCCCAGGTTCATGGTGACCACAGCTGGGACCAGGTGAGCACTGTTTGTGTTAGATCTGATCTGATCTGATCTGGTTGTGTGCCAGGCTGTCATACCCCATGGTGCAGCAAATGATCGAGGGCACCTTCAAGCGTGAGGAGTGTAGTGCTCAGGTTCATGGTGACCACAGCTGGGACCAGGTGAGCACTGTTTGTGTAAGATCTGATCTGATCTGATATCCTCTTGTGCCAGGCTGTTGTACCACAGGTCCATGGTGACCACAGCTGGGACCAGGTGAGCACTGTTTGTGTAAGATCTGATCTGATCTGATCTGATATCCTCTTGTGCCAGGCTGTTGTACCACAGGTCCATGGTGACCACAGCTGGGACCAGGTGAGCACTGTTTGTGTTATATCGGATCTGATCTGAAATCCTCTTGTGCCAGGCTGTTTTATCACAGGTCCATGGTGACCACAGCTGGGACCAGGTGAGCACTGTGTGTTAGATCTGATCTGATCTGATCTGCTCTTGTGCCAGGCTGTTGTACCACAGGTTCATGGTGACCACAGCTGGGACCAGGTGAGCACTGTTTGTGTAAGATCTGATCTGATCTGATCTGCTCTTGTGCCAGGCTGTTTTATCACAGGTCCATGGTGACCACAGCTGGGACCAGGTGAGCACTGTTTGTGTTAGATCTGATCTGATCTGATCTGATCTGCTCTTGTGCCAGGCTGTTGTACCACAGGTTCATGGTGACCACAGCTGGGACCAGGTGAGCACTGTTTGTGTTAGATCTGATCTGATCTGATCTTGTGCCAGGCTGTTGTACCACAGGTCCATGGTGACCACAGCTGGGACCAGGTGAGCACTGTTTGTGTTCGATTTGATCTGATTTGATCTGATCTGATCTGATCTGCTCTTGTGCCAGGCTGTTGTACCACAGGTCCATGGTGACCACAGCTGGGACCAGGTGAGCACTTTTTGTGTTAGATCTAATCTGATCTGATCTGCTCATATGCCAGGCTGTTGTACCACAGGTCCATGGTGACCACAGCTGGGTCCTGGTGAGCTCTGTTTGTCATTGCTTTGCTGCTCTGTGCTGTGCTCTGCCATGCTATGCTGTGCTCTTTGTTAATTGATGATGTGTGTGTCAGTTATGTGTTGTACGTTGACCTCCACTGCTCTGACGCACTCCTTAGTTTGTTAATTTTGTACTCCAGATAATTCTGACAGCTTTGTTCTAAAGGTTTGCCTCCACTGCTCTGACGCGCTCCTTAGTTTGTTGCTGTTGTACTGCAGATCATTTCTGACATCTCATCTGTCAGCACGAGTGCTCGCAACCCGCATACCCGCACACTTAAACAATTGCCCCCAAATCTGTTGCCGTCGTACTTGTGTACTGCAGATTATTTCTGACAGTGTATCTGTCAGCACAATTTCTCACAACCTGTGCACCTCACACTTTAAGCAATAGCCTTTAATTCTGTTGCTGCCGTACGTTTGTACTGCAGATCATTTCTGACAGCTTGTCTCTCGACACAAGTGCTCGCAAACTGTGTTCCACCATCTTTGACAGCGACCCCTCATTATGTTGCTGTCGTACTTTTGCACTTCAGATCATTTCTTTTCAGGCAGCTTGTCTCAGCACAATTTCTCGCATTTCATTACTTCTGCACTGCAGATCATTTCATTCCAGGTAGCTTGTCACAGCACAATTTCTCACGATTCATTACTTATGCACTGCAGATTATTTCTGATAGCTTGTCTCTCAACACTATTGCTCGCATTCTGCGCTCCACACGCTTCGACAACGGTGCATTGAGACTGGGCAACTCAAAACTCACATTTGGACTGGACAAGGATGGAAACCCGGTGAGTTCTGAACCTTTACCCCCCGCCGCCCCCCCCCCCCCCCCCGCCCCCCCCCCCCCCCACACACACACACCACACACACACACCACAACACAACCACATAAGACAACACCACACCCCTCAATAACAAACAATAGTGCATTGAGACCTGGGCAACTCAAACTCCACTCCCATTTGGACTGACAGGATGGAAAACCTGGTAGTTCTATTCTACATCGTAACCCCCCCCCCCCCCCCACACACACACACACCACAATAGACACACACACAGCACACCTCATACTCATACCCCCCCCCCCCCACACACCAC
>JACBWV010000610.1:65616725-65651725 GCA_013435795.1 Chlamydomonas sp. ICE-L
GAACTCACCAAGTGAAGTGAACCCACCACCCACCAGTACATGTTGCTCGTCAATATTAGTGCCGCAAAGCTCATTGCTACGGCCTTCCCTGAACTGGCACTGCCCAGGTGAGAGGGAAAGGGCTTTGTACGTGAGGGGGTGGTCTGTAGTGTGGTTGGGTTGTGCACTGTTGTGGGGTGGGGTGGTTAAGCTATGTGTGTTGGTGTGGGTGGTGGTGTGGGTGTGGGTGGTGGTGTGGGTGTGGGTGTGGGTGGTGATGGGGGGGGGGGGGGGGGGGGGGGGGGTATGTGGTGAAATGAACCCACCGCCCACCAGTACATGTTGCTCGCCAATATGAGTGCTGCAAAGCTCATTGCCATGGCCTTCCCAGAACTGGCAATGCTCAGGTGAAAGGGAAAGGGCTTTGTAAGTGAGGGGGTTGGTGTGTGGTGTGTGCATGTTGATGGTGGTAGTGGTGGTGGGGGGGTCTGTGGTAAAGTGAACCCACCCACCACAAGTTCATGTAGCTGGCCAATATGAGTGCTACAAAGCTCATCGCCACGGCCTGTCCTGAACAGGCAATGCCCAGGTAAGGGGGCAAGGGCTTTGTACGTGAGGGGCTGGGTGTTGTGTGGTGTGGTTGGGTTGTGCAGTGTTGTGTTGTGGGGTGGTTAGGCTGTGTGTGCTGGTGGGGTGTGGGGTGTGTGTGTGGGGGGTTGGGGGGGGGGGGGGGGGGGGGGGGGGGGGGGGGGTATGTGGTGAAGTGAACTCACCAAGTGAAGTGAACCCACCACCCTCCAGTACATGTTGCTTGCCAATGTGAGTGTTGCAAAGCTCATTGCCACGGTCTTTCCTGAACAGGCAATGCTCAGGTGAAAGGGCGAGTGGTCTGTCTTGTTGTGACCAAGGGTAGTGGTGATAGAATATGTGTAGCCACCGCCTGATGAGTGAATGGCAAATGTCTCACAGCTCATAGCCACAGTCTTCCTGACCAGGCAATGCTCAGGTGAGGGGCAAGTGGTCTTTCTTGTGTGGTGGTTAGGCTGTGGGTGCGTGTTGTTGTGGGTGTGGGTGGGGTGGGGTGGGGGGGGGGGGGGGGTGAAGGGGGAGAGGGGTCTGTGTTTAAGTGAACCCACCACGCTGCCAAGGTAAAGGGGCGAGTGGTATGTCTTGTTGTGGCTAGGGGTAGTGATTCAGTATGTAAGAAACCATTCTCGCACCTAAACCTACACCCACACTTACACCCACACCTCCACCCACATCCACACCCACACCTCCAACCACACCTCCAACCATACCCAAACCTCCACACATGCCCACACTTCCACCCTCACCCCCATCCCCCACACCTACACCCACACACACACAGACCTCCACACACACCTACACACACACCTACACACACGCCCACACTTCCACCCTCACCTCCATCCCCTACACCCACCCCCACCTCTTACACCCGCACCTCCACCTACACGCATGCCCACACTCACACCCACACCTCCACCCACACTCACACTCACACCCACACATTCTACCCCCACTCCCTACACCCATCCACACCCCCCTACACCTAACACCCCTACCCACCTCCAAACCTCCACCCACACCCAAACTAACCCCCACACCTCCACCCCCACACCACCACCACCACTACCTCTACCCCACCACCACCACCACCACCACCACCACACACACACACACACACACACACACACACACACACACCTCCACTCCACCCCTGCTCCCTGCAGAAACCACATCATCCCCAACCAGTGGAAACCCTAAACCCAAAATCCACCCCACCCCTGCTCCCTGCAGAAATCATACCATCCCCAACCAGAGGAAACCCCAAACCCTAAACCCACCCCTGCTCCCTGCAGAAACCATACCATCCCCAACCAGAGGAAGCTGGAAGAGCTTGCGGACATCTCTTCAGAGCATGCCCTCGGCATTGACACCTCCAACTCAGCCACACTTCAGGTACCTTGTGCGTGTGGGTTTGTTTGTGTGGGTGTGTGTGGGTATGTGTGGGTGGGGGGGGTGAAACAAGATACATAGCGCACTGCATGAATGGCAGTAGAGGTAGATGGGTGAGCTTGTTGCCCTCTCATCATACCACTCCCTTCGCATTGACACGTGCAACTCAGCTACACTTCAGGTACCTTGTGGGTGGGGTGTGTGTAGTGCGTGAGGGGTGGGGTTAGGTGGGTGGGTGAGGTGTGGGTAGGTGCGTGTGGGTGGGTGGGTGAGGTGGGGGTAGGGGTAGGTGAGGTGGGGGTAGGTGGGTGCCTGTGGGTGGGGGTAGGGGTGTGGGTGGGTGAGGTGTGGGTGGGTGCGTGCGTGTGGGGGGGTGGGTAGGTGTGTGTGTGTGGGGGGGGGGGGGGGATTTAATCAAGGCGCGTAAGGCATTGCATTAATATCAGTAGAGGTCATTGGGTGAGCTTGCTGCCCTCTCATCAGACCACTCCCTCAGCATTGGCACCTCCAACTCAGCCACACTCCAGGTACCTTGTGGGTGTGGGTGGGTAGGTTTGAGGGTGGGTGTGGGTCGGTGGGTGGGTGTGGGTCGGTGGGTGGGTAGGTTTGAGGGTGGGTGTGGGTCGGTGGGTGGGTAGGTTTGATGGTGGGTGGGGTGTGGTGGGTGGGACTGAAACAAGATACACACTCCTAAACCCTACAACCTAAAACCCTGGGGGGGGTGAAACAAGGTACGCATCCACCCCACCTATCCTTCCCCCCAGGCCTCCCTGGCCGCCCTTCAAGGCTTGAGGCCAACAGCGATGATACTGGCACAATCACATCATCTGCATCAGCCACCCACACAGCCCAACAGCATCCACCCCACCCATCCTTCCCCCCATGCCTCCTTGGCAGCCCTTCAGGCCAACCACAACGGGGGCCCTGAGTTTGTGCTACAGTGAAAATGTAAAACACCATCCACCCCACCCATCCTTCCCCCCCAGGCCACATTGGCCACCCTTGAGGCCAACAGCGATGACCTCGGCCTCATTGAGGTGGTCACCCTGTTGGCCACGAAACCCAACAGCAACTGTAACCACCCACAAAGCCCAGCAGCATTCACCCCACCCATCCTTCTTCCCAGGCCACCTTGGCCGCCCTTGAGACCAACAGCGATGACCGCGGTCTCATTGAGGTGGTCACCCTATTGGCCACGAAGCCCAACAGCAAATGCATCAACCACCCACAAAGCCCAACAGCATCCACCCCACCCATCCTTCTCCCCATGCCACATTGGCCGCCCTTAAGACCAACAGCGATGACAGCGGTCTCATTGATGTGGTCACCCTGTTGGCCACAAAGCCTATGCAGCTAGCTACATACCCATAACATCATCTGCAACAACTACCCACAAAGCCCAACAGCAACTGCCCCACCCATCCTTCCCCCCAGGCCACCTTGGCCGCCCTTGAGACCAACAGCGATGACCGCGGCCTCATTGAGGTGGTCACCCTGTTGGCCACAAAGCCTATGCAGCTAGCTACATACCCATAACATCATCTGCATCAACTACCCACACGGCCCAACAGCAACTGCCCCACCCATCCTTTCCCCCAGGCCACCTTGGCCGCCCTTGAGACCAACAGCGATGACCGCGGCCTCATTGAGGTGGTCACCCTGTTGGCCACAAAGCCTATGCAGCTAGCTACATACTTCTGCACCGGAGGAGATCAATCAGACCCAGTATGCTGGAGGTGAGAGTGCTTAAATATATTATATATATATATATATATAGAGAGAGAGAGAGAGAGAGAGAGAGAGAGAGTAATGTATTGTATTGTATGTATATTATCCTTGGCACCAAGGATACCGTTGCCTAGCCTACCGGTGCCCTAGCCTACCCCGAGTGGATATAGATATGGTATTGCAATAGGAATGAATGAAACGTGGAATGGCACATGAAACGTGGATTCTTGTGTACCCTGAGCCCTAACAGGGTTGTACATTTTGTCATTTTATCCCCGTTTGGAACGGGATGGCTCTATCGTAGAGCGATCCCGGATTGAACGGAAGCAGGTGCGGGGTCTAATCAGGTTACTGGTTTGAACCCCATCGAGGTCACCTGGGCCCACCCGGAGGGTCGTCGACCGCCATGGTAACTGGACTCTAGGTGTTATGTAAGCCCGTCCATCGCATACTTACGAGCCGGTTCCCTTAACCCCACGTCCTTAAAAGTGTCATTGTGACATATCTTGGAAGTTGAGATTTGTTTTTGTCATTTTATGTTGCGCTTTTGACGCAACTGCTTCCTTTTGTGCTGCGCTTTTGACTAAATTGGAAACGGAAATCTGCGCGCTGCGCCCAGGGCCTAGGAGACCATGCTACGCCACAGTCCCAAAATGAAGCTTGCGTCGCACCTTTTGCCATCCAACTTGACCGACAGAAATCTGACAACAATAAAAAGTGTTCTTTCCCAACCCTGCAAAAATTGCCCCTTCCCAACCCTTTCCCAATCCTGAAAACTGCTCTTTCCCAGCCCTGCAAAAGCTGCCCTTTCCCAACCCTTTTTCAACCCTTTCCCATTCTCTAAAACTCAGGCACCACGCCCTTGCTGTGGATGCCTGCACCCACTTCACCTCATTCATCCGCCGCTACCAGATCTACAGAAATCTGCCACCAAAAAAACTAGAATTGAAATTGAAATTGTTACATCAGTGTAATACAGTTACTCACAGGACGTGACATTAAGGGCACCACAGCGTGAGCCAGAGCTAGCTATAGTCACCGTAGGACCACAAAAAAACTGCTCTATCCCAATGGAAACCCTCAGGCACTACGCCCTTGCTGTGGATGCCTACACCCACTTCTCCTCACCCATCCGCCCCTACCCGACTTGACCGACAAAAACCTGACACTAACAACTGCTCTGTCCCAACCCAACCCTCAGGCACTACGCCCTTGCTGTGGACGCCTACACCCTCTTGACCTCACCCATCCGCCAGTACCCAACTCGGCCTACTTATACCTGACACTAACAGCTGATCTGTCCCAACCCAACCCTCAGGCACTACGCCCTTGCTGTGGATGCCTACACCCACTTCTCCTCACCCATCCGCCCCTACTTAAGTTGACCCACAAATACCTGACACTAACAACTGCTTTGTCTCAACCCAACCCAACCCAACCCTCAGGCACTACGCCCTTGCTGTGGACGCCTACACCCTCTTGACCTCACCCATCCGCCAGTACCCAACTCGGCCTACACAAATCTGAAATCAAAATCTCTACCCTGCTCTTTCCCAGCCCTTTCCCGATTCTTTCCCAACCCTTTCCCAGCCCTTTCCCAACCCTTTCCCAAACCTTTCCCGATTATTTCCCAACCCTTTCCCAGCTCTTTCCCAACCCTTTCCCAACTCTTTCCCAACCCTTTCCCAGCCCTTTCCCGATTCTTTCCCAACCCTTTCCCAGCCCTTTCCCAACCCTTTCCTAGGTCTTTCCCAACCCTTTCCCAGCCCTTTCCCGATTCTTTCCCAACCCTTTCCCAGCCCTTTCCCAACCCTTTCCCAGCTCTTTCCCAACCCTTTCCCAGCTCTTTCCCAACCCTTTCCCAACCCTTTTCCGCACTTTACCAACTTTCCCAGCTCTTCCCAAACCTTTACAAGCCCTTACCAAAGCCTTCCCAGCCCATTTCCCCAACCCTTTCCCCAGCCCTTTCCCACCCATTTCCCACAGCCCTTATTTCCCAACACCTGCAAGATTCGGTTAGGAAAGCTGCATGGAACCAACCCTTTAGGCAGGTCACAAATTTGTCACAAAATTTGCGACAAATCCTGCCCTCCCCCGTGGTAATGCCCTTGGCTTGCTTCACTTTATTACCAAAGTTCCTCCCAAACACACTCCTCAACTTTCTGTCCAATTTGTGGAAGTCCTCATCAACCCTCCGCCCATGAATCTGGTCCTACACCCACGACATTGCTCAAGATATTCTTATACCGCTCTTGACTAGACACCATACCCCTGATGTATGAGAACCCTTTCCCAACCCTTTCCCAACCAAAGGGTTGGTTCCATGCAGCTTTTTTTGGTAACTCTCTCATCCGAAGATCTTGCCCAAGCACCTGCTCTGGGTGTAAACCAAGGGGCTCAGCTCACCCAACCAATTCTCAATTTATTAATACTTCTTTTCTGACCCTTGGATTTATTGATACTTATTTTCTGGTCGGATTTATTGATACTTATTTTCTGGTCGGATTTATTGATACTTATTTTCTGGTTCGATTTATTGATACTTATTTTCTGACCCTTGGATTCATTGATACTTCTTTTCTGACCCTCCCAACCACCCAAACTCTATCCCAACCTCCCAAACATTTCCCAATCCTTTCCCAACCCTTACCAATCCTTTCCCAACCCTTTCCCAACCTCCCAAACACAGGCACTACGCCCTTGCTGTGGACGCCTACACCCACTTCACCTCACCCATCCGCCGCCACCCAGACCTACAGAAATCTGACAACAGCAAAAACAGCTCTTTACCTACCCTGCTCTTTTCTGACCCTGCAAAAACTTTATTTCCCAACCCTTTCCCAACCCTTCTCGAATGTCCCAAACCCAGGCACTACGCCCTTGCTGTGGACGCCTACACCCACTTTACCTCACCCATCCGCCGCTACCCAGACCTGGTGGTGCATCGCCTACTGGCCGCTGCACTGGACATGGAGAAAAGCGTGTTGACAAGAGAAGAGGCTGTCGCCAAGCACCAGCTGCTCCAATCAGACACCTGTACAAAGGTGAGCAAGCCCCCCACCCCCACCCCCTAACTCCCACCCCCACCCCACCCCACCCCACCCAGTTCTGACCCTCACCCATAGTAATTACCTATTCCTACCGTGCACACTCACACACACCTACTCCTGCCTTACTCTGACAAGAGAGGAGGCCATTGCCGAGCACCACCTGCTCTCTGTAGATACCTGCCCCCCCACCCCACCACCACCACCTCACTCCCAACCCTCACCCCCACACCCCGCTCTGACCCTCGCCCCCCTAGCATTGACCTATTCCTACCGTACACACGCACACACACCTACCCCTACCTCACCCTGCCAAGAGAAGAGGCCATTGCCAAGCACCAGCTGCTCCCATCAGAAACATGTTCAAAGGTGAGCATGCCCCCCACCCTCATCCCCACCCCCTGCTCTGGCCCTCGCCCCCCTAGCATTGACCTATTTCTACCGTACACACCCACCCACCTACCCCTACCTCACCCTGCCAAGAGAAGAGGCTATTGCCAAGCACCAGCTGCTCCCATCAGAAACATGTTCAAAGGTGAGCATGCCCCCTAACCCACCCCCACACACCGCTCTGACCCTCGCCCACTAGCCCTTACCTACCCCTACCATAGACACCTACTGCTACCCCTATCTTGCCACCCACACATAGCCCTACCCCTACCTTACCCCTCCACCCACACACCTGCCCCTACCTTACCACCCACCCACACCCCTACCCCTATCCCTACCTTACCCCCCCACCCACAAACCTACTCCGACCCCCCTACCTATCCAGAACCCCCCTTCATATACCCCAACCCTGACACTCCCTAAACAAAGCACCCGACCCAGGTTTCAGAGCACCGCAATGAGAAGCGCCTGACAGCACGCAATGCCATATCCCTTCATCTGCCCCAACGCTGACCCTCTCAAACAAACCACCCCACCCATGTTTCAGAGCACTGCTATGAGAAGCGCCTTACAGAGCGCAATTCCCATATCCCTTCATCTCCCCAAACTCTGATCCTCTGAAACAAACCACCCCACCCAAGTTCTAGAGCACAGCCATGACAAGCGCCTGACAGGGCGCAATTCCCATATCCCTTCATCTCCCCAAACCCTGACCCTCTCAAACAAACCACCCACCCAGGTTTCAGAGCACTGCTATGAGAAGCACCTTACAGGGCGCAATTCCCATATCCCTTAATCTCCCCAAACCCTGACCCTCTCAAACAAACCACCCACCCAGGTTTCAGAGCACTGCAATGACAAACGCCTGACAGCACGCAATGCTCAGACTGCATCCCTCACGATGTACCTTTGTGTACTGCTGAGGAAGTCCCCTGCAATCACCGAGGCCGTTGTAATCCAGGTTGGCGGGGACAAGTACTTCAGCGTGTACCTCCCGCAGTACGCTATGGAACTGAAGTGAGTTGGTGCTCCCCATAAATCAATAAATCAATTTATAGTCCGCCATATTTCGAGGCGTGAGTTTAGTTGTTTGCTTGCACTGGGGCCAACCACAAATACATCGGCCCTCCCTATTGCTTGCACTGGGGCCAACCATAAATACATCGGCCCTCCCTATTGCTTGCACTGGGGCCAACCACAAATACATCGGCCCTCCCTATTGCTTGCACTGAGGCCAACCACAAATACATCGGCCCTCCCTATTGCTTGCACTGGGGCCAACCACAAATACATCAGCCCTCCCTATGCTGCCTGGGCCAACCACAAATACATCGGCCCTCCCTATTGCTTGCACTGGGGCCAACCACAAATACATCGGCCCTCCCTATTGCTTGCACTGGGGCCAACCACAAAAACATCGGCCCTCCCTATTTTGTATGTGTGCTCTGTTGCGTTCATGCAACAACAAATCACAGGTGCATGTGAATGACAATTGTGCTATGGCCTGACCTAGTGAAGGGATTCCTTGCTGCATAACTCCATGTAAAAAGAATGGAAATTTAAACATCCAAGAATTGTCACAATGACCTCTAAGGACGTGCCCAGTGGGATTAAGGGAACCGGATCGTAAGTTTGCGCTGCTAGAGCCAACATCGCATCTAGATACCAGTTACCGTGCCGGTCAACGACCCTCCGGACAGGCCCTAGCGCACTCAAGGGGGTTCGAACCCCGCACCTGCCTCGATTTGTTAACCTCTGCTCTGCCACTGAGCCATTCGGTTCTGATCGGTGATAACTCCATGTTATTTATGTTCTTCCATCAACAAAAGTAGACACCTTCAGCCCATGTTCTTTGGCGGAGCCTTCTGGGGGGCCTTCTGAGGGGCCTTCTGGGGCTTCCTGGGGGGCCTTCTGAGAGCCCCCCAGATTCACCCCGTTGTCCGTCTGTGCGACTGATTGACCGACCTGGAGTTCCTCCACTGTCATCCATCAACAAAAGCACACACCTTCAGCACATGGTTTTCTTTCTGGCTTTTCATAGCAGCTTCTTGGCAGCTCCCTGCGCCGTCCAATTGACTACACAGAACTATTGCAGCAGTTCTGGAAATCTAGTTATTAGTTATGGTTATTGTATTTTTATTAGTTACCAGTTATGGCTAATGTTTATTTATTAGTTATTAGTTATTGGTAATGGTTGCATCTCGCCTGTTTAGTTAAATGTTTTTTTATTTTGTTAGTTTGTGCGTTAGTTTGATTAGTTACCAGCATTCTCTCACTCACTTGACTTTTGCTCATGATTGCACCTCATATACCCCAAGTCAACTGCCTGTGCTCTCTCAATAGTGCAGGCCTATCTCAGTGCCCCCCCTCCCACACCCCACCCCACCCCACCCCAGTCCCTCACCCCTTTCACTCCTAACCTGCACCCCCTCACCCTCACCCCACCCCCCAGTCCCTCAACCTTTCACCCACCAGTCTCAGTCCGTGCAACCATCGTCTACCCACTCCTCACCCCACCCACTACCCTCGTCTCCCCTATTCCTCAACCACCCCTCCCCTGTTTAAAACTGCAACAACCCACCTGCAGCCTCAGCGCACAGTCCTCACGCCAACCGCACCCCCACCCTCACCCACACCCACCCAGTCCCTTACCTCCCACTGATCACCCCACCACCAGTCCACTTACCTATCACCCCTCACCCTCACCCCCCAGTCCCTCACGACCTTTTAACACAGCAACAACGTAGACCAACCCCACAGTCCCTCACCCCCTCTAAACCTTACCACAAAAACCGTCAATTACCTTCTCACCATAAAATAATCACACAGTACCTACAACCTTTCACACACCTCAACCCCTTCACCCTCACCCCACCAGTCCCTCACCCTTCACACCCTTACCCACACACCCAGTCCATTACCTCTCACCCCCTCACCCTCGCTTCCCCCAGTCCCCTCCACCCCCTCTCACCCCTCACTCTCACCCTCCAGTCCCTCCTCACCCCTTACCTACACCCCCCCAGTCCATTACTTCTCACCCTCACCCTCACTCCCCCAGTCCCCTCACCCCTCTCACCCTCACTCTCACCCCCCCAGTCCCTCTTACCCCTCACCCACACCCCTGTGTTGCACCCAGGCTGTTTGTTGATGACCTGGGCGAGGCCACGAGTAGACGTTGGCAGTGGGACGTTGGCAGCAAGAGCCTGGTCACAAACCCACCCCTCACCCTCACCCCCAGTCCCTCTCACCCCTCACCCCTCACCCACACCCCTGTGTTGTACCCAGGCTGGTTGATAATGACCTGGGCGTGGCCACAAGTATCAGCTGGGACCTAGGCACCCTCACAACTCACCTGCACCCCTCACCCCCCAGTCCCTCTCACACCTCACCCTCACCCCCTCAGTCTCTCACCCCTGTCACTCCTGAATTGCACCCAGGCTGTTTGTTGATGACCTGGGCGTGGCCACGGGTAGCTGCTGGGACGTAGGCAGCAAGAGCCTGGTCACTAATCCCACCCCTCACCCTCACCCCTCAGTCCTTCTGACCCCTCACCCACACCCATGCGTTGCACCCAGGCTGTTTGTTGATGACCTGGGCGTGGCCACGAGTAGCAGATGGGACGTTGGCAGCAAGAGCCTGATCATCGAGGAGGCTGGCAGCGGCGGCAACAGCAGCAACGGCAGCAAGCGCGGGGGGGGCAAGGGAGGGGGCTTCGGTGGGCGTGGGGGTAGGGGGGGGCAGGGTCGTGGAGGTAATAGCGGTGGGCATGGTGGTAGTGATTCAGAGCGTGCTGACAGAGGGCCTACTGACCCTCAGTCTCCTAGCTTTTCCTACCACACCTGGATGAGCGAGTTGACCAAAGAGGGGCCCCTTAGAAACGAGGAGGCGGTACAGGCGGTACACATGCCGCTCCATGTGCGCATGTTTGCACGCATCCCCCTGGTCCTGGTGTCCCCCCTGGTGCCTGGTGAGGTGTCCAAGGTGTTGGGCAAAATCTACTTCCACTGTGAGGATGCTGCCATGCAGCCAGCAAGCACCCCTGCAGGTCAGGAGGGTGGTGAGGGGGAGTTCTGCATTCCATATGATGGTGATAATGAGTGATGGAGACAGCTTGGCCTGGGCTACATCCATTGTGGGGATGCTGCGATGCTGCCAGCAGGCACCCCTGTAGAAAAGGAGGGTAGTGAGGGAGAGTTCTGAGTCCCTTATTATGGTGATCATGAATAATCAAGAGAGGTTGGCCCCATGCACATCCAGGAGCTTCCCCCACATAGGGTGAAGGCCATCAGGGGGGAAAAGTAATGATAACGCCTAGTAGTGCGTGGTATTAAGGGAGCCCTGTCTTAATGCGACAGATAACGGACTGCTGCTCTACCTGGACAAAGCTACCATGGCGGTTGACAGCGACCGCGGACACTGAAGGGCACCCGTAGGGATTCCAACCTCGCACCATCTTGTTTCAAAGAGCTCTACTATTGGGCCATTCGTCGAAACGGGATAAGGTGTGGGATATGATATCCCCAATCTGCAATCCTGTGCGCATGTGGCCTACACGTTGTTAGCATTCCTCCCATAGGAATGGCAAGCAATAAAGCAATGCTATGATCCTGCTCCTGGGTTATGTGAATATCTCAGAACCTTCCTATTCGTAGACTGAGAGAGGGAGACATGCAGTGGGCCCACAATCATGTCTCTCAGAAACCAAGTCAATGCACCCAGTGTTATAATCAACATACAATGTGGCTGATGTACTGAGTTTTAGCACCAGTATAATAGGGTGGTTGCAGTACGGTATGTGCCAGGGGACTTCCAAGCGCGCGCTGGCGCGCTGCCTTTTTGAGCCCCACTGCGCGTTTTGCTCAGTTTTTTGCAACCCCCTGTGGGCGCAGCAAGCAGTTTTTGCGCTTTTTGCACTACAAAGCGCAGTTTTGTTTTATTCAAGTGCGCTAAAGCGCTGGCCAATTTGGTCAATGGAAGTACCCTGGTATGTGTCCGTAAAGAACAAATTAACATAGCAAGTGGTTGGATAGATGTAGGGGTAGATTCGTGGATGGTATGCATCTATCTTATTTACGTAAATTTTGTTTCTCTGGGCTGCAACAATACTATGCAACGTGACTGTGACAAGTGACTGTGACTGTGACAAGTGACTCTGGCAAGTGGCTGTGACTGTGACAAGTTACTGTGACTGTGACAAGTGACTGTTACTGTGATTGTGACAAGAGACTGTTACTGTGACTGTGACAAGTGACTCTGGCAAGTGGCTGTGATTGTGACAAGTGACTGTGGCATGAAATATCGGGCACTTCTGCTTTTGTGGACCCCTGGTCTAGAGGGCGGGGGACTGACTGGGGCGTGCAATCATGTAAACTTATTAACTTAGCACGTGGACTGTGACTGTGACAAGTGGATGTGACATGAAATATTGCCCACTTCTGCTTTTGTGGACCCCTGTTGTGGGGGGCGACTGACAGGGGCGTGCAATCGTGTAAACTGATTAACTTAGCACGTGGACTGTGACAAGGGACTTTGACATGAAATATCGGGCACTTCTGCTTTTGTGGACCCCTGTTCTGGAGGGCGACTGACTGGGGCATGCAATCGTGTAAACTGATTAACTTAGCACGTGGACTGTGACAAGTGACTTTGACATGAAATATGGGCCACTTCTGCTTTTGTGGACCCCTGTTCTGGAGGGCGACTGACCCCTGCGTGCGTGCAATCATGTAAACGTATTCACTTAGCACGTGGAGCTACATTACTTGAACTTGGTTACATAGCTTCTTCAACTTGAACTCGGTTACAGAGCTTCAGCCAGCAATTTGTTCCATTTATTGAACACGGTTTCATAGCTTCAGCCTGCAATTTGCTTCATTAATTGAGCCATGTTACATAGCTTCAGCCAGAAATTTGATATATTACTACATATCTCCTACTGGTCAGTTGTCAGGTTGACAGGTGTCGAGTTCAGACCACAAACGCCATGGTGAAAAATCAAAATTGTAACAGGTGGGTATGAAGACTTGCAGATTTTTCCTTCCCTCCTGCATAAGCTTCGATTCAGTCAGATGCCATTATTATTACCATGGTTGCGAAGAACGACCAGGCGAAGGCCAGGCCGCCAGGCCGACCACCCAAGGCGATTAAGCCGCCTGTCAGAGAATATACCGATAAGGCGATGATGTTCAATGACTTCATTAAGACCGTCGACCCTTCATGTTATTGCCCGGCTTATACGTCGGCTACTGAGTAGGCAAAGTGCGCACTGGCCTCCGTTCCCTCCTGGACCCGTGTCGCCTGCCGCCAGGTCATAGGCTAGCTATGACCTGCACGTACCTGCAGCCCCCTGCAGTACGCCTCCGATCTTTCTATATATCGATCTATTGCGACTAATAGTTATCTTCTCCTATCGATTCTAATACCGTTGTAAACACTTAGATTACAACTTCATGTCTAGGGCGCCCTTTTGATAGAACTGTGCCAGAACGCCGCGGGAGACCAGTTTGGCTGAATATTAATATTCTACGAAAAGGGTTAGTGTACTTAGTCCTTTATTCAGTCCATACCCCTGCTGAGTTGCCAATGGACGCTGTCCTATTAAGCAAGGAATGTTCTATTCTGGTTAGGTTGAGACCAATCCTAGTCCTTAATTTGACTTAGATTGTTACTTCAGCCAATTGCTTAACCCATGTCGCATGATGACTTGTCCAGGTTCTAATTCTGTCTAGTTGATAGGACACCCCCTCTGATGTACATATTTATTCTGCTATACCCGGTAGTTATATCTACTGAATAGGACACCGCCTCTGATGTACATATGTATTATACCATAGTTATATCTAGTTGATAGTACACCGCCTCTGATTACATTACATTACATTACATTACATGTTAAAGTCTACTTGACACCGCGAGGGTGTATGAGACTCTGTGCTTTAAACAAAAAGAAAAAGCACCCACAAAGCAAAAAACCCCATTACATCAGGGGTGTGTCGAGGACAAACAAACCAAACTCCCAACCACCGTTTTGGTGGCGTAGGTATTAAACCCCTTAGAGCAGGACCCAGATCTCAACCACTTACAGTGGCGGAGGTAAGAAGCTAACAAATGAGAAGTCTCAAGAAGAAAAAAAAAGGGATAATAAATTACGGTGCCACTAAGCAGTCCAGGGCTTCCTGTCTTGCTCTTCTACAAGTAGAAAGATAGTCGGCTAGGTTGCTCCAAAAAGACTTAGTGCCATTTCCATTCATAAAGGTTCTGAATGTGGAATCGCAGAATTCCACATTCCATACGGTTAAGTCGGTATCCTCATGGACATGCCTATAAATATCTGTAAACAGATTCTGGTAGCGGAGGCGAATATCATTATAAAAAGGGCACTCAAACATATGCATTTCATCCTCAGTTTTTTGGAACCCACACATTTGACAGTGTCTCATTGAGCGAGGTATGTGTGCTCTATCCACCACCCTCATTCTTTCTGTGTTCAGCCAATGGGAACCCATTCTAAACTGTGCTATAGAACGAATCTGATCCTGCTTATGTAAGGCGGATGTAAAGGGAATCAAGCCATTCTCATCATTGCTGTTGGCTGCGAACCATTTTTGGTATCGGAGGCGTTTAAAGCCAACCCTTCTCTCATCAGGGATGTCTCTAACTGCATTGGTGTCACTTGGGTACTTTAACCTCCATGACTCAAAAACTTCAGACATAATACCTTCGACATCGACAGCCTCCAAAATGTTGATGTTTTTACTGGATCCTAGCTTGTGGAGAGCACAACGCAAGTCATGAACCCAGCCAGTGTTGGAGTCAAAAGATTCCTCAAGAGCCATTCTAATGAGATCCTCAGGTTCTTTATGTATGGTCTTGTTCCAGAAGCGCAAAGCTTGTTTAAGCCAAGCAAAACACAACGGGGTTCTACCCAGCTCTTCCATGATAATATTAGATGTAGTAGATTGGCAAACACCCAACATTTGTTTAAGTCTGATGTACATATGTATTATACCATAGGTCTATCTAGTCGATAGGACACCGCCTCTGATTTCCATATTCCGGTTTTTCAATTCAATTTCAGGCCAACACTTTGGCTATTCAGGAATTGGTAAGCTTCCATATTTAATAGTGATTGTATTGTGTTAATTCAGGTATTAGAAGGCCAGTACCTACCATGAAGGTACCTTCCCCTAACTCAGGTGGATTAAACCCTAAACCCTTGACGTGGTCGATACAGCCCTTTGTTTATTCAGGTATTGGATTAAAATCCTAATGGCTCCAAACCTAAACCCTAGATATGGCCGATATTTGAGTTAATTGGTTGAGCCAGAATGTAAGCAACATGGTGCAGACCGATATTAAATGTTTCCATCTTCTCAAACCCCAGACCTGGGCATCGGTCACTGTCGATAATGAAAGTTTAGGCAAAATCCTTTGGAAAATCTCTGCATCAGACGGCACCAGAATTGATATTGAAATTGAAATTGTTACATCCGAGTAATGCGCCACTCTCAGGACGTGAAGTTAAGGACACCACTGCGTAAGCCGGAGGTAGAAGTAGTCACCAACGGCACCAGAATATAATATGTCCTGACTTTTGAGGTGACCATAACAGATAAACAGCGAGATGTCCAACCCAGGAATATGATTGAAGACCGGGGCAGTTCAAAAATTCAAGCCCTTTCGAGAATTTGCATGATGTGTTACACATAGCTTGTCGCGGGCTTGTCGTACCCCTTCAATCAAAGCTTCAAAATGTACGGGGGAGTACTTAACTTCCTTCGACCATTTTCTGACATCGTGCTAAATTTGTGGAGGGAGCTTGTCCTGAATTTGAAAATCCCCTCTTTCCAAAACAGAGTACGATATGTACTGCAGTTGCGGACTTGCAGGTACACACACACAGCTTCGCCAAAGTCGAATGGGTCCCTAAAACAATCGTACTACATCTAATTTTTTTGCCAGAAAAGGATGAGGCCCACGGCAGGAATTCTCAACCTGGCTTTGTAAAACTTTGTACTTGCATCACATAAGTCTACCGGTACTGGACGAATGCTGAAACAGAGCAAAATTTACGCCTACAGCCCCAGACGCAGGCAGCTCGTTTCTGTTACAGAATCCTGACCAAGTGCCAACTATGATTTGAGTACCAAGGTCTGAGTACCTGAGCGAGTACCCGAGTGCATATTCCTTCTGAATTGGAAATCCGTTAGCCTTGTATGGACTCGGTTGTCCGCCTGAGCGCCTGTCCCAGACATCCGCCCGTCCCAGACATCTGTCCAGGGGATATGTCCAACCGCTCACCCGCACTCGCCCGGTTTCGCCGTTGCCCACCTACGGACGCCTACGGATAACCCTCTGCGGATAACCCTATCGCTCGCGATCGCTCGGTCGTTGCCCGCGGGCGTCAGGTAGGGGGATCGATGCCCTCCGACTCCATTTCCTACGCAGTGGTGTCCTTAACCTCACGTCCTGAGAGTGGCGCATTACTCGGATGTAACAATTTCAATTTCAATTTCAATTTCCCGCGGGCGTCTCCGGGTCCGCTATGACCTGGGTAGGACCCTGGACGGAAGTACGTAACAGATCAGCATAGTACACACCAGTACCCGCCAGTACCGGCGGAATCCCTGTCAGCGACATATTTCACCAGCGAGACTGAGCGAGACATTGATTCACAAGACGCCGCCGATCGTGGCGCTAGAGCAGTCGCAGCATGGCTCCACCCCCCAGCAGTGACACGGCAGCAGGGGATGCCGATCCCCTTAGGACTGAGGCGATAACCATCTTCAGCAGGTAGGCTGGTTCATGGCAAAAGCATCAAACAACCTGTCCCCTTGGTCTCCACATGATCTCCAGATCTACGCCTAGGGTGAAGCACCTGGTCCTTATGTTTCTCACAATGAATACTAGACCACAGTTCCCGTGTACGCGGCCGTAGTTCTCATCAATACTATTTGTATTGTACACCATTAGTCTCCCATAGTAACCCTTATCCTATACATTGTGTATGCACGTATCTCTTCTGCATTCTGCATGTGTGTCTCTGTGTATTGGTACATCTCCATGAACACTGCAACAATGTATGACAATGTATGACAATGTATAACAATGTATTTCAAAGGAAACTATGTCCCTGTACATATACCCCAACATACTTATACTGTACTACTATGCACTCCCAATGTACTCACTCACACACTCTATAGTAACACTCTACTACTACACTACATCACCATAGTGCTTGTTGTAATACTGTTGTAATACTGTTGTAATACTGTTGTAATACTGTTGTAATACTGTTGTAATACTGTTGTATACTGTTGTAATACTGTTGTAATACTGTTGTAATACTGTTGTAATACTGTTGTAATACTGTCTGTAATTACTGTTGTAATAGGCTGTGTTTTCAATACGTTGTAAGTTACGTTGGAAGAATGTTGTAATACTGTTTCTTTTGCGTCTTTTCTCCCAATCCCTACCTTTTGGCCCTTTCCTTTGTAATACTGTGCCGTATTATCTTACCATTGGTTCGCCCTTTGTTTGTCCTTGTTCCCCTGCTTTCTTCCTGCCTTCTTTTTTTTTGCCCTTGTATATTCACGTGGCTTCTTTTCCTGGTACGTGTCTTTGTGTCTTTTCCCGGTTTAATTTGTCGGGTTCTTCCCCGTGGTTACTATACTGTTGTGATACATGTTGGTACCTATGATATGTCGTCTGATCTCCTCCTGGCCTAATATATGTCCGCTTTTCTTCTGTGTAAGACGCCGTGTGTTTCCTTTTCTTCTTCTTTTCCTTTTTTCCTTTTCTCCTTCGTTATCATTCTGTTGTAATTCTGTCTTTTCCCCTTTTTTGTTTGTCCTCTTTTTTCAATACATTTGTTTTGTGTAACACTTGGCCTCTGTTCTCCTTTTTGCGTTATGTAAGGTTTTTTTAATACTGTTGGAATACTGTTTGTGCATTATATATTGTTGGACGACGGTTTTCTTTTTTTGTGAATACTTCTCCGATTCTTTTCGGTAATACTGTTGTAATTACTGTGTAATACCCCCACCCCGGGTGTAATACTTGTTTTTTTGCTCTAATACGGTTTTCATATCTGTTGTAATACGGTTGCTTCGTTAATCCCTCTGTGTGTCAATTATCTGTTGTTCCCTTTGTAATACGGGTCTGTTAATACTGGTCTTTTCTTTTTTGTGTTAAGACTGTGTTTTGTAATATTTGCCTTTTTTGTCCCTAATACTGTGTAATACCTGTTGTAACACAGCGTTTTTGTGTATCATAACTGTTTCCTTTTTGTCCCTTTCTCAAGTTACGGTTTGTAAGATCGGTTTTTTTGTATACGACTGTGTTTGGTTCATTCAATTCTTTTTGTTACCATACTGTTGTGATCTTACTGTCTTGCTAATGAATGTCTGGTAATACCTGGCGTTTTTCTCTTGTTGTAATACTGTTTTAACTACTAGTTTGTAATCCTGTTTTCCGTACTGTTTTCATACTGTTGTTCATAACCTCCTTGTTGTCGCTAACTGTTGTAATACTGTTGTAGTAAACGTGTAATACTGTTTGTCTACTGTTGTAATACTGTTGTAATACTGTTGTAATACTGTTGTAATACTGTTGTAATACTGTTGTAATACTGTTGTAATACTGTTGTAATACTGTTGTAATACTGTTGTAATACTGTTGTAATACTGTTGTAATACTGTTGTAATACTGTTGTAATACTGTTGTAATACTGTTGTAATACTGTTGTAATACTGTTGTAATTCTGTTGTAATACTGTTGTAATACTGTTGTAATACTGTTGTAATTCTGTTGTAATACTGTTGTAATACCCCCCGAGTGTTCTCTGTTCTAAATGAATACTATACCACAGTTCACGTGTAGCCCTCCGTACTGATTGATGAATTACAAATGAATATAACACACACACTCCTATTAAAGTACACTAGTAATTCACTTACATACACTTACATACTAACGGTAATTACCTGACTACACTACTACTCCACTATACTCTACTAGTAATCGACTAGTACTCCTGTTGTACTCTACTGGTATGTACTGATAATATGGTAATATTCAATGAGTCGATGTGTGCTACGACTGGGAGGTTATTATTTCTATACTATCGGTGAGAACTACGGCCGAGTATACGGGAACTGTGGTCTAGTATTCATTTCTCACATAGGGAAATGCACCTGGTCCCCCCCCCCCCCCCCCCCCCCCCCCCTTCATACCCATGGCTGTGGTAAATGCCACTTGGGAGTACAGAAGAGATACGGAACTCAGGTTCATCCTCTTGCTATCTTATTGTTTTCCTTCTTTTGAACTCTGGTGCTTGCCTGGTGCTTAGTGGGATGACCTGATGCTTAATGGGAGCTATCCACATGGGCCATACAGAAATGAGGAGACCTGACACACACAAATTCGCATCAACGCCTCCACAGCACTGTTTCTTTTAGGGGCTTGGTGTAGCAGCTTCTAGGCAGCTCCTTCCACCCACCCTTGGGCCTAAACTGCAGCTAGCTAGTGCGCCCGAAAGCTGGCATGGCAGGCATTCCAATACGCCTGAAATCTGTGGGCTTGACTGAGTCACTGGCTGATGGAGCTGGGTGGAAGCTGCTTCCACGCGCAGCTCAAAAAAGAAACAATGCTCCACACATCCATGATGGCATTCCCTCTGCGTTAGCAACAATTCCAGGGATTTTTATTTCCGCTATATATAGCGATCGCTAGTTTTGACCCCGTTTAAGCGAAATTATCGCTATACAAAAAAGTTTAAAACATTTTTTTTTTGCCCTAAATGGCCCCCAAAAGCTATAAAAATCTATAGAAAGCACTAATACGCTGTCCCTGGAGGAGCCCTGAAACCATTAAGCTAGAAGAAACCCACTTTCAGATTTGAAAAAAATGTCACTGAACAATCCTATACCATTCTATGCCATGTTAGACCATTCTATACAATTCCATACCATTTGCAAAGAGGGCCCCCAACCAGAAAATTCGGATGCCTGAATTGCCGCATCAATCGCTAAACCAGCTGCCCTGGATGTCACCATCAATCTCTTGTTGGCCTCCTACCACTGGGTGTCATGGGCTCTTGATAGGAAGGAGATAGATGTGGTTGTCTAATCATGCTCCATGCCCCTTCCGGTGATTTACATTGGTCTAGTGGTAGACTAAATCACTCTGAGGATGAAGAGTTGGGGGTTCGATCACCCCTCCAGTCGCTCTTGGCATTGCAGATCGTTGTCAACCGCGATGGTAGCTTGTCCAGTTGAGGTAGAAGACCGCTCCCTACCCGCGTACGACGGGCTCCCTTAACACCACGCCCCACCAGGCGTTATCATTACCTTTTTTATTCATGTTTCTACGGGTATTCAGGTCAGGGTACTACAAAGCGCGCGCGGCAGAGCGATTTCGCGCACGCTTTTTGAGCCCTCCTGCGCGCTTCGTGCAGTTTTTTAATCATGCTCCAGTTTAGTTCATTGTTTGCACTGCATTTGTTTTTGCATAGCCCCCACTCCTGGGGGGCGGGAGCCCCCAGATTCACCCCATTGTCCGTCCAACCAACCGTCAATGGAGATGAAGCCTGACACATCAGCCAACTGTCTCATAACTAACTGGCTTCGGTCAGCTCCATCGTTGCCACCTGTTGTTCCGTTGCCGACACTCTCGCGTTTTTTGCGTCGCTTGCGATGCTGCATAGGACATGTCGGCACCCTTCTATTGGGCTTGAAAGGGTACATTATGGGTGGAAAGCAGGGATTTTTATTTCCGCTATATATAGCGATCGCTAGTTTTGACCCTGTTTAAGCGAAATTATCGCTATAACAAAAGTAAAAAAAAGTTTTTTGTGTGGCCCTAAATGGCCCCAAAAAGCTATACAAAGCTATAGAAAGCGCTAAACGCTGTCCCTGGAGGAGCCCTGAAACCATTATGCTAGAAGAAACCCACTTTCAGATTTGAAAAAAATCACTGGTGAAAAGGAGCTGCCAAAAGGGTGCAGAACAGGGTGCAGAGGACCCTCTCAATTTGCAGTGTTTGCAAGCAGTGATTATTTTTTCAAATCTTAAAGTGGGTTTCTTCTAGCTTTATGGTTTCAGGGCTCCTCCAGGGACAGCGTTTTAGTGCTTAATGTAGCTTTTTATAGCTTTTTGTAGCTTTTTAGGGCAATTGAGGGGGGGAAAAAAAACTCTTTTTTTTGCTTTTTTTATAGCGATATTTTTGCTAAAACGGGGTGAAAACTAGCGATAGCTATAAATAGCGGAAATAGAGATCCCTGTTTACAAGTTGCCACCAAATGGCATGATCAATCTCTCTATGGCCTCACACCACAGGTCATGGGAAGTTGATAGAATGAGGACGAATGTGAGAGAAGCTACTGTGCAGTAAGTCCATCATCTCATGTCATTTTTTTTCTATGTCATGTTATTTCTATTTCATGTTTCATGCTTTGATTCTACCACCTTTACCATCTTCCCCTTTCCCCTTTCCCCTTTCCCCTTTCCCCTTTCCCCTTTCCCCTTTCCCCTTTCCCCTTTCCCCTTTCCCCTTCAAAAGATTACTTGTAATTATAATTACGACCGAAAATTATCCAAGGTGAATTTTAATTATTAATTGTAATTATAATTACGAACGAAAATTATCCAAGGTGATTTTTAATTATTAATTGTAATTATAATTACGAACGAAAATTATCCAAGGTGAATTTTAATTATTAATTGTAATTACAATTACGAACGAAAATGGTCCAAGGTGAATTATAATTATTAAATAATTTAAATATTTAATTATTTTCGTTCGTAATTATAATTACGAACGAAAGTGATCCAAGGTGAATTATAATTATACATAACGCATAATGCACACACATTGTTGGAAGATCCCCCCCCCCCCCCCCAGCCTCGGGAAGTTGTGGTGTGGGTTTGTCTTTTGTCAACACTGGCCTGCCTATGACAATTGCAATGTCATGTAATAGTATTAGGCAGAATCCCATATTTGTATGGATAGTAATAATGAGAACACCTGGTGGGGTGTGGTATCAAGGGAGCCCCGCCTTACGGTGGTAGAGAACGGGCTGCTACTTTATCTGGACAAAGCTACCATGGCGGTTGACAGCGACCGCGAACACTAAAGCGCACCTGTAGGGATTATAACCCTGCACCTTCATCGGTTCAACAAGCTCAGTCATTGAGTTACTCATTGAAACGGGATACTGCTATTAACCAGGTTACTACAATTGGTCATAGCCTCTTTAGCGATTACAATGGTCTAGTGGTAGACCAGATTGCTAAAGAATGAAGAGTCGGGGGTTCGACTCCCCCTTCGGTCGCTCTTGGCGTTGCAGGTCGTCGTCAACCGCGATGGTAGCTTGTCCAGTTGAGGTAGGAGACCGTTCCCCACCCGCGTACGACGGGCTCCCTTAACACCACGCCCCACCAGGCGTTATCATTACAATTGGTCATTTTGGGTCGCTTCAAAAGCGCAACTGCCTCCTTTTGGTTTGCGCTTTGAACTAAACTGAAGACGACAAGTTCTATGCAGCGTCGCCTGCGATGCTAAATATTGGCGGAGAGCGATCGCGACAGAGCGACAGGCGGCAACAGAAGCGAGTCAGTTACGAGATCGTTGGCTGACGTGTCAGGCTTCATCACGGTCAGACAGTCGAACGGACAAATAGGTAACACTGGGGGCTCCCGCCTCCCAGAAGGGAGGGCTCCGCCAAAAATCTGCTCGCTGCACCCAGAAGCGGTTTAAAAAAATTGCTTCAATCGCGCAGTCAGGCTCAACTTCAGATCAAACAAAATAGCTTCTACTGGTAATCGAAGTGTCCTGTTTTGAAAATTGAAGATTTACTTCCAAAAATTTAAATTGTTCTAATTTGCAGTAGGGTTTGCTGTCATTCTTGAATCAAGAAAATCACAAGGGCCTGGCTCCCAGGCTGGAAAACGCCTGCAAACCCTATTGCAAATTGCAACCATTTGCTGCAATAGGGTTTCTGTAATTCTTGAATCAATCATCTTGATGGGCACGCACTGCATTCAGTGCGACAGGTATGCCAGCCACGGTATACAAATGTTGGGTAAGGTCGGATTTGGGTAAGGGGGCGTGTAGAAAAGAGTCGGGTAAGGTTGGATTTGGGTAAGGGGGCGTGTAGAAAAGGGTTGGGTAAGGTTGGATTTGGGTAAGGGGGCGTGTAGAAAAGGGTTGGGTAAGGTTGGATTTGGGTAAGGGGGGGCGTGTAGAAAAGGGTTGGGTAAGGTTGGATTTGGGCAAGGGGGCGTGTAGAAAAGGGTTGGGTAAGGTTGGATTGGGTAAGGGGGGCGTGTAGAAAAGGGTTGGGTAAGGTTGGATTTGGTAAGGGGGCGGGTAAGAAAAGGGTTGGGTAAGGTGATTGGGTAGGGGTTGTGTAGAAAATGTAAGGTTGGATTTGGGTAAGGGGTCGTGTGAAAAGTGTTGGGGTAATGTTGGATTTGGGTAAGGGGGCGTGTAGAAAAGGGTTGGGTAAGGTTGGATTTGGGTAAGTGGGCGTGTAGAAAAGGGTCGGGTAAGGTTGGATTTGGGTAAGGGGGCGTGTAGAAAAGGGTTGGGTAAGGTTGGATTTGGGCAAGGGGGCGTGTAGAAAAGGGTTGGGTAAGGTTGGATTTTGTTGAAGGTGTGTGTAGAAAAGGGTTGGGTATGGTTGGATTTGGGTAAGGGGGTGTGTAGAAAAGGGTTGGGTAAGGTTGGATTTGGGTATAGTGGGATTGTGGAGCCCATGATGCCAGCTACGGCCTTCATAATGGGCATTGCAGCGCATGCCTTCCCGTTCCAGCCGCGTGTAATGCTGTAAGCTTTTGGATGCTGATGGTGCCTGCTAATAGCTCCTTCTTGTGCCCATGAACCAATATTGTGAAACACATTGTGTTGCAAGGCCGGGGTAAGTTTCGGCATTGGCTTGGCGTACATTAAGCAATGCTGTAGACATTGGCTTGGCTTGGTGTACATTAAGCAATGCTGTAGACATTGGCTTGGCTTGGCGTACATCAAGCAATGCTGTAGACCAAATGGCCATGCGCAACATTCATTGCAACAGATATGCGCGAGATGTCCTCCATCATCCCCCTCCCCCCTCCATCATCCCCCTCCCCCCTCCATCATCCCCCTCCCCCCTCTATCATCCCCCCCCCCCATACAACAGCCCCCCTCCCAAACTCCCCCCCCCTCCCCCATTGCAAAAGATATGTGCGAGATGTCCTCCATCATCCCCCCCTTCCCCATTCCCCCATACAACAGCTCCCCTCCCATACTTCCCCCCCTCCCCCCCTCCCCCATTGCAACAGATATGTGCTACATGTCCTCCATCATCCCCCCCTCCCCATTCCCCCATACAACCGCCCCCCTCCCAAACTCCCCCCCCCTCCCCCATTGCAACAGATATGCGCGAGATGTCCTCCATCATCCCCCCCCCCCCCCCCCCCCCCCCCCCCCCCCCCCCCCCCCCCCATACAACATCCCCCCTCCCCCCCTCCCCCCCTCCCCCATTGCAACAGAATTGCGCGAGATGTCATCCATCATCCCCCCCTCCCCCCTCCATCATCCCCCCCCCCCCCTGATACAACAGCCCCCCTCCCCCCTCCATCATCCCCCCTCCCAAACTACCTCCCTCCCCCCCTCCCCCCTCCATCATCCCCCTTCCCAAACTACCTCCCTCCCCCCCCTCCCCCCTCCATCATCCCCCTTCCCAAGCTACCTCCCTCCCCCCCTCCCCCCTCCATCATCCCCCTTCCCAAACTACCTCCCTCCCCCCCTCCCCCCCCTCCATCATTCCCCCTCCCAAACTACCTCCCTCCCCCATTGCAACAGATATGGGCGAGATGTCATCCACCATCCCCCTCCCCCCCTCCCGTATACAACATCCCCCCTCCCCCATTGCAACAGATATGCGTGAGATGTCATCCATCATCCCCCCTACCCCCCCTACCCCATACAACAGCCCCCCTCACCCCTCCATCATCACCCCTCCCAAACTACCCCCCTCCCCCCCTCCCCCCCTTCCCCCATACAACAGCCCCCTTCCCCATACAACAGCCCCCTCCCAAACTACCCCCCCCCCCCCCCCTCCCCATACAACAGCTCCCCTCTCCCATACAACAGCCCCCCTCCTCCATACAACAGCCCCCTCCCCCCCCTCCCCCATTGCAACAGATATGCGCGAGATCATGGCCTATCAGATGTCAATTTTGAGTGGCTACTGGAGGGGAAAAGCCTGGTGCCCTATACTGCAATAGCCAAGGTAAGGACAGGTTGGAGGACGATGAAGAGGGCGATGAGCCTGGCTGGCAGGTGTACCTGAGCAGAGTTAGTGCTTGGGTAAGGGGAGGTGTATCAATGTTCGGTTAGGTTGGATTTGGGTAAGGGGGGGGTGTAGAAAAGGGTTGGGTAAGGCTGGATTTGGGTAAGGGGGGATTGTGGAGCCCATGATGCCAGCTATGGCCTTCATAAGGTTGGATTTGGGTAAGGGGGGATTGTGGAGCCCATGATGCCAGCTAGGGCCGTCATAAGGTTGGATTTGGGTATGGTGGGATTGTGGAGCCCATGATACCAGCTACGGCCTTCATATGGTTGGATTTGGGTAAGGTTGGATTGTGGAGCCCATGATGCCAGCTACGGCCTTCATAAGGTTGGATATGGGTAAGGTGGGATTGTGGAGCCCATGATGCCAGCTACGGCCTTCATAAGGTTGGATATGGGTAAGGTTGGATTGTGGAGCCCATGATGCCAGCTACGGCCTTCATATGGAAATTGTGGCGTATGCCTTCCCGTTCCAGCCACTTGTACTGCTGTAAGGCTTTGGTTGCTTATGGTGCCTGTAAAAAGCTCCTTCTTGTGACCATGAACACGTATTGTGAAACACAATGTAATGCAAGGACGAGTAGAGTTTGAGCATTGGCTTGGCTTTCATGCAGCCCTGCACAGAAAAACGAAGCCTTTTACGTCAGCCAACTGTCTCATAACTAACTGGCTTAGGTCAGCTCCAGTTTGTTGCCACCTGTCATTCCGTAGCCAACACTCTCCGCCGATTTACAGCGTCGCTTACATAGGTTTAGACTGTTGGTCCCCTTTAGTTCAGCCTGTTGTTGTTTCCCTTCACTTCCCCAACCAACCTCTCACCCCCACTACCCACCCCACCCTAACCACTCCCCAAACCAACCACTCCCCAAACCAACCTCACCCCACCCCACCCCACCCCACCCCACCCCACCCCACCCCACCCCGACCCAACCCAACCCGACCCGACCCGACCCGACCCGACCCGACCCGACCCGACCCGACCCGACCCGACCCCGACCGACCCGACCCGACCCGACCCGACCCGACCCGACCCGACCCGACCCGACCCGACCCGACCCGACCCGACCCGACCCGACCCGACCCGACCCGACCCGACCCAACCCGACCCGACCCGACCCGACCCGACCCGCCCCGACCCGACCCGACCCGACCCGACCCGACCCGACCCGACCCGACCCGACCCGACCCGACCCGACCCGACCCGACCCGACCCGACCCGACCCGACCCGACCCGACCCGACCCGACCCGACCCGACCCGACCCGACCCGACCCGACCCGACCCGACCCGACCCGACCCGACCCGACCCGACCCGACCCGACCGACCCGACCCGACCCGACCCGACCCGACCCGACCCGACCCGACCCGACCCGACCCGACCCGCCACCCGACACCTACCCCGACCGACCCTGACCGACCCGACCCGACCGCGACGCCGACCCGACCCGACCCGACCCACCCGACCCGACCCGAGCCCGACCCGACCCGACCCGACCCTACCCGACCCGACCCGACCCGACCCGACCCGAACCCGACCGACCCCCGGACCCGACCCGAACCCGACCCGACCCGACCCGACCCGACGACCCAACCAACCCACCCAACCCCACCCAACCCCCCCAACCCAACCTAACCTAACCTAAACCCAAAAACCCAAACCAAACCAAACCAAACAACCAGAAGCCCCGCCCAGCCCAACCCAACCTCAACCCAACCAAACCCAACCCAACCCAACCTCAACCCAACCCAGCCCAATCCTCCCCCCCCCCTAACCCCTCCCCTCCCCCCCCCATCTCACCCCAGTCCCCAGCCCCTTCACCACCCCTCCCACTACCCCACCCCCCTTTGTCCACTGGCACTTGCCATGACACTCACTGCTGCTCAGTTGTTTGTAAACTGCATGGCTGCATGCAGGCGCTACCCCACCGAAGCAGGGTTTTTGTGTATCACTGCATGAGACGTATGTTTCACCCGGGCAATTACAAGGTGAGGCCAGGGTACTACTTCTTGCCAATTTGGTCAGCGCTTAAAGCGCACAAACATCAAATTGGTCAGCGTTTTTTAGTGTAAAAAGCGCAAAAACTGCGCGCTGCGCCCACAGGGGGGTGAAAAAACTGCGCGAAACGAGCAGAGGGGCTCAACAAGGCAATGCCGCACCACGCTGCCGCGTGCGCTTAGTAGTACCCCAGGTGAGGCTAGTAGAGCTTGGTAAATTGATGAAGGTGCGGGGTTCGAGTCCCTAAGGGCATAGCTTTTCTTTTCAGCTACGAGGAGCAACTTCTAGGCAGCTCCCTGAGCCAGCCACTGGGGCAAGCCGTGCGCTGTCAACAGAAGATGCAATCTGGTTGTGTCTGCTTCAAGGTGCACTAGGCTGCATTAGGTCTGGCTGACTAACCATTCAGGGGAGCTGCCTAGAAGCTGCTACTCGTAGCAGAAAAGAAAAGCTATGCCTACGAGTGCGCTTAAGTGTTTGCGGTCGCTTTCAACTGCCATGGTACTTTTTTCAGGTAAAGTATCAGCCCGTTCCCTACTGCCGGAAGACGGGGCTCCCTTAATACCACGCCCTACCAGTGTCAGAGTGGTGAAATACAGGCACACGGATGCTATATCGGCATCTAGATCTAGATGTCCTAAGAGCTCCCGTAGCCTAGCTGTCGTGACAACCAGGCATTATCGTTACAAGGTGAGGCACGAACACAAGTAGTGATAATGCCTGGTGGGGCGTGGTATTAAGGGTACCCGTCGTATGCAGGCAGAGAACAGTCTACCACCTCAACTGAGCAAGCTACCATCGCGGTTGACAACAACTTGCAACGCTCAGGGCGGTCGTAGGGGGGATCGAACCCCGACCCTGCTTCGTTTCGGCGATTTGGTGTACCCCTAGACCAATCTATATCACTGGAACGGGCTTACACAGGTAGTACCCTAGTACGCTGGCGAGAACCTTGTAATTTGTGTAAAGGTGAGGGAGATCGATTTTAAGGTGAGGGTAAGGGTGTGTGATTTGAGTGGACACGCATTCCTGGGCCAGTAGTGCTTCCCCCATACCTCAACAAACAACCTCAACCCCTCCCCAACAATATTAACCACTCCCCAAACCACCAACCCACCAAGCCACCAATAAAGCTCAGCCACTCTCCAACCCACCATCCCACCAATAAAGCTCAGCCACTCTCCAACCCACCAACCCACCAACCCACCAACCCACCATCCCACCAATAAAGCTCAGCCACTCTCCAACCCACCAACCCACCAACCCACCAACCCACCATCCTACCAATAAAGCTCAGCCACTCTCCAACCCACCAACCCACCAACCCACCAACCCACTAACCCACCAACACCCCAACCCACCAATAAAGCTCAGCCACTCCCCAACCCACCAACCCACCAACCCACCAATAGAGCTCAGCCACTCTTTAACCCACCAACCCACCAACCCACCAATAAAGCTCAGCCACTCTCCAACCCACCTACCCACCATCCCACCAATAAAGCTCAGCCACTCTCCAACCCACCAACCCACCAACCCACCAACCCACCAATAAAGCTCAGCCACTCTCCAACCCACCAACCCACCTACCCACCATCCCACCAATAAAGCTCAGCCACTCTCCAACCCACCAACCCACCAACCCACCAACCCACCTACCCACCATCCCACCAATAAAGCTCAGCCACTCCCCAACCCACCAACCCACCATCCCACCAATAAAGCTCAGCCACTCTCCAACCCACCAACCCACCAACCCACCAATCAAGCTCAGCCACTCTCCAACCCACCAACCCACCAACCCACCAATCAAGCGCAGCCACTCCCAAATTACCAACCCAGCAATCAAGCATATTAGAATGTCTGTTATACGCTGAGGATAGAAAAATATTTTATGAGAAAATGAAGATTGAACCTGGATTGGTGGATAAAAACTCCATTATGAAGCTGGCCATGAATCCTGATTCCTTCGAAGGATGGAAATACTTAATTCAATTTATAAAAAATGTGATAATAATCGCACAATTAAAATATCATCCCAGCTGAGATGATGATTTAATAATATTGTAGAATTAAATTAGGGCCCCGGTCGTTTAAACGATTGTTTGGGGCTCAGTTCATCAGTGCTTGTTCTTTTTATGCCCTTCATGATACGGTTGGGCAAGTCCCTTTAGCCTATTTGGCCTACCCCTGGACTGTAACATACATACATACAAGCTCAAACCATCCCCAACCTACCTTGCACAGTACTGTGGCGTGAACAGCTTTGTGTGACAAACTCAGCGTGCAATTAATGAATGCCTAAATTAATTCAGCCTAAATTAAGTCTAAATTACGCCTGGATTAATTGTGCCTAAATTAAGCCTAAATTAAGCGTAAATTACGCCTGGATTAATTAAGCCTAAATTAAGCCTAAATCAATGAATGTAAGCACACTGAACTTGAACTTGAACTTGAACTTGAACTTGAACTTGGTCACATAGCTTCCCTCACTCATTGTCCAGGGTAAATTAATGAATGTAACCGCATTGAACTTGAACTTGAACTTGAACTTGAACTTGAACTTGAACTTGAACTTGAACTTGGTTACATAGCTCCCCTCGCTCACTCTCCAGGGTAACTTAATGAATGTAACCACATTGAACTTGAACTTGAACTTGGACTTGGTTACATAGCTCCCCTCACTCACTCTCCAGGGTAAATTAATGATTGTAACCGCATTGAACTTGAACTTGGTTACATATCTTCCCTCACTCACTCTCCAGGGTAACTTAATGAATGTAACCACATTGAACTTGAACTTGAACTTGGTTACATAGCTCCCCTCCCTCATTCTACAGGGTAAATGGACGGATGAAGAGAAAGACAAGCTGTTTGTTTTGTTTGAGGAGTTCAAGGGACGCAAAGACAAGTGGAAAGTTATAGCTGGGCTGATGGTCCGGCTTCCTCAGTACTGTAGGATAGTGTGGGCGTAAATTCGGCCTGGTGACAAGAACAATAAGAAGGGTGAGAATTGAAAAGAGGAACAGGGGTGGGTGGTATGAACCCTGACTATTTATTCATGGCTATTCTTTTTAGATGTCGGTAAGAAAAAATCTGGTGAGCAGTTACAAGGAGAAAAAGATATAGGTGGATCTGGAGCAGTGCCACACACCCACACCCACACCAACACCAACACCCCCCCATACACCAACACCAACACCAACACCAACACCAACACCAACACCAACACCAACACCAACACCAACACACACACACACACACACACACACACAAACACTAACTCATCCCCTTCCACACACACGCTACCACATCCCTCCCCCACCCACCCACCCACCCACACTCATTAGCTCATACCCCCCCCACACACACACACACACTACACCACCACCACCACCACACACACACACACACATGTTGCAGACTTTGCGCCTACTCTCGTGTAGGAGTGACAAAACATTCAAACTGAATCCTCGGTGCCTCTGGTTTTATTAGCCACTGTTCTATCTGTGTATCAGGCAAATGGAGTTCTATGGAGGAGAATAGACTCAGGCTTCTAGTAACAGAGCGAATCGCAGCACTCAAAGAAAAGGAAGCCGCTGAAATGAAGCTCAGACTGGAGCAGATGTTGATCATGGAAGTAGAAGCACCGGCGTGCCTTACCACCTCAAACGCTACGCACTACAGGGATCGTGTCAACTTTGAGTCTATAGCAGATGAGATGGGAACTAGAGCACCCGTCCAGTGCCGCAAGAAGTGGTGAGTTGTAGTGCCGCACAAAGTGGCGAGTTGTAGTGCCGCAAGAAGTGGTGAGTTGTAGTGCCGCATGGCGAGTTGTAGTGCCGCGATAAGTGGTGAGTTGTAGTGCCGCAAGAAGTGGTGAGTTGTAGTGCTGCAAGAAGTGGTGAGTTGTAGTGCTGCAAGAAGTGATGAGTTGTAGTGCCGCAAGAAGTGGTGAGTTGTAGTGCCGCAAGAAGTGGTGAGTTGTAGTGCCCCTCAAAGTGGTGAGTTTTATTGGTTGTTGGATCACCTGTCGCTCCCAGAGAGGTGGAGAGGGAGCACTCAATGCCTCCCCCTGCCATCCGCCAACCCCTTGGCCCCCTCATGGCTGCCGCTCCTGCCCAATCGGACCCCTCTCAAACCATCCAAGGTAGGGGCAAAGTCCTGCTGGACGACTTTGCTTACATCGTGGATCCAACAATGGCGGACTACTGTAAGATGCTACAGCTACCGGGACCCTCCCATGGCTGGTGGGAGGGTCCCGGTCTGGACGAGAAACCTACGACCAGCCCAGGGGGGGGGGGAGGAGTGTCGATATAAAGTACCAAGGAAACTGGAGGATGTGCGAGGGGAGCAGTGTTTCTCATCATTTGTTACAAAGGGCAACCAAGAAAATAACCATTCATGGAATTTGAGTCTAGGGAGCAGTCAAAAACATTATTGGAAAAGTAGTTAAGCAAGGAGCTATGGGATAAGTCTTGTAGGGGCAAATTAGCCAAACACTAGCTCACTACTAGTTAGGCACCATGCATCTGCAAATTCTAGTTCCGTCCCTCTCCGGCGGCGGGAGTGTGAGAGTAGGGGCACGAGGCTCCCCTATCACATCTACCCGTGTTTCTGAGGCTGAAGCAGTGCTGCTTGGCCCTACCTTCTGCGGATCTCCTATGACCTCCCCCAAACTGACTCCTGTGATGGCCAGAACCAGAGCCCCCAAACTGGGGGCCGTGAGTGTATCTGTTGCCATGAGCGAAGTAAGGTGCCTGGCCAGGGGGACCCCTGAAACCCTGGGACCTGAAGGGAAGGAGCTGCGGAGCAGCTATGTGGGCCTTTCTCCACTCCTCGATGGAAGTGATCCCTACTGCCGTAAGACGGGACTTCCTTAATACCACGGGGAGTAGTGCTTCCCCCATTTCCTCAACAAACAACCTCAACCCCTCCCCAACAATATTAACCACTCCCCAACCCACCAACCCACCAATCAAGCTCAGCCACTCTCCAACCCACCAACCCAACAATCAAGCTCAGCCACTCCCCAAATCACCAACCCAGCAATGAAGCTCAGCCACTCTCCAACCCACCAGATCATCCTTACTTGGTTGTTTGTTATACAGTGGTAAGATGCAGATCTTGAAGTGCTTGTTAGTATATAAACGTAATGATAACGCCTGGTGGGGCGTGGTGCTAAGGGAGCCTGTCGTACGCGGGTGGGGAGCGGTCTCCTACCTCAACTGGACAAGCTACCATCGCGGTTGACGACGACCTGCAACGCCAAGAGCGATCGAAGGGGGAGTCGAACCCCCGACTCTTCATCCTTAAGCGATCTGGTCTACCACTAGACCATTGTGTATCACTGTAAGGGGCTGCTTGTCAGCATATCCCCTCCTGAGTCCCCCTTGGTAAAACGATTGTTTGGGGTCAGTTCATCAGTTTTTTTCTTTTTAAGCCCTTCCTACACGGTTGGGCGAGTCCCTTTAGCCTATTTGGCCTACCCATGGACTGTAACAACATACAAGATTCCCGATAGTCTGGAAATGTCTTGATCATTGAAGTTTAGGCAAGTCTCTTTAGCCAACTTGGCTACCCCCTGGAAAGAAACATACATACATGTGTGGTGGCGTTACAGTCTAGGAGGGCAGGTGGGTGGTTGTGTGAGTATGTATGCTGCTTCACCCTAAGCCCCTTTCAGTGATAGACAATGGTCTAGTGGTAGACCAGATCGCTTGAGGATGAAGAGTCGGGGGTTGTACTCCCCTTTCGGTCGCTCTTGGCGTTGCATGTCGTTGTCAACCCCGATGGTAGCTTGTCCAGTTGAGGTAAGAGACTGCTCCCCACCCGCGTACGACGGGCTCTCTTAACTCCACGCCCCACCAGGCGTTATCATTACCTTTTGCTGCGTCAAGTACAATTATTGAGCTCATGCATTGTGCTGTCATTAGATGCTGATCATATCTGGCGATCACTGATAATTTGGGGGGTCAGCGGCACCCTTGTATTTGGCTTGAAAGGGTGCAGTATGGATGAGAGGGGTGCTGCAGGGGAGCAGAAAGATGGCTTGGCTTGAATGGGAGCTTTATGGGTGAGAGGGGTGCTGCAGGGAAGCAGAAAGATGGCTTGGCTTGAAAGGGAGCTTTATGGGTGAGAGGGGTGCTGCAGGGGAGCAGAAAGATGGCTTGGCTTGAAAGGGAGCTTTATGGGTGAGAGGGGTGCTGCAGGGGAGCAGAAAGATGGCTTGGCTTGAAAGGGAGCATTATGGGTGAGAGGGGTACTGCAGGGGAGCAGAAAGATGGCTTGGCTTGAAAGGGTGCATTATGGGTGGAAGGGGTGCCTAAGATGCAGAAAGGGGTGCACAAAAGGATGCCAAATGGGGGGCAAGAAAAGGTGCAGAAAGGTGCATACACCGACGATTCATTTTGAATGGTGTTGCCACTCCTACAAAAGAGTAGAGAACGGCAATATGATATCATATGATATCATGTCATCATAGGATATCATATGATGCCGGCAGTCTGTCTAGGCAAAAGTTACCATTTATATACAATATCATATGATGCAATTTGCATGATATCATATGATATCATACTCGCCTTTGGTCAAAATCATATGATGTGCTGGGTCCTTACAAAAGAGTAGGCTCATATTGGTGCCATCTGATGGTTGATAGTTGAAAATTATGAACCAAGCCAAATCTTGAGAGGTGTTAGTGGCATTGGTGATCGATAGTTTGAAAGTGAAGTACAGGGTGCTACATTTTGTCATTTTGGTTTGTGCTATTGACGCAACTGCCTCCTTTTGGGTTGCGCTTTTGACTCAACTGACAGGTCCTATGCAGCGCCGCAAGCGACGCGGAAAATAGGCGGGGTGTGTTGGCAACGGAACGAAAGGTGGCAACGATGGAACTGACCGAAGCGAGTTAGTTACGCGACCGTTGGCTGACGTGTCGGGCTTCAATTTTCGTTTTTCGGTCGGACAAACGGACACATGGGTAAACATGGGGGGCCCCGCCCCCTTGAAGAGGGGGCTCCGCCAAAAACGAAAATCTGCGCACTGTGTCCAGAGGGGGTTTAAACGATTGCGTCAATCGCGCAGCCGGGATCCGAAATCGTTCGCACTAGAGCGCAATAGCGCGCGTCATGCATTACCCTGATTAAGAAGAATTGTTACGAGGTTCTATACGTTAGGTTTGGCGTCCAAGCGCCTGCACATTGCAGCGAACAATTACCCCTGTGCGAGAACCACGGAAACCAGGGATTTCTAGTTCAAATGTCAGAGTGCAGATTCGAACCAGGGACTCCTCCAGTTGTGTTCAGGTAGTACCCTGGTGAAGTAGTGATCATAGATACAGTCATCTTATCACCGATCAGAACCGAATGGCTCAGTGGCAGAGCAAAGGGGAAATATCAAGGCAGGTGCAGGGTTCAAACACCCTTGAGTGCGCTTGGGCCCCTCCGGAGGGTCGTTGACCGGCACAGAACTGGTGTCTTGGCTCGAGCAGCGCATACTTACAATCCGGTTCCCTTAATCCCACTGGGCACGTCCTTAGAGGTCAT
>JACBWV010000610.1:65656725-65671396 GCA_013435795.1 Chlamydomonas sp. ICE-L
ATTTTCGAGTTGTACTGCTATTCCAGTAAATTCTGAGGCCGAGGCTGAAGCGCAGCCTCCAACCTTGTGGTAGGGGTTCGATACGCCTTTCATCCCGCTGAAACTTCAGTCGCGGTAGCTTGCACGATCCCGTACCGCGATATATATATATATATATATATATATATATACTAGTACGGTAGCCCGTGTGGCCGGTGGCCACATCTACTCTCACGAAGACCTCCCTCCCCCCCCCCCCCCCCCCCCCCCCCCTAATCATAGTACGGTGCCCGTTTGGCCTTTGGCCACACCTATTTGGGGCTGGTTACATAATGGTTTACACTTGAAGCCCCCACCCATTCACACACCACCACCACCAAACCATTATCCGCCCCCTCCCCCCTTCCCTCCCGTTGGCCACACCTGTTTTGGGCTGGGTTTCAAAACGGTTTTCTCTGCAGTACATGCAACTTAAAACATTGACGGACGCATATCCCTTGCGATGGTCTCTCTTGTGCACCCACAAGCACACAAACACCACCGTACTCCCCCCCCCCCCCCCCCCCCCCCCCCCCCCCCCCCCCCAGTTATCTCCACCCCCACCCCCACCCAAACATGTACCCCCGCCCACAAACATACTCCCTTACTCGTCCTGACATATTTCCTGACTCCATCCCTTCACCCACCCCAGCCATCCCACCAGCCCCCACCCTATCCCCACTCTCATCCCTCCCCTCCCTCCTACACGCACCCACCAGCACACACATACTCCATATCTGCCCCCCTCCACTTCAGCTGTGGGATTTGCCATAGCTGAAAGGCAAACGGGACGATGAGCATCGACAACGTTTGCACATCATCCGACTCCGCTAAAAGCATCGGACCTGCTTCCCTGCCACCTCAGCTGTGATCGATAGTCAACCCCACTGAAAAGGCTGAACCTGCGCAATTGCAACTGTACATAACTAAAGCTTCTTCTGAGCGAGCATGTATTCAGTTCGGCCGAAGAACAATCCTGTTCACCGCAACTGCTCCCAAAGTCAACTCAATCTGGGACTTGGAAACATCGCTAGGTTCATCCATTCAACTTTGCCGCGTGCTCGCTATAGCACAACGCACAGCGACGACATGTTTCTCGATGCAGTGGGAAGAAGTTACAGTCAAGTTGCTGATTTGAGATGTTCGGTCAAGTTAGGGCGAGAATGCTCAGCAAGATTTTTCATTCGGTCAACTTTGATGCGTACTTGCTATGGCACAATGCGGTGCGACATGTTTCTCAATACAGTGGGAAGAATTTGCAGTCAAGTTTGTGACATGGGATGGGCGCGATTCGGACATTTCTGACAGGTCGGCTTACTCACCACGTCACCTCCCGTTGTGCGCAGCGACAGGTCTCTTGACGCAAGGGAAAGGTCTTGCAGAGATGAAGGGGGAAAAGCTTGTAGGAAGACGAACTGTAGCGCTACCGAAATCAGGCGGATGAACTCAGGCGGGAAAAGGAGAAATCGGGCGGGATGCGCAACAGGTAGAATACGCAGGAGGCGAAGGTTGCATAAGGCAGAATTCGCAGGAGGCCAATCAGGCAGAAGTTGAAGCAGGAGGGATTAAAAGCGTGAATTGGCTAAGCAGGAATTGGCTGGGCGGGAAATGGCTGGGCGGGAAGTCGGTTAAGTCGGTTACGTGATGACACCACCACGACCACCACGACCACGACCATGATTTCTTTATATACATATATATATATATATATATATATATATATATATATACAGAAATCATGGTCGTGGTCGTGGTGGTCGCGGTGGTCGTGGTGGTCGTGGTGGTGTCATCATCGCGTGCCCACGTGCCATGGGCGTGCGAAGTGTAACCGACTTGCAACCGACTTTTCGTTCACCCAACTAGCAACTCCCCGCCTAGCGGAATTTTCAAACACCAAAACTGCAGATTCGCTAAGCTAAGCGCGCGCGCTCATAGCAAGTCCACAACTGCCTCCGATACTATGACGGCAAGACATTTAGAATCAGAAGATCCTCTCCTCGGAGGTCACCAGCCGACCCTCATATGGCTTGGCATGGCGCTCGGAATAATAGCTTTCAGTTCTTCACGGATAATGCGACCATGATGCCCGGCAACGGTCATAATGGACAGGAGGGCCCGCAAAAACGCCAGCCAGCGCTCAAAGCGAGCTTGCCAGAGCAAGGAAGACAGGGAAATAGCCAACAAGCGTCGACGTGATGCCCGCGCTGCCCGATCCGAGGAGTCATGCTGGTAATCTCGCAAGGAGTCAGGAACGAGCTACCGTGCCTGAGGAGGAACACGAAGCTGGTAACCAATCCAGGCGCTAAGACTATGCTGCCCAGCCTGAGGAATTATGCCAGGATCATAATCAAGCCAGACCTTCATATCGTGATGCTTTTTTTCTCCGTCTGCGAGCGTTGCCACCATTCATCTCACGCATGCGCAATTTTGCCATGCCATCGCATCACATTCGTAGTGATTGGCATCCAGTTGCGATTAATTACCTTTGTTCAGATCGCCATGGCCATTCCGTCCCCCTGGACACTCTCGCGCTTGCCACGATCATCCCATCTTTGCAAGCTCTTTTCGTTGTATAGAATATGAAGCACGTTGCTGCGATTTTTGCTGTTCTGAGTTGATCGAGTCTCGACTGGGGCACTGTACGAGAAGACGAAGCTGCAGGTTTGTAGCCATGCAATTGCACCGGTCCGGTGTTCTCGGGGCGATCGGAATCTGAGCGACTGAGCGCTCGCAATGTTGGTAGGTTCGAAGCACAGCGGTTCCCTCTTTCTGCACGATTGAATCCCACAGGGTGAAGTGAAGGGTACGAGGTAGGGAGAAGAAGATTGTGTGTGCGTGTTGGTGGTTGGGGGAAGGGAGGGTGGTGGGGGGTAAGGTGAGAGAAAGAGAGTGCGTGTGGATGGGGTGGGTGAGGGGTAGGGAGAGGTCAGAATGGGGGGGAGGGGGGGATGGTATGTGTGTATGACAGGGTGGGAGGCCACACCTGAAGCAGAAGGGGAATAGGTAGGGAGAAGAAGTGTGTGTGTGTGTGGGGGGGGGGGGGGGGGGGAGAGGCAGGGGAGTGTCGAGCAAGGGCTGAGATGGCTGATTTCTTGACTGTGTGTAAGGGAGGGGGGGGGGGGGGGGGGGGGGGGGGGGGGGGGGGGGAGGGGGGGCATACAAGGGCGTTACCCGTTATGTAACCCAAACCAGACTAGGACCCATGGCCTGGGTGGGGGGGTGGGGGTGGGGGGTGGCCGCCGGCCACACGGGCTACCGTACTAGTATATATATATATATATATATATATATATATATATATCCATAGGTGCCTATGTCAGACCCTGAGTGATACGGATGGATTGAGCCTATGCCCTTAAGTCGTAACATTTTTTTTTTTGCCAATAAGTTGCCAAACCACATCAGTTCAACATATAAATACTCGGATTTGGGTTTTCTTAAATGGTGGGAACCAGGTCATGTGAAACATGCTAATTTGTTACTATGGGGTTCCCTAAGTCGATACGGGTTTTACGCATGAAGTGATACGGAGCCTATCGCGACCGAAACAAGCCATTTTAAAAGAACACTGGGTACAAATGTTTTGTAACGTCTTTCCCTGCCAGTAGTTATTACAGAAGGTCTTGGAAGGCAGTACACAGGCAGTACAGTTGAGTACCGACCCCAAAAACACTGATTGTTTACATTTCGTGGGTGTCCTAAGTCTAGGTCAGAGCTGCACAGCCTCAATTGAAACATTTTGGGCCTCAGGTTTGCTCTATCTTGAGATATAGCGTAGAGAACAACTTTTTTTTTTTTTTTAATTGAAAATTCAAAAAATTCAAATATTTTTCAAAATAAATTCAAGAAACAAACTTTTTTTTAATTTGTCTTCAAACATCCACTTCTGAACTCAGTTTTTGTTTTGGAGTGACAAATGGGTAACCCTGGGGGCTCCCGCCTCCTTGAAGATGGGGCTCCGCAAAAAAGTCAGTCATCTGAATGACGCATGTGTCACCCGCCTGACCCTGTATCTGCGCCTGCTGGTGAATGTCAGATGGCGAGGCGTTGGGATGGTCTCATACCGCTGATGGGCGAGTATCTGGTCTGTGACGGTAGTCCCAGCTGATCAGCCGGCTGAGGTGGGATGAGACAAAACAGGAGGGGACAGAGAAGTGGATGTAGCAGTAGTTGTCTTACAGCAGCTAGTGTATGGGTTGTGGTGCAGGTGTGATTGCATAGCTTTTCTTTTCAGCTACGAGCAGCAGCTTCTAGGCAGCTACCTGAGCCAGCAACTGGGCCAAGCCGTGTGCTGTCAACAGAAGAGGAAATCTGGTCTTGTCTGCTTCAAGGTGCACTAGGCTGCATCAGGTCTGGCTGACTAGCCAGTCAGGGGAGCTGCCTAGAAGCTGCAACTCATAGCTGAAAAGAAAAGCTGTGTGTGATTGGTACTTGGTTGGCATCCCCCGCCGACTTCGGGGCGCCTACTTCTGTAAGAAAGCTCCATCTTTCTCATCGGCAAAATCTTCTTACTCTTTGGATAAGGAAAGATCCCGTTTCGACGAATGGCTCTATGGTACTTGTCTTTGAGACAAGAAGGTGAGGGGTTTGAATCCCTACGGGTGTGCTTTAGTGTTCGCGGTCCCTGTCGACCGCTATGGTAGCTTTGCCAAGGTAGAGTAGCAGCCCGTTTCCTACCTGCCTATATTTCCAATTATCGTACGATATTTTGTAGACCCTTTTTTGGGAAAGTCAGTATAAGACCAAGGGGATATTACAGGAAATACCGTTTACACGTCCATACAATTGAAATCAAGTCAAATAAACCACTCCTGAAGAAGATAGAAAACACGATAATATCGTGCTCTATTATCGTACGATATATCGTGATATATCGTTCGATATAGGGCAATCTACTGAATTCCCTGGCCCAGACCCAGTGCAAGGAAAACCCAGGCAAAGCTGCTAATAATACCACTAGACCAAACTACACTTCCACTTGAAACCCCTAACTACACTTCCACCTATAGCACCAGACGTGCATCGAAAATCACGCTCACCACTCCCATTGCTGCTGATACCATGGTGAGTGTGCTGCCCTCGAGAGCATCTGCGAGCGAGCAAAAAGGTCCGAGCAGAAAGGTGTGTCTGCCGGCCGTCATCGAACCCGCTACCCCACAACGAGAATACTGAAGTTTACCACTTATCACAATATATATCGTGCGATGCAACACATGACTAAACGCTACATTAAGCGTGACATATCCCGATAAACACGATGTATCGTGTTCATAGCGCGTGCCCTTGATTGGTCTTTAGCTCTTTGGCTCAGCCCTCTTCTCTTGTGTTTGTCGGGCTTGGTGCACTGGATTGCCTGCCTCAGCATCCCTCCCCTTCACGCTCCCCTTTCTGCTCTTCTTTCTGCCTCTAGTTTGTTTCCTTGTTGGGGACTTGGCCTAGTTTGTTTTCAGGTTTGTGGGGGTGCCTTCAAAACCCTCGTGCTACCGTATTATAAAATTGGATGGTCGGCAGGCTGTGCTGCTGTCCAGTCTCGGCAGTGATTTGCTGAGTTTATGAAACGAACCCTCTCTCTCGTGTTTATATATACCAGACCCGGTGGTTAAGGCTTCGGCCACCGGAGTTCGAGCCCCGCTGCCGGAAGACGGCGGGTGGTTTCTCGAGTCCGACTTTAGGGCGGTGTTGTTTCACTGCTAGGACATGAGCCCCTTGTAATCTTTCGTGTACGATCCTCCCCTTTTTCCTCCCCCCATCCCCCCTGCACCATCTAGGCTCTTCACTCCTATTCTCCCCATGATTCAACTGGTACCCTCCGCTTCTCACATGCACCGGTTAGGTAGCCATCTGATATTGCCAGAAGATTGGTCTTACGATTAAGCTGATATCTTTTTGCTAGTCTTTCATTGCACGCGCCTGCTTGCATGCCTTTTTACGCTCCTCTTTTCAGCTCCTCTTTCTTGGGTGCCAAGCATTAGTTCGCTCTTGGGTTCCGTACGTCACAGGACACCCTTTTGTATAGTTCTTTGGTTTGGCCCTTTATGCCCGCCGTTTTCGGGTTTGGGTTTGGGGTTTAGGGTTTCAAGTTTATACCCTGGAACCTAAACCCTAAACCCTCTCTTCTCCTTTTCGCCTCCCTTTCTCGCTGGCTGTGCTAAGTTTGTTGGTTTCGTTTCTCTAGTAAGAGCTCTAGTTTGTGGCTTTTGGTGTACGGGCAGGGCAAGTCTGCCAAGTGTGGTGGATTATCTTGCCCCTGTCATGTGTGCATGCTTTCTGAGTCTTGCTAGGTTGGTTTCTGGCCTCTCTGTTCGTCGGCTGGCCTCCCCCTCTCCTTCATGGGGTGTCTATGGTTATCATCCTTGACACTCCGGTCCTTTTCTGCAAGTTGGTTGTGTCGGGTTGACTTGTACTTTCTTCCTTTGATGGCATTATCGCTGCATATTAAGGTGCTCATAGCGCATGCCCTTGGGTGGTTTTTAGTTCTTTTACTTCGGCCTTCCTCTCTTGTGGTTGGTGAGCTTGGTGTTCTGGAGTGCATCCCTTCGCATCCCTCCCCTTTCCGCTCTCCTTTCCGCCTCTAGTTTGATTCCTTTTTTGGACTTGACCTAGTTTGTTTTCAGGTTTGTGGGGGTGCCTTCAAAACCCACGTGCTTCCGTGTTATAAAATTGGATGGCCGGCAGGCTGTGCTGCTGTCCAGTCTCGGCAGTGATTTGCTGAGTTTATGTAACGAACCCTCTCTCTCTCTCTCTCTCTCTCTCTCTCTCTCTCTCTCTCTCTCTCTCTCTCTCTCTCTCTCTCGTACGATAACCCCGATATATCGTACAATACACGATATAATAATTATCGTACGATACAAAGCTTGTCAGCCCTAATCTTGTTGCATGTATTTATAAATGTAACAATACATACAATGTACATATAATACTCCACTAGCTGGAAATCATGGAACGGTTCGATTCAAATCAAGACCAGAGATGGTCTGGAAAACCATGCATCGTAACAATTCAATTCGAATCAAGACCAGAGATGGGCTGGAAATCCAAGTCTTGACCATGGATAACTCAAAAACCCGTATGCGCCTAAGAAAATGGCGTATGATTTGGCGGATGAGTCCCGCCAATTCTGGTGGGGCTTGGCGCCTGGGCCAAAACAGGGAGCCCCTGGAACTAGGGCCGTACGTCAACATTGTGGCGGGGCTCACTTTAATACAGTGTACTGCTTTAACACCCTCAAGGTTCAAATTATAGTCAAACGACCATCAGACCATCGAACACCTTTGCTACATTTGTTTTCATCCAACTCTGGTCTTACATCTGAATCTGGTTTGAATCGCATGGTATTGGCCTTGAGGCTTAGTGTTTGCTGGCATAATGTACCTAAGTACCGTATAATAATCTACCGCACCTGAGCTCCTGACTCCGAATTCGATTGTTACATTTCTTTTCATCCAACTCTGGGCTGCTCTGTGTTTCCTTTTGCATCACACCTGAATCTGGTTTGAATTGTACGGTCGATTGGCCTTGAGGCTTAGTGCTTGTTGATAGAGTAAACCTAGGTGGTATACAATCTGCCACACCAGAATTTGATTGTAACATTTATTTTCATCCAACTCTGCTCTGCTCTGTGTTTCCGTTTGACTCACACATGAATCTGGTTTGAATGAAAAGATTTATTTTTAAAGGATTCCGCCAATATGTAACTACTAACTAGAGACAATTTATGGAGCCCCCCCAGTTTCGAAAAATCCGCCAACTTAAATGGCGTAAAATTATTTCAGTCGTTTTGGGGATTATCCGCCAATCCTATTTACCGCCATTTTCTTAGGCGCATACGGTAATAGTTATCACCCTGTTATCACCTATACAATAAGTGCATATTGTGAAAGCTACTGGAATTTGCTGTCGTATGTTCAACGTAAACGTGAAATTTATACATGTGTAATAACAATAACATATACTTATTGGTAGGTGTGGCAACGCCATCCGAACTGAATACTCCATGTCGCTGGATTGTGTCTGGAGACCAACCTCCTGGGGTGAAATTCCTTTCACAACTATATAGTTTTTATACAAAACAAATGGAATCATGGAAACCAGACAGCAGAAAAGCAGGAGTCGAAGTGTCAACTCAGTCATGGCATGGCTGGGATCAGTGTTGTTCAGGAAGTCCCCCAGCTCAGCGCTCCGAAACCAACTGTGGTACATGAGGAAAACGTGGTGTCCGGTTGGTGAATGTGCGGTCATATATGTGTCAATAGTGTCATACACCACACCCCGAGACGCAACCAATTCTACAGCCTGCGTCCCGAGACGCAACAAATGCTATAGCCTGCGTCCCGAGACGCAACAAATGCTACAGCTTGCGTCCCGAGACGCAACAAATGCTACAGCCTGCGTCCTGAGACGCAACAAATGCCCCAGCCTGCGACCTGAGACGCAACCAATTTCATAGCCTGCGCCCTGACACGCGACCGACCCGCAACCGACCCATAATCGACCCAGAGCCTGCGTCCTGCGACGCAACCAACCCACTGAAGCTTAGTCTGAGACGCAACGGACCCTTCGACGTTGCGTCTGCGACGGAGGACGCAGCGTCCTGAACAGCCCTGGCTAGGATGAGGTGGGTTTTACAAGCTGGTGGCCTAATCCTGGTGCCCTACTGGAGTAGTGGAGTCCAAATGTGGCAGAAATTTATATAATGGGGCTGAATGGGTTGAACTGTTGAAGGGGTCTGTGGAGTTACAGTGGTGCAGCCATGCCAGGTTGGCTGATCGAGAATGTAGAAGAATCGAGACAGAATATAATTTCTGGATCCTGGGTACTTGCCTCCACTAGGGGCACTACAGCTCGCAGTACAGTGTCGCGCCCGGATTAATGTGTTCGAGACCCTTTGTGCTTCCTCTTTGGGTAAGGTACCACCTGCCCTACTAAGTATCACCGTTTACCTACGTTAGCCACCCCAGCACTCGCACCAAGTACGTTTAGTGGACAGTAAGCTGGACCAACAGTGGTCTGAGAAAAGCAAATCGCTGCGCTTCTGGTGCTTTATTTGCTTCTACTACAAGTATGCTGGGCTAACCCGACCTTTCGCATTACCTCCGCCGCAACTCGCAGACAACATGGCTGAAGCAGCTCCCCCCCAGAACATGGGTGACTCAGACCCCGCAGAGCACGCTAGCGGGTTCGATGACAAGTCATTCGACAACAAGATGGCTGCGTTCCTGCAGAACAACGAGGACAAGTACGTGCTGAGATATCAAATTTTTGACCCATGCTGTCCTTGGCTGCGTTGCTGCTTGCTGCTGGCTGGTTGCAGCCTGGAGTGAGCGACTTAGAATAGTGTCCATCGTCGTTTTCCCTTCCTGCTTCTAATGCCTTCCTCGGTGCGTGCCCTTGCAGGTTCTACACTGACTGGGAGGAGTCTTTCGATTCCTTCGACCAGATGAACCTCCACGAGAACCTTCTCCGTGGCATCTACGCTTACGGTGAGTTGCAATAACCTTGTTGGCTCACAATTTTGGCGGCTCTCGTTTCTGGGGGGGTTGGGCGGTAAGGCGATCCTTTCGACCGCCTGCCGGAAACTTGGTGCCTGCGTGGTTCCACCGCCGCTGGTTAACGAAGCCTCGGTCTGAACTGGCCTAATGCGTCACACTCGAGTAGTTACGAGGAGTAATATCTGTAAGACAGTATTTGAATATCCTAGTCGGAAATCGAATCCTTGCGTGGTTTTTTTATGCTCCAAAAAAATTCCCAAGGTGGGAGGCAAGGCAAGGTGGGGAGAGGTGGGGTAGTGCAATGCTCCTGTTCCCATTGTTAATGGCAAGGATGCAATGTGGGGTGTGTGCAACTGGGAAAGGACCGGGTGAGGCGGGGGGGGTGGGAATTTTCTGGATTAGGTCACTAACCAGATGTTGCTTTTGCCCCCCCCCCCCCCCCCCCCCCACACACACACACACACATACACACACATACACACACATACACACACACATGCACACACCCTCTCCCACCATCCCACCAACTCGTCCCCCCACCCACCTCACCCACCCACCCACCCACCCCTGCCGCACTATGCAGGTTGTGAGGATCCCTCAGCCATGCACCATTAGATCTCTGGTGATCAGATTTTCCACAAGCTTCCACACACACACGCACACACACTCAACCACTCTCCCACCCACCACCACCACCATCAACCACCAGCCTCTGTTTTTGGGAAGCGCTCAGCCATCCAGTAGACCGGTATCAGGCTCAGTCCGGAACCGTCAAGACCGCCACCTTCTGCCCACACCCACTCTCCCACTCTCCCACTCACTCTCAGCCATCCAGCAGAAGGCTACCATGCCTTCCTCCAAGGGTCTGGATGTCATCCAGCAGGCTCAGTCCGGAACCGGCAAGAGCACCACCTTCTGCCCACACCCACCCTCTCTCCCACCCACCACCATCCTCAGGTTTTGAGAAGCCCTCAGCCATCCAGCAGAAGGGCATTGTGCCTTTCACCAAGGGTCTAGATGTCATCCAGCAGGCTTAGTCCGGAACTGGCAAGACTGCCACCTTCTGCCCACACCCACCCACTTTCCCACCCACTCTCCCGCCCACCCACCCACTCACCTCCCACCACCATCCTCAGGTTTTGAGAAGCCCTCAGCCATCCAGCAGAAGGGTATTGTGCCTTTCACCAAGGGTCTGGATGTCATCCAGCAGGCTCAGTCCGGAACCGGCAAGACCGCCACCTTCTGTGCCGGTATCCTCAACAACCTGGACTACAACCTGAATGAGTGCCAGGCCCTGGTCCTGGCCCCCACTCGTGAGCTGGCCCAGCAAATTGAGAAGGTCATGCGCGCCCTAGGAGACTACCTCCAGGTTAGTGGGGATGGTGTGTGGGTGGGGTGGGGGGGGGGGGGGGGGCAATAGTGGTAGTGGTGGTTGTGGGTGTGCAACAGTGGGGGTGGGGGGTGGTGTGTTATGGTGGTGGTGGTGGGCAATAGTGGTGAGGGAAGTGTTTGTCGCTGGTTTGCAATAGTGGGGGTGGTGGTTGGTGTGTTACAGTGGTGGTGGTGGTGGGGGGCAATAGTGGTGGTGAAAGTGGTGGTCGTGGGTGTGCATTAGTGTGTGTGTGTGTAGGGGGGGGGGGGGGGGGGGGGGGGGGGGGGGGTTATAGTTGTGGTGGTGGTGGTGGGGCAATAGTGGTTGTGGAAGTGGTGGTCGTGGGTGTGCAATAGTGGTGGTGGAAGTGGGTGTGCAGTAGAGGTGGTGGTGGTTGGTGTGTAACAGTGGTGGTGTGTGTGTGGGGGGGGGGGGCAATAGAGGGGGTGGTGGGTGAGCTGGCACAGCAGATTGAGAAGGTCATGCGCGCCCTCGGAAACTACTTCCATGTAATATTTTGTTGTGTTCTGATGTGTGGTGTGCCTGTGTGTGTGGTAGTGGACGGGGTGTCAATAGTGATGGGGGTGGGGGGGTTGGAGTGATTTGAGAAAGTCATGCACGCCCTCGGAGACTAACTCCAGGCAAGAGAGGCACCAGCACTAGCAGCAAGTGGGTCGAATGCAGAGATGGGGGGAGGAGAGATGGTTGAGTGTGTGTGGTGGTGTGTGGTGGTAGGGTCAATAGTGGCGCCCTTGGTGGGTACCTGAAGGTACAAGAGGTTCAAGCGCTGGCAGCAGTTGGTGGCTTAAGTGAGTTGCAGAGAGATGGGGCCTTGGGGGGTGGGAGATAGGTGTGAGTGTGGTGGTGCGTGTGTCAGTGTGGTGGTGGTGCAAGTGTGCGTGTGGTGATGTGTGTGGCGGTGGTGCGTGTGTTGTGTGTGTTGTATCTGTGTGTGTGGTGGTGGTGCTTTGGAGGTGAGGGGTGGGGTGGGGGGCAGATAGGGGAGGAATCGGTTGATAATACAATTTAGCATTACTTCATCATCATCAACCACCATCCACCACCACCCACCACCACCCACCACCACCACCACCCTCAGGTGAAGTATCATGCTTGCGTTCCACCACGACCGCCACCAACAACCACCACCCACCGCCATCGACCACCATCACCACCCATCGCCATCAATCACCACCACTAACCACCAACCTCAGGCAAAGTGCCATGCTTGTGTTCCACCACCACCAACCACCGCAATTGACCACCACCACCACCCACCAACGCCAACCACCACCACCACCCTCAGGTGAATTGCCACGCTTGTGTTGGAGGCACCTCTGTCCGGGAGGACTCGAGGATGTTAGGCTAACCTCGATCACCACGCACCACCACCCACCAACACCACCACCACCCACCAACACCTCCACCTCCCACCAACGCCAACAACCACTACCACCACCACCCTCAGGTGAAGTGCCACGCCTGCGTTGGAGGTACCTCTGTCCGTGAGGACTCCAGGATTCTGGGCGCTGGAGTGCATGTTGTCGTCGGAACCCCCGGCCGCGTGTACGATATGCTCCGTAGGCGCTGCCTGCGCGCCGACGCCATCAAGGTACTTCTTTATTTTTGTGTAGTTATTGTATGTTTAGCCATTTATTAGTTATATTTATCCATTTTAGTGAGTTGTTTTTGAATGTATATTTCAGGGTATATTGATTAGTTTCCATTTTAGTGAGTTGTTTTTGAATGTATATTTCAGGGTATATTGATTAGTTTCCATTTTAGTGAGTTGTTTTTGAATTTATATTTCAGGGTATATTGATTAGTTTCCATTTTAATTGATTAGTTTCCATTTTAATGAGTTGTTTTTGAATTTATATTTCAGGGTATATTGATTAGTTTCCATTTTAGTGAGTTGTTTTTGAATTTATATTTCAGGGTATATTGATTAGTTTCCATTTTAGTGAGTTGTTTTTGAATTTATATGTCAGGGTATATTGATTAGTTTCCATTGATTAGTTTTATTCAGCTTTACACAAATACGTTTTCCATTTGAACGTTTTCCACGAATCTATTTGCATGTGTGCTGACGCAATCAAGGTTCTTTTCAGAGTCATTTTTTAAAATTAAAGTATTATCCCAGTTTTATTATATAGTATTATAATATAGTATTATCTTGTATTAAAATTAATTATCCATACATAATTAGTATATAAATGATTACGGGTGAATATACTAATATTATCCATTTTTACTCATCTTTGACAATATAAAGTTGTTCTTTTAATTAAAGGCCTGTGCAATGACGCAATGGAGTCTAGGGCTCTTGGGTTTCAGCATTTATCTTGGACAGGGGTTTTACCCCCGCTATATTGAGTGATCGCTACTTTTGATCCCGTTTTGGCCCAAATTACTGCTATAAATAATACTCCCCACCCGCCACACACACCTCTCCCCTCCATCCCCCCCTACACACACCTCCCCACCATTGACACACCCACACCTCTCACCACCAGCCCCCCCCACCTCCCCCCCCACACCTCTCCCCCCACCAGCCACACACACCTCTCCCCAGCCCCCCACCCCCACCCCACACACACACACTAAGACACATATGCATACACACACACACACGAACACATACCTTCATCCCCCTCCCCCTGCGCTACCCCCCCCCCCCCCCCCCCCCCCCCCTCCCCTCCCTACCCCCTGCCCACCATCTCCCCCCCCCCCCCACACACACACACACAGATGTTTACCTTGGACGAGGCTGATGAGATGCTCTCACGTGGTTTCAAGGACCAGATCTACGACATCTTCCAGCTGCTGCCCCCCAAGCTGCAGGTCAGTACACAGCACACTTATCTTTGGGGTGGTGGGTGGTAATAGGTATGTTGAGGGGTGGGGTGGTGGGTGATAAGGGGCAGGTTGGTGGGTGATCAGGGGTGGGGTGGTGGGTGATCAGGGGTGAGTTGGTTTGTGTTGATGTTGGGTGGGTTATTTTAAAACATCTTCCAGCTGCTGCCCCCCAAGCTGCAGGTCAGTTCCCAGCACACTTATTACCCTATGCGGTGGTGGGTGGTGATAGGTGTGTTCAGGGGTCAGTGTTAAGCACACTAATCTCTGGGCCATTCCTTGGGGCTGTTGATGGGTGTGGGTTGGTGAGTGTTGATGGGTATGTTGGTGGGTGTAGGCTATTGGTTGTTTGTTGTTGCCCCTCCCCCCCCCTGTCTACCCCTCCTCCCCCTCCCGCCCCTCCCCCCTTTGACCCCTCCCCCCCCCTCCCCCCTTCTACCCCCCCGTCCCCGTCCCGGTCTCCCCCTCCTCTCCCTCCCCTCCCCCTGTTGACCCCCCCCGTCCCCTCCCCTCCCCCTGTCTACCACCCCCCCCCCCCCCCCCTGTCAACCTCCCTCCCCCCTGTCAACCCCCCTCCCCCCTGTCAACCCCCCTCAACCCTCGTCTCCCCCTGCTCCCCCTCCCCTCCCCCTGTCAACCCCCCTCCCCCCGTCTTCCCCTGTTCCCCCTCCCCTCCCCCTATCCCCCCCCCCCCCCCCCCCCCCCGTCTCCCCCTGCTACCCCTGTCAACCCCCCCCCCCCCCCCCCCCCCCCTGTCAACCCCTGTCGACCCCCCTCCCCTGTCCTCCTCCTCCCCCCTATCCTACCCTACCCCCGTTGACCCCCCCTTCCCCGTCCCCCCCCGGTCCTCCCCCCCCCCCCTGCAGGTGGATGTCTTCTCTGGCACTCTGCCCCCAGATGCCCCACACCCACCACCCCCCCTCTCCACCCCCATGTG
>JACBWV010000610.1:65671896-65796896 GCA_013435795.1 Chlamydomonas sp. ICE-L
TCTAGAGATGTGCGCTTGGGACTGTTGTCCTTAAGGTCGTCAAGGCAGTCCTGGTGTTAGACAACCACTTGGTCGGACCTCTAGATTTGAAGACCCCGCTCTCACGTAGTACCGCTCCCGCGTGAGTCTCTTCCCCGAACTCGCAGTGCCTCTTCCTCTTCCTACCCCCTATCTTTTCTTCGACCTTATTTTTCTTCCAAGTCAAAAGGCAATGTTGCAGCGGCCAGGGTCGTTTGCAACGACCACCCCATTGGGGTCGGACTCGGAAAACTCGCGGAGAGTCTTGGTCTGCTTCTTAATCGCCGTTCCGTCGTCCTTGATTGAAATCTTTTCTTCTCTCTCCCTAAGAAAGTGGGTACAAGCCATTCGCCGTCAGTGTCTATGGTGCATGTAAAACACACCTTTCCCAGTAGAACGGATGTTTCCACATCGAAGACGACTCCAGTGCTCTTGTTCGTCAGCGTCTTTTCGAGACTCTCGACGAGACCCACGTCCTTGAGGACGCCCAGTAGGCCGTGGTGTCTTCGTGATAAAGGAGTGCTTGACTGTTGGGATGGGAGCGATGTTGACCCGCTTGGCGTAGCCCTCGTCCTCTGTGGCCTCGAGGTATCGATTGATAAAGACGTTGTACCGGATCATCTTGGCGCTGTTGGAAACGCTCTTAAGCCACTGTCGGTTGATTCGTCCCGTCCGATGATCGAGTGCTGAATCTTCAGCAACATCTTTGTTCGCTCCGGTAGGAGCGATATCTCGCTATGGGTCTTCCTTTACCCCCAAGAGTGGATATCGTAGAGGAGGTATCGGTGGAAATCGGTCTCGTCAATGCCGTGCTCATCTTTGAACTCCTTGGCCAAGATCCTGTTTTCCTTCGAGTAAACGAACTTCTTGATTCATGTGGAGAGTGGACTCTGTAGTGGTTATTGAAATTGGTCAGTACTTCTTCGACGCGTGGCTGTACAGGTTCATTCGCCATCGTAGCGAGCGATGGCACCCACGTATTGTTTCTTCTTTTTCACAATTACCTCGCGCCCCTCAATCTTCTCCCTAAACCAATAGTGTGTTGTGTGAAAGAACCTTTCGACTGTGGCGTCCCTCGTCTCCATACAGTGCGCCGGTCTCGACCCCACCATAAGCTGCCGAATGAAGTTCTGGTCGACGCTAGGGACACTTACAGTGTGAAGTTGCGCATCTGGTACCCCTTCGAAGACTTCTTTTAATATCCGGTTCACCGCAACACCGGCAAGATAAGTCCTCTTGGATACGCTGTCGACCCGCTCCTTAATCACCTTGGTGATAACGTCTTTGTTGTCCTTATCCGCTATGATCCGACTCAGTGTACACTTTACCACGTTCTCCTCGCCGTTTTTCCTGTCCTTAATTTTGGCCGCCCGGTCCGGTCGCGTACGCTTGTCCGGAGGCTCTTTATTGACTATCGTCTCCATTTAGTAGCCAATGTATCTATTTCCTTGTATCAAGGTCCAGAAATTGTATTCAATGACTTTCGAAAAAAAGCCTCTACGTGTTTCTCTTTAACAGAACTCAAAGCCTTATACACATATTGGCTTTTATAGAAATCGCGTTTGACGATGGAGAACACCCCTTCTATCTCCTCAAACTTTGCAGCAATGTGTACATGTGTACAACAATCGACCGTCTGTCCAAGTTGTACATAGAGAATTGTAATTGATTCAATATACTGTAACATTATTGACCGGTCTGAGTGTAACTCCTCCGTAATGCTTGTCCGTGTGCCAGAGAGACTTGATCACGAATAATTCACTTCGAGCATCGAATGCGCCATGTACTTTTTGACGGCAACGGAATCGTTGAATGCTCCTCCCCCCGCCGACGCGTACCCCATACTCGACAGGCAAGCGTCCATTCCGAGCGACGCGACCACGAAATCCGAGACAGTCGTGCGCGCCCTATTAAACCGGTTCACGTCGTGCACCACGAATGTGTAGGACCAGTGCACGGACATGACCTTGGAGATTCCTCCCTCCACGCATGTCCACCCCGTCCTCACCGACCCCTCCTCGACTTCGTCTGGGTTCTCCCTCGCGTACCCCTGAAGGGCTTCCCTCACCTTCACGACGGTGTCGTTGGAGGTCGTCACAGGTAAGGACATGACCACTTTATCTTTGACAGCCCCCCTGGTCATGTTCCGAACCGTGTCGCCCAGGAGGACGCTGTTCCGCACGATCAATGCCGTGGTACCGTCGAGGTACGTGTGGTTCGTCGTGAAGTCGCGCACCCTGAACGGGCCTCCGTCCAACAGAAGGATGTCCCCTATGTCAAACGGGCGCTGCGTAGCCATGGTCACCATGAAGCGGATGCGCTCCTGTACGTTGCGACACAAGGAAAGAGGCCGCGAGCATGTAGGTTTTGAACATGTCGAATCCCTGTCCGAAGGCCGGGTAGCCCCACATCGATGCGATGACAACCGCGCAAAAAGGGTATGAGAGGAGCGCGATGTCAATCATGATCCAGTCGACGCACTTGTGGTCCGTGAAGACCTGATGCGCGAACCGTTTGCGTCTGAAGGCCATGTCGTGCATCATCCTCTCCACGCTCGAGGGTGTGATGGTCGTCCCCGCCTTGTCATCCCTCCCACTACTCAGCAGCATCCAGAGGTTCTCTATACTCTCGTCGTCCTCGTGTACAGACCGCGTGTCCATGAAGCGCAAGAACTCCTCTTTTCTTATCGGCGTCTCTGCGGGGGATAGCATGATCGCGCACAAAGTTTGGAAGAGCCCGATAGCTTGTGTTGGTATGGATCTAATAATGTCTGCGTCCGATACGCCCACCCATCTGTGGAGGAACTCGCCGAGGGGCGCGCTCTCCGAGATGCCCAAGCACACGTCCGCGCACGAGAAGGCCCGCGATATATCGGGGCGATCCATAATACTAGCCTCATTGGCGGAGATGGTACCCCACACCTTCTTGCGGTGCGAGAAGAAGACGTACGTAAAAATCACGATACCAGTCGTCTGAAGCGCGAGAAAACACGCCGTGAGCACGAGGCCGCTGTAAAATACGCGCGTGACCGTCTCGAATGGAGAGTGGTTACTGGACATGCGCTCGGACAGTTGGATGCACGCGAACGCCAGCGCGCTGAACACAGCAAAACTCACGCACCTCCGTATGCCCTTGGAGTAAAGGACGAGAAAGTCCCATCGTCTTACGAGAGTTCTGCGTGCGAACCTGCCTGCAATCCACGCGACGTGCACCGACCCGACCATGGCGCCCGTTGTCGCGACGATCTTGAAAGCATCATGGGTGTCGATTTCGTCATTCAAATCCATGACCGTGCCGAACGCGATCATCCCCCCCCAACACAGGAAGAGAGCAGCCGAAAACAAAAGCGAGTGCCACCATTTTTGGGACACAGGGGGCTCAGGCGATTCCGAAACAACCGCGACTACAGTGCCCATCGTCAGATTTGTCAATCATACAGCTACAATACAGCTACAGGGACATTTTACAGTCGGAGACGCAATTTGTGGGACACCCTACCGGTGACCCTTGAACCTGCTCGTACCGCTTGCGCATCGAGTACGAGTAAAAAAGAATCTAACTGGCAACTTGAATGCGAATACGATCAAGCTTGGGGATAAGTGGACTTAAAGCGGCGTGGGTGACAAACATGGCAATGACGACTGGTTGCGACTACTCAATAAAGATGGGACTGGATACTACGGGGGTCTGGCTGCCGGGCTACGCAACTCAACGGTCCCACGTCCACGAGAGACATCAACGCCAACGGAAATGTGAATGTAACAGGCAAATTGAATGCGAATACGGACACGTGAGCCACATTCTATAATCTCTCAATAGCCTCTGGTATCTGGTTGAGCAGACGACCCAGTTCATCACATGCGTCACATGCGTCATTGAACAACGGGAAAAGCAAGCCCCTCAGGACGGGGCCTGTAGTTCTCGTGGTAGCATCCGTAGGGAAGCTGATGTCCCAGTGTCCAGATGTTTTGATAGACAGTATCAGCCATGGAATGTAGTGCTTGGCAAAATTGCGTAGAGTGTTTGCCGTCACGCCCCCTTTGATAATGTACTCAGTTGTGCGCTCCTTTATTACCCGCAGCTCGGCAAATCTGGGATCCAAGAATGTCCTGTCCTGAGCCCAATACACGTCGGCGGTATCAGGAAGTACCTGCATCTTCTTCTCAACGTACACTGCAATTCCATCCAACAAGGATACAAGCAACGCTGTGCCGGTCTGAAAGTTGTAGCACAGATCTTCGTGACTGCATCCAGGCAGAGCAGCAGCATATGCAGCCATCAAGTGAGCCCGGATATGGATGAGCGCATTGTGAAATGAAATCATGACACCTGGGTCATTTATCCCAGCCACTGTTTCAAACAAGTCTCCCCCCCCCTCCAAAAAATATGCAAGAGTCAGCATGTTCTGTTTTATTTATTTCGTCATTCTCCCTTACACTGTTCTCAAATAAAGTGGGACACACCGAATGGAAGAACAGGGAACTCGACCACTTTTTCGTTTGTTTTTGTGGGGCGTTCGGAGTGCGACATGTGAAAAGTAATGAGACATACAGCTAGGGACATTTGATTGTGGGACACCTTTTATTTTGGGGATTTGACCAATTCAAGAGTTGTAACCGATCTTGTCAATACAGATACTGTCTTCAGGAGATTGGATACAAAACATTCAAGGCCTGTACAGACACAGAAGTTACATGATCAAAGTAGCCTGACAAGTCAACGTGTTGGCTTACATCGTGCGCATCAATAATCATTTTCAAAGCGTTCCTGTAATTCAAGGGTCACCGGTAAGGGTGTCCCATAAATTATGTCTCTGACTGTAATATTACGAACACATTTCCCATCGAAATGAAAGACATGCTATCATCGTCATCTTCTCGCTCGGTCTCAGACGTTGTGGTTGCTTGGTACAACGAACCGGGGTTGGAACGATGGGTATCCGCGCTGGCTTTTGCGTTTTCGGAGCGTCCTGCAGGCGAGCGGTACCGGATATTCGTGTTCCACAAGGGTAGTACTGCCGAAGATGCAAAGCAACGTTTGTTCGATGTCTTGGGTACAAAGTGTAGTGATGTCGATGTCTTTTTCGAGCATCTGGATAATGTGGGTCGTGAGGCAGATACGTGGTTGTATTACACGGTGGCGCGTTTGCGTGCTGGCGACATGCCTGTGAACCGTGTGGCCTTCTTGCAGGGTGATCCTTGGGACCATTTTGGGACGCCGCATGGTGGCAGGGAGAGGAATCTAGATGTGTTTTCATCAAAGCTTGTGGCATTGCTTGCGCCTACCGCTCATCCGATGGCATCGAACCCTGAGCCATTGTTTTGCAACCTGATGAGCGAGTCGCGTGTCATGCGGAGAGGGCTCTCGCACCCTCAACGTCTGGACCTTGAGCGGGTTTGGGTTGAGGCCTTCGGATGCGAATGTAAGGTGGACAGTTATGTGTTCGCTGCGGGGCGCGCAGTACCTTGTGGACGCCATGCGCCTTTCTCAAGAAAAGCCATTGTCTTGGTGGACGTCCCTTCATCATAAATTGCGTGCTGACGAGATCAATGCTTGGGAGATCGAGCGGTTTTGGTTGCATATTTTTGGTGATGGTGTATAAAAACAAAATGCATCATGATTGGAATAAGCATTGTTTCACTCCGCTACAGCTTATACATTACTTGTGTCGTACACTCGGACAAGGGAATTATGTTACATAATATGCCGAGTCCCCCAAAATCCTCTTGTATGTGTTTATCTTCTACACTTCGCTCGACACTGCGTTCTGTAAAGAACCTGTCAGATTGTAATCAATTGTGCGTCCTACCACAACTTCCAGTTTGCAATATTTCTTTGGCCTCGCAAGAATTCCGGGGCGGGTTGGGTACATTGTAAAGCAATTGTGGATGTTAATGGATCGTTCAGATGAAGAGGACACAGAATGGAAACATACAAAAAATGATTTGTTCGCGTTTACATTTTCCTGGTAATTGTTTTTTCACTGCTGGAGACGGCCAAATTGCAGGCAAAAGCTATGTAACCAAGTTAAGTTCAAGAACCACTCTTACAAAACAATGTATTTTAAAGGCTAGGGAAGCAGGTGTCACAAATCTAGTCAACCTTATTTAAGTACCTATCACTAAAATTTAAATTTTCTCTATTATTTCGTTCGTGTTCTGGGCCCGTGAAAGAGATCAGGAAGTGCCTTTCACGTCGTCAGAATGTTCTGTTCAAAAACGTCGACGAACGCAACACTTCTTGTACTTGCCACGGCTGCTTCCAGAAGCTCGTCAACATGAAGGCAGACAGCGTCGTCTGGCGCAGAGTTCAAAACGAGCCCTCCGCCCTCATCGACGGGGCTCCTACAACAACAACAACAACGTTTGAGAAGCAGAAGACGGTGGTGAAGAACGTCAAGGTCCACAAAGTACTGCACTGTGTCGCAACAGTGTCAAAAGCGCATCATCCAATGTGCGCTGTGGTGCAACCTGGAACCGAGACGTGAACGCTGCCAAGAACCTTCTTCTGCTTCTGACGACGTGGATGGACGGGAAAGAGCGACCAGCGGCATTTTGTGTGCCCTCCTCATCGCCCACCCCAAAAACCACAGTTTCCGGCGTCTGCGCCACCGGCGTCTGGCCTTGCCGAGTCAAACCCGAAGGGTGCTTCGTCATCATCATAGTTCTCCGGCAAATCTTCTGTTTCTGGATCAAACACCCGGAGTGAAGTGTCGACTTCGCGCGTGATACTTTGAAGTCCCGAACGCCGCATGTGCTCAAGGCACTGGTTGACGAGGAGATGGGACATGTGCGCAGATTCCAACTCTGCGAAGTAATTGACTTTACAGCACACTGCGTCCTTCTTGTATGCAATTTTCACCGAGTTAGACATCTTGGTCATGAAGTCATCGCATACGCCAGGCTCGAACAGGTGTTCGTGCATGACGTGCGCCACTGCGGTTTGAACATATATTGTAGAAGTCCGTCCGCAAAAGTGATAGTCGAGTTCATCCAGAACGCACAAGACTACACCACAAATCGTCTTGGCAATCATGTTTGCACGTCTAGTGTCGATGCCGTCGATGAGCGGTTGTGCCACTTCGTGAAGCATAGTCTTGACTTCTTCAATCACAATCTTCTTGAGATGCGCGCTCCCCTCCGCCTTGAACAACGCAGGTGAGAGATCATCCTTCATCTTGTTCATTCCTTTGTCCTCAGTATTGCGAAAAACATACTTCTTCAAGTTGAGTCGATGCGTAGATGATGTCATCTATCTAAAATTACTATGAGTCTTCTGTGAAAGACAACCTCTTTATACTATTTTTCTTGTTGTCCGGGGTTTATGGTTTATTTTTAAATGCGGGTTGGGGGGGCGCCCAATGAATGCACATCCCATCGAATACAGTCAGAGACAGAATTTATGTGACCTTACCGGTGATGGGTAGGTTGATGCAGAAGTAAGACACAACGCATGTCATCAAGCAATCGTGATCTCCACATTCGATCGCGATGACGTTGAACCAATGGAAGTGAAGATTGCGCGCGTGTTCATCGACGAGGCTGATACAATCTCCGCCTGTACTGTCGCTAAGGACGCCGGCTTCCACTGGTACGTTACCTCCGACACAATTTAAGTACCTATCAAGTTGTACATAGAGAATTGTAATTGATTCAATATACTGTAACATTATTGACCGGTCTGAGTGTAACATCAAACGAATACCATTAAAAGATGATGGCGCTGTAGAACATTCAAAAAATCCGCAGTGAGGCAGGAACACACATTCTGTACCGCTTGCAGATACCGCCAGGCAAGTGCAACAAAGGGTTTATAGGGTTTATCCCAACTCAGTATTTATTTGCTGTGCGCTTGCATGCATTGTACACACATTCTATGAACATGCAGTCGCACACGCGATCATCATTTCCACTCCTAACGTGTCCCTATGACATTCTTGATCGTATTGCCCTATTCTCTTCCAACCCAAAGATTGTATTAGTTTGTAAAACTCTGCACAACAGATTTTCGGGATGGCCCCTTACCGGATTGATCCAACCACCGCAGCGAGTTGGAGAGATGATGGCGAAAGGGGGGCGCGCCGACCTTCTAGCAGTATGCTTGGTGTCCAATCCTATTGTACAGCTTAATGGGGCCCTACAATTGAGGGCGAACCAAAATGAAAACAAGCTTCTCTATGTGGCTGCCAAGGAAGGTCACGCAGATGTATGCAAGCTGCTGATGGATCCAGAGGTGACTGGACTTGAGTTCAGGGCCCAGGTAAACTCTAGCGACAGCTGGGCATTGTGGGCGGCTGCAAACGAAGGTCACGCAGATGTATGCAAGCTGCTGATGGATCCAGAGGTGACTGGACTTGAGTTCAGGGCCCGGGCGAACACTAGCGAAAGCTGGGTATTGTGGGCGGCTGCCAAGGAAGGTCACGCAGATGTCTGCAAGCTTCTTATGGATCCAGCGGTCGCTGGAATTGAGTTCAGGGCCAGGGCGAACTCTAGAGACAGCTGGGCATTGTGGGCGGCTACCAAGGCAGGTCACGCAGATGTCTGCAAGCTGCTGATGGATCCAGAGGTGGCTGGAATTGAGTTCAGGGCCAGGGCGAACACTTTCGACAGCAGGGCATTGTGGGCGGCTGCCAAGGCAGGTCACGCAGATGTCTGCAAGCTGCTGATGGATCCAGAGGTGGCTGGACTTGAGTTCAGGGCCCTGGCGAACTCTAACGACAGCAGGGCATTGTGGGCGGCTGCAAAGGAAGGTCACGCAGATGTCTGCAAGCTGCTGATGGATCCAGCAGTGGCTGGAATTGAGTTCAGGGCCCGGGCGAACTCTAGCGACAGCAGGGCCTTGGTGGCGGCTGCCAAGGCAGGTCACGCAGATGTCTGCAAGCTGCTTATGGATCCAGCAGTGGCTGGACTCAAGTACAGGGCCCGGGCGAGCCATATCAACAGCAGGGCCTTGGGGGCGGCTGCGGCCAATGCAGGCCACGCAGATGTCTGCAAGCTGCTCATGGATCCAGAGGTGGCTGGACTCAAGTACAGGGCCCGGGCGAACGCTAGCGACAGCTGGGCCTTGTGGGCGGCTGCCAAAGAAGGCCACGCAGATGTCTGCAAGCTGCTGATGGATCCAGCAGTGGCTGGACTCAAGTACAGGGCCAGGGCGAACCATATCAACAGCAGAGCCTTGGGGGCGGCTGCCAAGGCAGGTCACGCAGATGTTTGCAAGCTGCTCATGGATCCAGAGGTGGCTGGAATTGAGTTCATGGCCAGGGCGAACACTTTCGACAGCCGGGCATTGTGGGCGGCTGCAAAGGAAGGTCACGCCGATGTCTGCAAGCTGCTTATGGATCCAGCGGTGGCTGGACTTGAGTTCAGGGCCAGGGCGAACTCTAACGACAGCAGGGCTTTGTGGGCGGCTGCCAAGGAAGGTCACGCAGATGTCTGCAAGCTGCTCATGGATCCAGAGGCGGCTGGCCCCGAGTAGACACGTTTCTTGCCACCGTAGAGCAAGTATTTATCCACTCTCCTCAAACTTTTCAGCAATGTGTTCAGTTTGCTAAAGCGAAAATATATCGCTGCGTGTGCCCAATTATTCCAGATAAATACTTAGATAGATAGATTATGAGACAGGAACTCTTTAAAAATGATTATTGATTCGCACGATGTGAGCCAGCACTTTGACTTTTCAGGCTACTTTGAAGATGTAACTTCTATATCTTTACAGTCCTGAATGTTTCTCTCCTGAAGACAATATCTGTTGTATTGACAAGATCGGTTACAAAACTTGATGAAACTTGTCAATTTGCACCAGTAAATTTGTTCCTGCCTCCCGGATGGATTTTGACTGGTTTCAGAGCCTTGTCTGGTCGGAATCGCAATTCCGAGGAGAGCTAAATCTCAGGTTGGCGAGTGAGTGAGTCGTTCGTACGGCTCTAACTTCTGCTTGGAAAATTCAAAAAAATCGCCGGGAGACAGGAACACCCATTCTGTACCGCTTGCAGATACCGCCAGGCAAGTGCAACCAAGGGTTTATAGGGTTTATCCCAACTCGGTATTTATTTATACCATCCTGTGCGCTTGTTTGTACACACATGTTCATCGAACATGCATTCGCACACGCGATCATTCCTAACGTTTCCCCATGACATTCTTGATCGTATTGCCCTATTATCTTCCAATCCAAAGATTGTATTAGTGTCTAAAACTCTGCACGACAGATTTCTGGATGGCCCCTTACCGGACTGATCCAACAACCACAGCTAGTTGGAGAGATGATGGCTAAAGGGGGGCGAGCCGACCTTCTAGCAGTATGCTTGGTGTCCAATCCTCTTGTACAGGTTAAGGGGGCCCTACAATTGAGGGCGAACCAAAATGAAAACAAGCTTCTCTATGTGGCTGCCAAGGCAGGTCACGCAGATGTCTGCAAGCTTCTGATGGATCCAGAGGTGACTGGAATTGAGTTCATGGCCAGGGCGAACACTTTCGACAGCTGGGCCTTGTGGGCGGCTGCAGAGGAAGGTCACGCAGATGTCTGCAAGCTGCTCATGGATCCAGAGGTGGCTGGAATTGAGTTCAGGGCCAGGGCGAACTCTAACGACAGCTGGGCATTGCGGGTGGCTGCACAGGAAGGTCACGCAGATGTATGCAAGCTGCTCATGGATCCAGAGGTGACTGGAATTGAGTTCAGGGCCAGGGCGAACTCTAGCGAAAGCAGGCCCTTGTGTGTGGCTGCACAGGAAGGTCAGGCAGATGTCTGCAAGCTGCTGATGGATCCAGAGGTGTCTGGACTTGAGCACAGGGCCGTGGCGAACTCTAGAGACAGCTGGGCCTTGTGTGAGGTTGCCATTAAAGGTCACGCAGATGTCTGCAAGCTGCTCATGGATCCAGAGGTGGCTGGAATTGAGTTCAGGGCCAGGGCGAACTCTAGCGAAAGCTGGGCCTTGCGGGTGGCTGCAAAGGAAGGTCACGCAGATGTCTGCAAGCTGCTGATGGATCCAGCGGTGTCTGGACTTGAGTACAGGGCCAGGGCTAACTCCAGCGACAGCAGGGCCTTGTGGGCGGCTGCAAAGAAAGGTCACGCAGATGTTTGCAAGCTTCTGATGGATCCAGCGGTGGCTGGACTTGAGTTCAGGGCCAGGGCGAACAATCTCAACAGCAGGGCCTTGCGTGAGGCTGCACAGGAAGCTCACGCAGATGTCTGCAAGCTGCTCATGAATCCAGAGGTGGCTGGACTCAAGTTCAGGGCCAGGGCGAGCCATATCAACAGCAGTGCATTGTGGGCGGCTGCAAAGGCAGGTCACGCCGATGTCTGCAAGCTGCTGATGGATCCAGAGGTTGCTGGAATTGAGTTCAGGGCCCGGGCGAACTCTAGCGACAGCAGGGCATTGTGGGCGGCTGCAAAGGCAGGTCACGCAGATGTCTGCAAGCTGCTGATGGATCCAGAGGTTGCTGGACTTGAGTTCAGGGCCCGGGCGAACTCTGTCGACAGCAGGGCCTTGAGGGCGGCTGCCAAGGCAGGTCACACAGATGTCTGCAAGCTGCTCATGTGATCCAGCGGTGGCTGGACTTGAGTTCATGGCCCGGGCGAACTCTGTCGACAACAGGGACTTGAGGGCGGCTGCAAAGGCAGGTCACGCAGATGTCTGCAAGCTGCTCATGTGATCCAGCGGTGGCTGGACTTGAGTTCATGGCCCGGGCTAACTCTAGAGACAGCTGGGCCTTGTGGGCGGCTGCCAAGGCAGGTCACGCAGATGTCTGCAAGCTGCTCGTGGATCCAGATGTGGCTGGAAGTGAGTTCAGGGCCCTGGCGAACTCTAGCTACAGCAGGGCTTTGCGGGCGGCTGCGAAGGAAGGTCACGCAGATGTCTGCAAGCTGCTGATGGATCCAGAGGCGGCTGGCCCTGAGTACAGGGCCATTGTGAAACTTGACAGCAGCTGGGTCTTGTGTTAGGCAGGACACGTTTCTTTATTGCCACCGTCGAGCAAGCATTTATCCACTCTCCTCAAACTTTTCAGCAATGTGTTCAGTTTGCTCAAGCGAAAATATCGCTGCGTGTGCCCAATAATTCCAGATGTAGCATAAATATTTGATTATGAGGCATGAAATGATTATTGATGCGCACGATGAGAGACAGCACTTTGACTTTTCAGGCTACTTTGAAGATGTAGCATAAATATTTGGATTATGAGGCATGAAATGGATTATTGATGCGCACGATGAGAGACAGCACTTAGACTTTTCAGGCTACTTTGAAGATGTAAAACTTGATGAAACTTGAATTCCTTAATGTAAGAAAGTAAGACAATTTGCACCAGTACATTTGTTCCTGCCTCCCGGAGGGATTTTGACTGGTTTCGGAGCCTGGTCTGGTCGGAATCGCAATTCCGCGGATATATAAATATCTAGTTGGCGAGTGAGTGAGTCGTTCGTACGGCTCTAACTTCTGCTTTGGAAATTCAAAAAAATCGCCGGGAGGCAGGAAAACCCATTCTGTACCGCTTTCAGATACCGCCAGGCAAGTGCCGCTTGCAGATACCGCCAGGCAAGTGCAACCAAGGGTTTATAGGGTTTATCCCAACTCATTGTTTATTTATACCATCCTGTGCGCTTGTTTGAACACACATGTTCATCAAACATGCATTCGCACACGCGATCATTCCTAACGTTTCCCCATGACATTCTTGATCGTATTGCCCTTTTCTCTTCCAACCCCAAGATTGTATTAGTGTGTAAAAATCTGCACAACAGATTTTCTGGATGGCCCATTACCGTACTGATCCGACCACCACAGCGAGTTGGAGAGATGATGGCGAAAGGGGGGCGCACCGACCTTCTAGAAGAATGCTTGGTGTCCAATCCTCTTGTACATGTTAAGGGGGCCCTACAATTGAGGGCGAACCAAAATGAAAACAAGCTTCTCTATGTGGCTGCCAAGGCAGGTCACGCAGATGTCTGCAAGTTGCTCATGGATCCAGCGGTGGCTGGACTTGAGTTCAGGGCCAGGGCGAACTCTAACGACAGCTGGGCATTGCGGGTGGCTGCACAGGAAGGTCACGCAGATGTATGCAAGCTGCTCATGGATCCAGAGGTGGCTGGACTTGAGTTCAGGGCCAGGGCGAACTCTAGCGACAGCAGGGCATTGCGGGCGGCTGCGAAGGGCGGTCACGCAGATGTCTGCAAAATGCTTATGGATACAGAGGTGGCTGGACTTGAGTTTAGGGCCCTGGCGAACTCTAACGACAGCTGGGCCTTGTGGGCGGCTGCAAAGGCAGGTCACGCAGATGTCTGCAAGCTGCTGATGGATCCAGAGGTGGCTGGAATTGAGTTCAGGGCCAGGGCGAACTCTAGAGACAGCTGGGCATTGCGGGTGGCTGCACAGGCAGGTCACGCAGATGTCTGCAAGCTGCTGATGGATCCAGAGGTGGCTGGAATTGAGTTCAGGGCCCGGGCGAACTCTAGCGACAGCAGGGCCTTGTGGGCGGCTGCGAAGGACGGTCACGCAGATCTCTGCAATCTGCTCATGGATCCAGTGGTGGCTGGGCTTGAGTTCAGGGCCCTGGCGAACTCTAGCGACAGCATGGCATTGTGGGAGGCTGTCAAGGAAGGTCACGCAGATGTCTGCAAGCTACTGATGGATCCAGAGGTGGCTGGAATTGAGTTCAGGGCCCGGGTGAACTCTAGCGACAGCAGGGCCTTGTGGGTGGCTGCACAGGAAGGTCACGCAGATGTCTGCAAGCTGCTGATGGATCCATCGGTGACTGGACTTGAGTTCAGGGCCCTGGCGAACTCTAGAGACAGCTGGGCATTGGCTCTGGCTTCCAAGGAAGGTCATGCAGATGTCTGCAAGCTGCTGATGGATACAGCGGTGGCAGGACTTGAGTTTAGATCCCTGGCAAACTCTAGCAACAGCTGGGCCTTGCGTGAGGCTGCAAAAGAAGGTCACGCAGATGTATGCTAGCTGCTCATGGATCCAGCGGTGGCTGGAATTGAGTTCAGGGCCCGGGCGAATTCTAGCGACAGCTGGGCATTGTGGGTGGCTGCACAGGAAGGTCATGCAGATGTCTGCAAGCTGCTTATGGATCCAGCGGTGGCTGGAATTGAGTTCAGGGCCCGGGCGAACTCTAGCGACAGCACGGCGCTGGCTGCCAAGGCAGGTCACGCAGATGTCTGCGTGCTGCTGATGGATCCAGAGGTGGCTGGAATTGGGTTCAGGGCCCGGGCGAACCATATCAACAGCAGGGCCTTGTGGGCGGCTGCAACGAAAGGTCACGCAGATGTCTGCAAGCTGCTGATGGATCCAGCGGTGGCTGGAATTGAGTTCAGGGCCAGGGCGAACTCTAGCGACAGCTGGGCCTTGCGTGTGGCTGCCAATGCAGGTCACGCAGATGTCTGCAAGCTGCTGATGGATCCAGCGGTGGCTGGACTTGAGTTCAGAGCCCTGGCGAACTCTAGCGACAGCAGGGCATTGTGGGCGGCTGCCAAGGAAGGTCACGCAGATGTCTGCAAGCTGCTGATGGATCCAGAGGTGGCTGGACTTGAGTTCAGGGCCAGGGCGAACTCTAGCGTCAGCTGGGCCTTGTGTACGTCTGCGAATGAAGGTCACGCAGATGTCTGCAAGCTGCTGATGGATCCAGCGGTGGCTGGAATTGAGTTCAGGGCCAGGGCGAACCATATCAACAGCAAGGCCTTGTGGGCGGCTGCGAAGGCCGGTCACGCCGATGTCTGCAAGCTGCTGATGGATCCAGCGGTGGCTGGAATTGAGTACAGGGCCAGGGCGAACTCTAGTGACAGCAGGGCCTTGTGGGAGGCCGCGGAGGCCGGTCACGCCGATATCTGCAAGCTGCTGATGGATCCAGCAGTGGCTGGACTCAAGCACATGGCCAGGGCGAACAATATCAACAGCAGGCCCTTGGGGGCGTCTGCCAAGGCAGGTCACGCAGATGTCTGCAAGCTGCTCATGGATCCAGAGGTGGCTGGACTTGAGTACAGGGCCAGGGCGAACTCTAGTGACAGCATGGCCTTGTGGGCGGCTGCCAAGGCTGGTCACGCAGATGTCTGCAAGCTGCTCATGGGTCAGAGGTGGCTGGACTTGAGTTCAGGGCCCTTGCTAACTCTAGCGATAGCATGGCATTGTGGGCGGCTGCCAAGGCAGGTCACGCAGATGTCTGCAAGCTGCTGATGGATCCAGAGGTGGCTGGACTTCAGTACAGGGCCCAGGCGAACTCTAGCTACAGCAGGGCTTTGGGGGCGGCTGCGAAGGCTGGTCACGCCTATGTCTGCTTACTTTTGATGGATACAGAGGTGTCTGGCCCCGAGTACAGGGTCCTTGTGAATCTTGACAGCAGCTAGGTCTTGTGTTACACTCAGACACGTTTCTTTCTAGCCACCGTAGAGCAAACTTTTCAGAAATGTGTTCAGTTTGCTCAAGCGAAAATATCGCTGCGTGTGCCCAATAATTCCAGATGTAGCAGAAATATTTGATTATGAGGCAGGAATTCTTTGAAAATGATTATTGATGCGCACGATGTGCGCCAGCACTTTGACTTTTCAGGCTACTTTGAAGATGTAACTAACTTCTGTATCTTCACAGTCCTTGAATGTGTTGTGTCAATCTCCTGAGTTGACAAGATAGGTTACAAAACTTGATGAAACTTGAATTTCTTCGTGTAAGAAAGAAAGACAATTTGCACCAGTACATTTGTTCCTGCCTCCCGGAGGGATTTTGACTGTTTTCGGAGCCTGGTCTGGTCGGAATCGAAATTCCGCATAGAGCTGAATCTCTGGTTGGCGAGTGAGTCGTTCGTACGGCTCTAACTTCTGCTTTGAAAATTCAAAAATATCGCCGGGAGGCAGGAAAACCCATTCTGTACCGCTTGCAGATACCGCCAGGCAAGTGCCTCTTACAGCTTGCCGCTTGTCGCTTTTATTCCAGGCAAGTACCGCTTGCAGATACCGCCAGGCAAGTGCAACCAAGGGTTTATAGGGTTTATCCCAACTCATTGTTTATTTATACCATCTTGTGCGCTTGTACACAGATTTACATCGAACATGCAGTCGCACACCCGATCATCGTTTCCACTCCTTACGTGTCCCCATGACATTCTTGATCGTATTGCCGTATTCTCTTCCAACCCCAAGATTGTATTAGTGTGTAAAACTCTGCACAACAGATTTTCTGGATGGCCCCTTACCGGACTGATCCAACCACCACAGCGAGTTGGAGAGATGATGGCGAAAGGGGGGCGCGCCGACCTTCTAGCAGTATGCTTGGTGTCCAATCCTCTTGTACAGGTTAAGGGTGGACTAGAGTTGGTTGCATGCCATGCAAGTGCAACCAAGGGTTTATAGGGTTTATCCCAACCCATTCTGTACCGCTTGCAGATACCGCCAGGCAAGTGCCGCTTACAGATTACCGCTTGCAGATACCGCCAGGCAAGTGCCGCTTACATATTACCGCTTGCAGATACCGCCAGGCAAGTGCAACCCAGGGTTTATAGGGCTTATCCCAACTCATTGTTTATTTATACCATCCAGTGCGCTTGTTTGTACACACATGTTCATCGAACATGCATTCGCACACGCGATCATCGTTTCCACTCCTTACGTGTCCCCATGACATTCTTGATCGTATTGCAATATTCTCTTCAAACCCAAAGATTGTATTAGTGTGCAAAACTCTGCACAACAGATTTTCTGGATGGCCCCTTACCGGACTGATCCAACCACCACAGCGAGTTGGAGAGATGATGGCTAAAGGGGGGCGAGCCGACCTTCTAGCAGCATGCTTGTTGTCCAATCCTCTTGTACAGGGGGCCCTACAATTGAGGGCGAACCAAAATGAAAACAAGCTTCTCTATGTGGCTGCCAAGGAAGGTCACGCAGATGTCTGCAAGCTGCTGATGGATCCAGCGGTGGCTGGACTTGAGTACAGGGCCGTGGCGAACTCTGTCAAAAGCAGGGCCTTGGAGGCGGCGGCCAAGGCAGGCCACGCAGATGTCTGCAAGCTGCTAATGGATCCAGAGGTGGCTGGACTTGAGTTCAGGGCCCGGGCGAACTCTGTCAACAGCAGGGCCTTGGGGGCGGCTGTCAAAGAAGGTCACGCAGATGTCTGCAAGCTGCTGATGGATCCAGAGGTGGCTGGACTTGAGTTCAGAGCCAGGGCGAACGCTAGCGACAGCTGGGCCTTGTGGGCGGCTGCAAAGGAAGGTCACGCCGATGTCTGCAAGCTGCTTATGGATCCAGAGGTGGCTGGAATTGAGTTCAGAGCCCTGGCGAACTCTAGAGACAGCATGGCCTTGAGGGTGGCTGCCAGTCAAGGTCACGCAGATGTCTGCAAGCTGCTGATGGATCCAGTGGTGGCTGGACTTGAGTACAGGGCCAGGGCTAACTCTGGCGACAGCTGGACCTTGTGTGCGGCTGCCAAGGCAGGTCACGCAGATGTCTGCAAGCTGCTGATGGATCCAGAGGTGGCTGGAATTGAGTTCAGGGCCAGGGCGAACCATATCAATAGCATGGCCTTGCTTGAGGCTGCCTATGCAGGTCAAGCAGATGTCTGCAAGATGCTGATGGATCCAGTGGTGGCTGGACTTGAGTTCAGGGCCCTGGCGAACTCTAACGACAGCTGGGCCTTGAAGGCGGCTGCAAAGGCAGGCCACGCAGATGTCTGCAAGCTGCTCATGGATCCAGCGGTGGCTGGACTTGAGTATAGGGCCCGGGCGAACTCTAGCTACAGCCGGGCCTTGTGGGCGGCTGCAGGTCACGCCGATGTCTGCAAGCTGCTAATGGATCCAGCGGTGGCTGGAATTGAGTTCAGGGCCAGGGCGAACTCTTTCGACAGCAGGGCTTTGGGGGCGGCTGTCCCCGAGTACAGGCCCTTGTGAATCTTGACAGCAGCTAGGTCTTGTGTTAGGAAAGACACGTTTATTGCCACCGTAGAGCATGTATTTATCCACTCTCCTCAAACTTTTCAGCAATGTGTTCAGTTTGCTCAAGCGAAAACATCGCTGCGTGTGCCCAATAATTCCAGATGTAGCAGAAATATTTGATTATGATGAGGCAGTAAACTATTTGAAAATTATTATTGATGCGCACGATGTGAGCCAGCACTTTGACTTTTCAGGCTACTTTTAAGATGTAACTAACTTCTGTGTCCTTGAATGTTTTGTGTCAATCAATCTCCTGAAGACAATATCTGTTGCATTGACAATTTGCACCAGTACATTTGTTCCTACCTCCCGGAGGTATTTTGACTTGTTTCGGAGCCTGGTCTGGTCGGAATCGCAATTCCACGGAGAACTAAATCTCTGGTTGGCGAGTGAGTGAGTCGTTCGGACGGCTCTAACTTCTGCTTGGAAAATTCAAAAAAAACGCCGCGAGGCGGGAACACCCATTCTGTACCGCTTGCAGATACCGCCAGGCAAGTGCCGCTTGTCGCTTGCATGCCAGGCAAGTGCAACCCAGGGTTTATAGGGTTTATAGGGTTTATCCCAACTCAGTATTTATTTATACCATCCTGTGCTTGCACGCATTGTACAAACATGTTCATCGAACATGCATTCGCACACGCGATCATCGTTTCCACTCCTTACGTGTCCCCATGACATTCTTGATCGTATTGCAATATTCTCTTCAAACCCAAAGATTGTATTAGTGTGTAAAACTCTGCACAACAGATTTTCTGGATGGCCCCTTACCGGACTGATCCAACCACCACAGCGAGTTGGAGAGATGTTGGCGAAAGGGGGGCGCGCCGACCTTCTAGCAGTATGCTTGGTGTCCAATCCTCTTGTACAGGTGAACGGGGTCCTACAATTGAGGGCGAACCAAAATGAAAACAAGCTTCTCTATGTGGCTGCCATGGCAGGTCAAGCAGATGTCTGCAAGTTGCTGATGGATCCAGCGGTGGCTGGACTTGAGTACAGGGCCGTGGCGAACTCTAGCAACAGCAGGGCCTTGTTGGATACTGCCAGTGAAGGTCACGCAGATGTCTGCAAGATGCTAATGGATCCAGCGGTGGCTGGACTTGAGTTCAGGGCCAGGGCGAACTCTAGCAACAGCAGGGCCTTGTTGGATACTGCCAGTGAAGGTCACGCAGATGTCTGCAAGCTGCTAATGGATCCAGCGGTGGCTGGACTTGAGTTCAGGGCCAGGGCGAACACTTTCGACAGCAGGGCATTGTGGGCGGCTGCCAAGGCAGGTCACGCAGATGTCTGCAAGCTGCTCATGGATCCAGAGGTTGCTGGACTTGAGTTCAAGGCCCTGGCGAACTCTAACGACAGCAGGGCATTGTGGGCGGCTGCAAAGGAAGGTCACGCAGATGTCTGCAAGCTGCTCATGGATCCAGCGGTGGCTGGAATTGAGTTCAGGGCCCTGGCGAACTCTAACGACAGCTGTGCCTTGCGGGCGGCTGCCAAGGCAGGTCACGCAGATGTATGCAAGCTGCTCATGGATCCAGCGGTGGCTGGAATTGAGTTCAGGGCCCAGGCGAACTCTAGCGACAGCTGGGCATTGTGGGTGGCTGCTAAGGCAGGTCAAGCAGATGTCTGCAAGCTGTTGATGGATCCAGTGGTGGCTGGACTTGAGTTCAGGGCCGTGGCGAACTCTAACGACAGTTGGGCTTTGCGTGATGCGGCAAAGGAAGGTCACGCAGATGTCTGCAAGCTGCTGATGGATCCAGTGGTGGCTGGACTTGAGTTCAGGGCCAGGGCGAATTCTAGAGACAGCAGGGCATTGTGGCTGTCTGCCAAGGCAGGACATGCAGATGTCTGCATGCTGCTGATGGATCCAGATGTGGCTGGACTTGAGTTCAGAGCCTTGGCGAATTCTAGCGACAGCTGGGCATTGTGGCTGGCTGCCCATGCAGGTCACGCAGATGTCTGCAAGCTTCAGATGGATCCAGCTGTGGCTGGAGTTCAGTTCAGGGCCCGGGCGAACTCTAGCGACAGCAGGGCCTTTGGGGCGGCTGCAAAGGCAGGTCACGCAGATGTCTGCAAGCTGCTGATGGATCCAGCAGTGGCTGGAATTGAGTTAAGGGCCCTTGCGAACTCTAGCGACAGCAGGGCCTTGGTGGCGGCTGCCAAGGCAGGTCACGCAGATGTCTGCAAGCTGCTCATGGATCAAGCGGTGGCTGGAATTGAGTTCAGGGCCAGGGCGAACTCTAACGACAGCAGGGCCTTGTGGGCGGCTGCCAAGGAAGGTCACGCATATGTCTGCAAGCTGCTCATGGATCCAGATGTGGCTGGACTTCAGTACAGGGCAAGGGCGAACCATATCAATAGCATGGCCTTGTGGGCGGCGGCCAAGGCAGGTCACGCAGATGTCTGCAAGCTGCTCATGGATCCAGAGGTGGCTGGACTTGAGTTCAGGGCCCGGGCAAACTCTAGAAACAGCAGGTCATTGGGGGCAGCTGCCAAGGAAGGTAACGCAGATGTCTGCAAGCTGCTGATGGATCCAGAGGCGGCTGGCCCCGAGTACAGGGCCCTTGCGAACTATAGCGACAGCAGGGCCTTGTGTGAGGCTTCCAAGGCAGGTCACTCAGATGTCTGCAAGCAGCTGATGGATCCAGCGGTGGCTGGACTTGAGTTCAGGGCCAGGGCGAACTCTAGCAACAGCAGGGCCTTGTGTGAGGCTTCCAAGGCAGGTCACGCTGATGTCTGCAAGCTGCTGATGGATCCAGAGGTGGCTGGACTTGAGTACAGGGCCCGGGCGAACGCTAGCGACAGCTGGGCCTTGTGTGAGGCTTCCTAGGCAGGTCACGCAGATGTCTGCAAGCTGCTGATGGATCCAGCGGTGGCTGGACTTGAGTTCAGGGCCCGGGCGAACTCTGTCACCAGCAGGGCATTGGGGGCGGCTGCAAATGCCGGTCACGCCGATGTCTGCAAGCTGCTGATGGATCCAGAGGCGGCTGGCCCCGAGTACAGGGCCATTGTGAATCTTGACAGCAGCTGGGTCTTGCCACCGTAGAGCAAGTATTTATCCACTCTCCTCAAACTTTTCAGAAATGTGTTCAGTTTGCTCAAGCGAAAATATCGCTGCATGTGCCCAATAATTCCAGATGTAGCAGAAATATTTGATTCTGAGGCATGAACTCTTTGAAAATGATTATTGATGCGCACGATGTGAGCCATCACTTTGACTTTTCAGGCTACTTTGAGGATGTAACTAACTTCTGTGTCTTTACAGTCCTTGAATGTGTTGTGTCAATCTCCTGAATTGACAAGATCCGTTACAAAACTTGATGAAACTTGAATTACTTAATGTAAGAAAGAAAGACAATTTGCACCAGTACATTTGTTCCTGCATCCCGGAGGGATTTTGACTGGTTTCGGAACCTGGTCTGGTCGGAATCGCAATTCCTCGGAGAGCTAAATCTCTGGTTGGTGAGTGAGTCATTCGTACAGATCTAACTTCTTCTTTGAAAATTCAAAAGAATCGCCGGGATGCAGGAACACCCATTCTATACCGCTTGCAGATACCGCCAGGCAAGTGCCGCTTGCCGCTTGCATGCCAGGAAAGTGCAACCCAGGATTTATAGGGTTTATAGGGTTTAGGGTTATTCCAACTCAGTATTTATTTATACCATCCTGTGCGCTTTTGCATACATACACATCGAACATGCAGTCGCACACGCGATCATCGTTATTCCTAACGTTTCCTCATGACATTCTTGATCGTATTGCTCTATTCTCTTCGAACCCAAATATTGTATTAGTGTGTAAAACTCTGCACAACAGATTTTCAGGATGGCCCCTTACCGGACTGATCCAACCACCACAGCGAGTTGGAGAGATGATGGCGAAAGGGGGTCGCGCCGACCTTCTAGAAGTATGCTTGGTGTCCAATCCTCTTGTACAGGTTAAGGGGGTCCTACAATTGAGGGCGAACCAAAATGAAAACAAACTTCTCTATGTGGCTGCCAAGGAAGGTCACGCAGATGTCTGCAAGCTGCTCATGGATCCAGCGGTGGCGGGACTTGAGTACAGGGCAAGGGCGAACCATATCAATAGCATGGCCTTGTGGGCGGCGGCCAAGGCAGGTCACGCAGATGTCTGCAAGCTTCTCATGGATCCAGAGGTGGCTGGACTTGAGTTCAGGGCCCGGGCAAACTCTAGAAACAGCAGGGCATTGGGGGCGGCTGCATATGAAGGTCACGCAGATGTCTGCAAGCTGCTGATGGATCCAGCGGTGGCTGGACTTGAGTTCAGGGCCCGGGCGAACTATAACGACAGCTGGGCCTTGCGTGAGGCTGCCTATGCAGGTCACGCAGATGTCTGCAAGCTGCTCATGGATCCAGAGGTGGCTGGAGTTGAGTTCAGGGCCCTGGCGAACTCTAGCGACAGCGGGGCCTTGCGTGAGGCTGCCAAGGCAGGTCACGCAGATGTCTGCAAGCTGCTCATGGATCCAGCGGTGGCTGGAATTGAATTCAGAGCCCTGGCGAACTCTAGAGAAAGCAGGGCCTTGGGGGTGGCTGCACAGGCAGGTCACACAGATGTCTGCAAGCTGCTAATGGATCCAGAGGTGGTTGGACTTGAGTACAGGTCCAGGGCGAACTCTAGCGACAGCTGGGCCTTGCGTGAGGCTGCCAGGGCAGGTCACGCAGATGTCTGCAAGCTGCTAATGGATCCAGAGGTGGCTGGACTTGAGTTCAGGGCCCAGGCGAACTCTGTCAACAGCTGGGCCTTGTGGGCGGCTGCACAGGAAGGTCACACAGATGTCTGCAAGCTGCTGATGGATCCAGAGGTGGCTGGACTTGAGTTCAGGTCCCGGGCGAACTCTATCGACAGCAGGGCCTTGTGGGCGGCTGCCTATGAAGGTCACGCATATGTCTGCAAGCTGCTGATGGATCAAGAGGTGGCTGGAATTGAGTTTAGGGCCCTGGCAAACTCTAGCAGGGCCTTGTGGGTGGCTGCCAAGGAAGGTCACGCAGATGTCTGCAATCTGCTGATGGATCCAGAGGTGGCTGGACTTGAGTTCAGGGCCCAGGCGAACTATGGCGACAGCATGGCTTTGATGGCGGCTGCCAAGGAAGGTCACGCAGATGTATGCAAGCTGCTGATGGATCCAGATGTGGCTGGACTTGAACACGGGGTGATATCATGGGCCGATACGTTCCCCAGATAGAACACGGGGTGATAAATACGAGAACGGGGTGATAAACTGGGCCAAGATAGATTGTGTAATTAATCCAGATAAAAACCAAAAAATATTGTATCTAGAGATAAAAATAGAATTACATTAATCCGCGGATTAATGTAATTCTATTTTTATCTCTAGATACAATATTTTTTGGTTTTTATCTGGATTAATTACACAATCTATCTTGGCCCAGTTTATCACCCCGTTCTCGTATTTATCACCCCGTGTTCTATCTGGGGAACGTATCGGCCCATGATATCACCCCGTGTCTTAGCCAGTTTCTGCACCTGCCTGAGAGAGAGGGGTAAGTTCTTAACCATACCTTTCTTGACAAGTCTGCGCATGGCATCATAGCCGGGGTGACCCAGCCGCCTATGCCACAGCCATTCAGGAGTGGTAGGGATAACAACTCCACCGTCCTCATCAACATCAAGTGCAAAAGCTGGGCAATCGTCAGCACTACTCAAACAGCCACGGGTGGTGCCACAAGGCCTACATGTAAACTTGTAAACACCATCACTGGAGGCAGGGAAAGACCAGAGAACAGAAGAGCCCTGAGTGGCAGTGCAACTAAGACTATCAAAAGAAACCTGGCAGTGGTGAGAATGAGCCACAGCATTTACTGACAGGAGGTTCACCGGACAGTGAGGTATGTAGAGAACATTGGTCAGAGTGATTGAAGTTGGTAACCAATCACTACATAACTCAATGGATCCCATACCCTCTGACCGTTGAACCACCCCATCACCAAATCGAACTGCAGGACAATGTTCAGAAGCCTTATACACAGTGAACAAAGACTTATCACCTGTGATAGACATTCCAGCTCTAGAGTCCACATGCCAGACACCCTCAGATAGGCTCGGGCTACACACATTAGAGAACTTCGTTGTGCAAGAGAATAGGACAGAGCGTACCTCCTAGTTCTTGGACATGGCAAACTCGTCAATCTGAGCCTGCAAGGAGGACAACTGCTTTCGAGTCAGCGTACCTGAGGGCCAAGGCAATGGGCATGGGTCCACTACCCGGTGCACCAGCCTTGGTCTTTCGCAGGTGCGGGTGCTTTGTCCAGCAGCGTTCCTCCGAGTGGGTCGTTTTGTGAGGACAAGTTACCCAAGCGCAATCTAGGTATCTCTTGGCAGCCCCGGAACCCTGAGCACCAGGTCCCCGCCCACGCTGGAAAGCAGCATTGGCAGGGACATGGGGAGGGTCGCGGGACCAACCAGGATGCCTGGAGTCCAACTTGGGGAGCGACACATTCAAGAAATCTAACGACCTATACTCTGCAAGACAGGTCCAGTAATCAACAGGCTGCGATTGGTACAGTAACGTACCAAATTTGATCCGCAGGGAGTCGAAGCGAGGAAGACGAATACCCTGAACGATAGTGTTCATGGCATAACGCTGAGTCTGTGGATACCCAGCACTGCGGAGGTCAGTGCACTAACCGCGGACCGTGCGAAAGAAATCATCCACACGTTCAGAGTGGCCCATGGATGCACCCTGAAGCTCGATGAGCATGAGAGGGACACGAGCGGCAAGGGCATCAGACTGCTTCCTCCGGATATCGATCAAGATATCCAGAGGAGTGGCAAAGTCCTGATACACCTTGACCATCGCATCCGTCATGTGAGCAAGCATCATGGTGAGACACATGAACTCCTGACGGTCCAGGGGCAGGGCACTAAAACCCAACAGTGCAGGATCTACACGAGACTCACCATGAGAGGCCGAAGTTCCAGCAGCAGGAGCAGGGGTCAGGGGACCACCATTCGAACTGAATCCTCCGTGTCGCTGGTTTGTGTCGGGAGACCCACCTCCTGGGGTGAAAATCCTTTCACAACTAAAAAAAAAAAAAGGGGTGCCAAAGACTTACGAACCTCCAGAAAATACTCAGCCGCAAGACCAGCGTCATACGCGCGCTAGTCATCTATGTTCTTAACATCAGGCGGGGACCGCGCAAAACTCACTACCAGCTCGAAATCAGGCTCTACAGGACAGAGAGGACGTGGAACCTTCAACCACTGGTAACCCTTCAGATCAGCATTCCTACGCCCCACACCACCAAACGTAACCCCATGAGCAGGATGATATCTAATCCCCTCCGGAACAGGCCCTAGAAAAAACCGGCACTTGAGACCTAGCTCAGTGAATGCCATCACACGCCGAACACGACCCTTGAGATCAACATTGGCCTGAGTGGCCTTATAATCCAGCCTACCGTACAAGATGCCATCCAGAGATCCAAGCTCGGATTGAGCACGGCGGACAAGACGGAAGTCCCGCAGCTGTAGACTAGGAGGAGGTCCACCAGAGAGCAGATGCTCCCAAGAATCGCGAGACCGCGAAGTCAAGACTGGAGGGGGTGGGATCGATGGAGGAGGCAGATCCACAGGCGGTGGCGGAGGGGGCTCCCGCGAAGTGCCAGCAGCAGATGTGCGGACAGCCGTGGCAGCAGCTTCTCGAGCACGAGTGTTGTAGCCAGGAAGACCTCGCTCCATAGGGTTGGTGGTGGTGAAGGACGCAGAGCTTTGCAGCAAAGACGGCTCGGCCACCTCCGGGTTGACCGGTGGAAGTGGCGCAAGCAGAGGTGCATGCAGAGGCGCTGGCGCAGGTGCAGGCAGAGGCGCCGACGGAAGAGCAGGCTCATACATACACTGGCGAAACAGTAGAAGTCTCAAAGACTCGAGTAGCAGCAGTCGGAGTCACTCCACCGTAGTCGCCACCAGGGTAATTCAAAGCGCGCGCTTTTGCGCTTTTAGCGCTGACTTTTTGACCCCCTCTGCGCTTTAAGCGCAGTTTTTTGCAACCCCTTGTGGGCGCTGCAAGCATTTTTTGCGCTTTTTGCACTGGAAAGCGCAGTTTTTTTTTTTTTCAAGTGCGCTAAAGCGCTGGCCAATTTGGCCATTTGAAGTACCCTGGTCGCCACTCTTAGCACTCTTCAAATCATCAGAGTCAGAACGGTTGAAGTCCTCCTCATCTTCAGTCAGGTAATCGTCAGTTTGGCAGCCACCCCAGAACTGGGCAGTTGGCGGCACAGGACCCGAAGAATACTTGATGGACTGTGTCTGGACACAGCAAAGATTCACTAGAACGTCCTCAACCTCAGGAGAGAGGCGTTGGACAGAAGGAGAAGGAGTCGGAAAGATGGAGGCATGACTGGGGGGGGTGGCTTCCACGATGGCGGAAGGAGACTCCTCTCCGACAGCAGAGGCCGCTGCCAATCAGTAGCAACCCTAAACTCCGGAGGAAGGATAAGGTCGCAGCCATTGCTAACGATGGTGCTGCGAATGCCGCGCGACCAAGAAACACCATTTTGTTCAGTGAGTTTCTCAAAGCCGGCAGCAGGCCCTCGCGGAAGTTGTATTGAATAGCAGTGGTAGAAATGAGGAACCCAGTAACCTATCAGCTAGAATACACTCCGAAGAGTGGACAGAGATGTTGCAGCGGAACAGACGCGCCAATCTATACAAGGAGACGAGAATAGCGTTACAAGGACAGGCGGACGCCAAACTGCACCATCGGTGGAAGAGGCGGTAGCCAGACCCTGAGTCTAGAACCTAAGCCAGGAATCTTAAGCCTGGTGCCGGTAATACAGCGCGTGTCAGTGTAACCGGTGACGCAGCCAACAGGAAGCTGTCACTGAGTCATGAAGGATGACACAGTCTACGGGAAGCTGGCACAGTACTGGCAGAGCCGATAGTTCTAAGGAAGTACATAAGTAGTCACCAAGTCATAAAACGCGTGAGAGCACCGCAATTCATGCTGACAGTGGGAAAACTGAGATGCCTAATTATCTCATCAGAGACCTACATCACTAGGTCGTGCGTAATATGCATGGATATATAACTTCCTCTCACTACGGTATGGGTACCTGAAGGTGGAAACTGATAAATAAAAACTTCCCATTGTTCCTTGGAATGAGCAAGTGTTCCACCTACGTGATTCTGAAACCGTTCGAGATGAACACCGTGTCGTCTTCGAATATACTGAAGAAGCCTCGCTGAATTCGAGAAGAAAGTATCAGAACCTGATTTCCCAATCTGAGAGTAAAAAGTTCCTCTACATTATCTGATGTGCTCCAGAAGGCGGACGATTTTTCCTATATGCATCCATGAATATATTAAGAGATTGAATCAACTCTGTTTTTATAGGAATGATTCGTTCTTTTATTGATTTTGTATCCTTCAGAAGAAGAAGCAAAAAAAAAAAAACGAAAAGAAAAAAATGTTACAATTCCCCAATTCCTCTGATATAATTCTGTTGAAGACGACGAGCAGCCAAATTGCTGCTGAAGCTGTGTTTCTACCTAATTCAAGTTGAAGGCTTGAAGCTAGATGAGGTCATCAGGGTTGCTGAGGACGCTACTTCCTGTGTCGCAAACGCAACGTGGGGAGGGTCTGTTGCGTCACAAGACGCAGATCCAATGGGTCAGTCACATCGCAGAAGCAGATTCGGGAGGGTCCGTTGCATCTCACAAGGTCTAGACGCACCGCAGACGCAGCTTTCAGCTTTGTGGGGCCCGTTGCACCGCAGACGAAAATTTTGATTAAGGCTGCGTCTCAAGAGCATATTGCCCCCCCCCCTGAATAACCTTGTAGGTCATGCGCTTAGTCATGTGAATGAAATTGCATATACTGGAGTAATTAGAAGACTCACAGCCACATGATCCCACGTGACAGTTTATTTTTATTCTTAGAAGCAAGCGCCCGATATAGCAACTTCAACCTGATGCAGATATGGTACCTCAAACATTCAAACGAGTTCATCTGATGAAACTGTTCGCTTTTATTCCAGACGAATTAAGCTTACATAACTAGGAAATGAACTGCCAGCGATTCAACCACACTTGCGCAATCAGTAGGCAATATTATAAAACACTCCTTGTTATGTCCATGTCCAGGAAGAACAATCCGTTCTCCTCATATGTTGATAGCATGAAATGCTAAAAATGAAAATCTGATCAACAGCAACCTGGTCCCATTCACAAATGCACCTATGACCTGGGCAGGTCTTAAAACGGTATGATATGTTTAGTGTGCTCCTTGGTTTCCGTGGGTACACACGGGGGGACTTGGAATTAGAAGCATGCGAACTGAAAAACCATGTAACAATACAATCCAGTCTACAAATGCACCTATCAGCATAAACTACATGCATGGCCCACATTGGCATTTTAGGGTGAACATGTGAATTATATAAAATATGTTAGTACATTTATTTTGAGGATGGGCAAGTCCCTTCAGCCTAATTTGCTACCCCCAGGACTGTTTCATAACGGGGTCCCAGGTAGAGATCATTATAGGTGGTGGAAAAAAACCTGGAACTACCTCATCCCCTGGTACAGCTTTGTACCAAGTATGTTCAGCCGAAGGCTTTAAATTGTCTTGCTTGCACTTAATGCACTCAGTACTCCTGGGTGGGGTGGGGCCAGTTTTTTTTTACGCTCAGCGTCTTCAGTGGCAGACACAGATTTTGGAGGGTCCGTTGCGTCGCAGACACAAACTTTGAAGGGTGTGGTTCATCTCATGACCTGGGTGCGTCGCGGACGCAGATTTTGAAAGCCTCCCAGAACAACCCTGCTGGGGTAGGGTGCAGCAGCACTTGTACTACCTGCATTTACTCCGCCCACATACAGAGAGCAGCTTCAAGGCTGATTGGCAGTCCACGCAATCAAACAGTTAGCTTTCAGATGCATCACCTAGCTTCAGGTTTGGTCCAAGGACAGGTAAAGGGAGCTGCCTAGAAGCTACCACACCTCGCCTCAAAATAAACAGCGCTTGCAATCCAACCAACCATCGACTAGGTGATTTCCAGGCCATCTTCACAGTTGATGAACTTGCCTTTCGTCCCCATGGTAGTGAAGTGAAATGGTAGTGAAGTGGTAGTGGAGTGGTAGTGAAGTAAGATAGTAGCAAGATGGTGATTTCCAGGCCCACTTTGGGCCTGGGAAGTAAAAAAGGTGTTTGGTACTTCTTCTTCGCTTCACTACCACTTTAAACATCTATCTACCACTTGGAACATCTATTTACCATGGGATTTCCAGGCCATCCTCGCAGTTGATGAACTTTCCTGTCGTTTCCATGGTGATCGCTGAGATTTCGTGAACTACACGTTTGGCTCCGACACACGGATCAACTGCTCCCTCAATCTCCCAGATGTGTTCGTACTTCTTAGTCATATCGGTCTTGTTGAAGCCCGGGTGGAGCATAACGACAGAGATGCCAGAGGGCTTAAGCTCTTGGGATAGCAGCACAGCTCCCATATTGGCGGCAGCCTTAGACATGTGATGTCCATAGTCACCACCTGCACGGTAACAGTGGGATTGATTAGCAAGGGGAGGGGAGGAGGGGGGGGGGGGGGGGGGGGCATCAGGGTTGTGATGTAGGTGGTGTGATGTAGTCGGGGTGATAGGCGGCAAATGGCTTGAGCTCTTGCAGCAGCGTTTGACATGCGGTGTACTTAGTCACCACCTGATAAGCATGGTGTGAGGTAGGTGGTGTGATGTAGTTGGGGTGATAGGCGGCAGGGAGGTGTGAGGCAGGGGGTGTGATGTAGTTGGGATGGCAGGCAGTTGGAGGTGTGAGGTAGGTAGTGCGATGTAATTGGGATGACAGGCAGTTGGAGGTGTGAGGTAGGTGGTGTGATGTAGTTGGGGGGATAGGCGGCATCAGGGTGTGAGGCAGGGGGTGTGATGTAGTTGGGATGGCAGGCAGTTTGGAGGCGTGAGGTAGGTGGTGCGATGTAATTGGGATGACAGGCAGTTGGAGGTGTGAGGTAGGTGGTGTGATGTAGTTGGGGGGATAGGCGGCAGGGGGGTGTGAGGCAGGGGGTGTGATGTAGTTGGGATGGCAGGCAGTTTGGAGGCGTGAGGTAGGTGGTGCGATGTAATTGGGATGACAGGCAGTTGGAGGTGTGAGGTAGGTGGTGTGATGTAGTTGGGGGGGTAGGCAGCAGCCTTGGAAATGTGATGTCCGCAGTCACCACCTGCATGGCCACCGTGTTTTATTAGGGGGGGGGGGGGGGGGGGGGGGGACAGACTACAGGGGGTGTGAGGTATGTGGGGTCACTCACTCCCCCCCCCCCCCCCCCCCCCTCCACGACCACCACCACCACCTAGCCCACCCATACACACACACACCGCCTCCACCACACACACACACCCTCCCCATACCCACACACACTCACCCAAACTCCTCCCCCACACCCCTACCCCCACATACAGATCCATGCACGCAGCCTCCGGCCCACCTTCAGGGTTCTGAGTGGTGCGCCAATCAATGCTACCACCCTGCGAGGTGATGACCACCACCTTGGCTCCATCTGCCAAGCAGCCGCCATTCACCAGAGCTGCGGTGACTCGGAGAGGACCACACGCGCAGATGTTGATCATTTTAATCTGCTCCTCAAAGTTCATGCTCTCAATCTTCTCTTCTTTCTCATAAAAGTAGCCAGCGCTGTTAATAAGAATGTCGACCTTGTCACTATCCAGACCCTATTGCATGATGCAAGGAAATCGTTTTATATCAAGGCAAGCCAATTATGTTATATCATGGCAAGTCCCTGTTGTATACATAAGTCAAATCCCTATTTCCATATCAAAGCTCCTTTAAGTAGGTGGTGCTGATGATAAGACTGACGACCTTTTCATCTTCCAGGCCGTATAGCATGAATGCAAGAGGCAAGAAATTGTTGTATTTCAAGGCAAGCCAATAACGTTATACCATGGCAAGTCCCTTTTGTATACAAAAGTCAATCCTTATTATCATATCAAGGTTCCTTAAAGTAGGTGGTGCTGGTGAGGGGCATGTCGACCTTCACCTTCCAGGCCCTAGTGCATGAATGCATGAGGCCCATTATGTTATACCATGGCAAGTTCCTTTTGTATACAGAAGTCAATCCCTAATTTCATATGAAGGTTCCTTAAAGTAGGTGGCGCTGTTCATGGGCATGTTGACCTTCACCTTTGAGGCCGCAATGCATGAATGCATGAGGCAAGAAATTGTTGTATATCATGGCAAGCCCATTCGAGTATAGCATGGCAAGTCTCTTGTTTACATCAAGCTCAGTCCGTATGCTCATATTATGGCACATAAGTATGGACAGCACTTGTTAGTTTGTAATAGGAGGGATGAGGAAATTTGGGATGATGTAGCGATGCACATCAAAGTTCAAACACAAGCAGGCTCACCTTGCAGAGGACATCGCCAACCTTATCGTCGGTTGCCTCAACACCGCTGATCACCTGAGGGGACGAAATATGGGTTTAGAGTTTAGGGCTTAGGGTTTTAGGTTTTAGGGTATAGATAATACATCTAAGCAGGGTGTGTGTGTGTATGTGTGTGTGGAAATACAGCTAAGCAGCAGAATCACAGATAGGCATCTCAAAGATGGTTAATATGATTAACATGAAATCTGCCGCAACACGGCTAATCACCTGAGAGGATGAAATAATGAGTACATCTAAGTAGATGAGTAAGAGATGGACATCTCACAAATTATTAATATGATTAACATCGGTAATGATGGACAGGATTAACATCGCCTACGGTTAGTACATTCCTAACGCCTGTAATTAATATGACATCTGTCGCAACACCACTTATCGCCTGAAATGTCAAATGTATCTCCCTCAATCTCTTCTGTCAAGTTTTCTTGAGTCCTAAAAGTTGTACCCGACGTTTTACAGAAAATAAAGTCTAGAGCTTACCTTGTACACTCCAAGGCTTTCGGTGGGCTTCCTTGGCTTGAAAATGAGCTTACCAAAAGCCCAAACAAACAAATGCAAAGCTTTACACAACTTGAAGTCTTTTACGTGCATAACCTTATTCCATACCATATTTTTGGTCGTAAGGATCAGCGATCTAGTTTGGCTTGATGACGTTTATCGTTATCTATCTGTTGGTCCGTTGGACAGGAGCTTACCTTGTACACTCCAGGGATTTAGGTGGGCTTCCTGGGGTTGACAATGACATTGGCGACCTGGACAATACCAAGACCCAAAACAAATTTGTACACAACTTGCAGCCTTTTTTCTTTATTGAGCTTACCTTGTACACTCACCTCACCTTGTAAATTTGTACACAGGGATTTCAGTAGGCTTCCTGGTGATGACTATGACCTTGGCGCCCTGGACAATACCAAGACCCCCCAAAAATGCAAACAACTTACACAACGTGAAGACTTGTTCTTTTATTGAGCTCACCTTGTACACTCCAGGGATTTCAGTGGGCTTCCTGGTGGTGACTATGACCTTGGATCCCTGGGCAAGCAACTCCTCGACAATACCCAGACCCAGGCCACGGTTTCCGCCAGTGACCATTACTGTCTTGCCCTGTGCATGAGTTGTATGTGTGTGTGTAGGGGGGGGAGTGTTTGGGTGCATGTGTGTGAGGGGGAGTGTGTGGGGGGGTGGGGGGTGACAAAAGGCTTCTCTCAAAAGGGATCTATGTTGATTTGTTTGAAAAGTCTTGCCATGTGCATGGGATAGGGGGGGGGGGGGGGAGGGGGGGGGGGGGGGGGGGGGGGGGTAACACTTCTGTCCATTTAAACGATATGAACCCTGGAGTACATGCTGGAGGACATGCAATCGCCTCAATAGTCCCACCTCCTTGGGTGAAAAACCCCTCCATGTAAAAATATAATTTTGTATACAAATAAAAATAACAATTTTTGAAGTCAGGCTGACCCACCTTTACATTAGAGGGGTCATACACAGCCTCAATATCCAGAACACGTGTATTGCTCATGTTGACCTTGGCAGTACACGCTGGACTACATGCATTCACTTAAATCTAAAATACTCAGGGCCAGGCTGACCTACCTTGACACCAGAGGGGTCATACACAGCCTCAATATCCAGAACACGTGGGTTGTTCTCCTTCTTTGCTGCGGCAAAGCGAGCCTGCTGGTCAGGTGTAGAGTACTGGCCAGCGGCACAGGCAACGCTGCGGCTGGTGGGGGGCTGCATGGGAACAGGCTGCATGGGCACCAACACATGTGCGGGTTTCACTTATTTGGATTCATCATATCATTAAATTTCCACTGTAGCAACACATGTGCGAGTTTCACTTCAGGCATACGCGTATTTAGTGAATGTTGACATACTGATATGTGATTAAAAGCAACCCCACCTGTGAATTGAGGTGACTTACATGCATGGGCATCAACACATGTGCAAGTTTCACTTCAGGCATACGCGTATTTTATAGTGAATGTTGACATACTGATATGTGATTAAAAGCCACACAGCCTGTGAATAAAGGTGACTTACATGCAAGGGCACCAACACATGTGCGAGTTTCACTTCAGGCATACGCGTGTTTAGTGAATGTTGACATACTGATATGTGATTAAAACACAGCCTGTGAATAAAGGTGACTCACATGCAAGGGCACCAACACAGGTTGTGTGTATTCTGTGTACATGAATATTTAATGTGTGATCAAATAGTAATATCTGACCACAAGCCACCCAGCGTGTGAATAAGTAAGGTGACCTACCTTGACCAAGGTGATAGTTGAGCGGACAACACTTTGGATGTTGCGGCTCAGCTGGGGGGCTACGGCACCTGCACCACAGGAATCCATTTTTTCTCTTTTCAGCTAAGGGCAGCAGCTTCTAGGCAGCTCCCCTGACTGGCTATTCAGCCAAAGCTTATGCAGCCTAGTGTGTCTAGAAGCTGACAGAACCCGCTGTCCAGAACTTCCAAAATCTTGGGGCTTAGCCCAGTAGCTGGCTCAGGGATCTGCCTAGAAGCTGCTGCTTGTAGCTGAAAAGAAAAACTATGCAGGAAACACCAGCCAGCCATGATCACACTTAACTTCGCACAATGCAACATAGACAACTGACGACAACAAAATATAACATAAATGGAGCAGAATACAAACAAAGGAATGGCAACACTGTAACAACAATGACATCACCAACAACGCATACAACAGTAGAAACAATGACAACACTACAACAACAACCACAACCCATCGACAAAAAACACATTCTTGAGGTAATACAGCATGAACCCATCATGCACCCCAGGTTGTACAAACAAACATTGGAATACTTTACAGGATTTAATGAGGGTTTTGGCTGTTGGTGGGAGCGGGCCAGTGAATGGCAGGGGGGGGGGGGGGGGGGGGGGGCATCAGATTGTGCTGGCCGAGGGAAACATGGACCTACTACCAACGGTCGAGACACTCGCGGACTTCATCGGGCATTATCAGTTCATCAGAAGCGGTATTAAGGTCTCTGGCTATCATCATGGTGATCCTACGCGCATAGCGAGGAAACGTTCGAACACATATGTTAGGGGGCTTAAGCATGCGTCGCTCGTCTAACAGCATATTTACCAACCATGTGCGTGAATCGATCAAAATTGCGAGGAACAGCGAAAGTCGCTTGCACGACATGATCATGTATGCAGATAGAAAGAGCTTGGATGTCGCTGGTGGGGATTCGTGGAGAACCCCATGATCGACAACGGAGCCCGTCCGATCTAAATATATGATCAGTGGATCAAATTAGAGCCTTCACTGAATCAACGTCTCAATTATCCACCTCCCCTTGTCCGCTATCGTCATACAACTCCAAAGGATTAAGGTTATGGAATAAGTCTCCGCCCCCGGCTATCTAGCGACTTCGGCCCTCGACGTACCTCGCAGGACTCGCATGGCGTAGATAAGATATACGTGAGATGAGAGAAGTTAATTTATAGCCTCTGGTATCTAACCGATAGACGAATGGAATTAGTTGGGGAATATGTGGCGATTATATCTCCTGGGGGCGTGGCGGTTGGTGGTTACTTGTCATATGCTTTTCTGAGTGTGGGGGTGGTGAGCAGGTGAGGGGTGGTGAGCGGATGAGCGTGAGGTGGATTTCTTTCCCGGCTGGAGTAAGGATCCGAAGTCGCTAGGTAACTTCGGGACGTGAGAAGGCGAAGACAGGTGAACAATTTCGAGGATTGGTAAAACACAAGGGAAAACTCGGGCGGGAGTGTCGTGTATTTGCGTCTACAACAACCTCTGTTTTCTATTCTTGCTCTATTGGCTCCTCCCTGTTGATCTTATGTACCACTTCTTGGAAAGCACTTCCCCACCATAGCATGGTGGGGAAGTGCTTGTCTCCCCGCCTGGTTCCTACCCGACCTTCCCCTTGCCCAACGAGCCGGACTACCCCGACCTCCTCATTATCCAAGGTTTCGGTCCAGCTCACCAGCTCGTGCACCGGCCGCACACAGCTCACTCCCCAAACCAACTCCAGGCCCTGTAATGGGCATGCTGACATGCATCACCCACCTCCTTGAACTTGGCTACGCTCATGAGTCATGACTCCCTCCACGATGGACTCATGAGTTCATTGATAAGTCAGCCAAACACACTCCCCTCATCTCCGTGCTGCTGGCTGGACAATCGCCCCCAACAGTCCTCGCATCACTCTCCTCGTCTCTTACGGCACCATCTTCTCGTCTATCCAAATCAATCTTCTGTCTCCTGGCGTCCCCACCTCAAAGTGCCCACCTCTCCTGCGCTCCCTCCATGTCCATGCTGTCCAAGTTACCCACTCCGTCGTCACCATCCGTCCTCGCCTCGAACGCCCTCGATAATACCCGCCTTCAACAGTGCCGCAACACCCCTCCTCCTCCCCGCTCCTCCCCCTCTCCCCGTCCGCCCTACCTTGCCGAGGTGCTCACGTATCTGAGCGGTCATGGGGCGGCCTCAGATGGTGGGTCACTCGGGCTGAGTAGCAGTGTGATGTATTCCACATCCCTTGTGATCTACAATACCGTACTTCCCCGTTTCTACCTACCCTACTGCGGGAATGCGGGACCCTAAAGGGGAAGGGGTTGGAAAGGCCGTCAGTACTTCGGTGTCCTGGTCCTTAGCGAGTTTTGGACTCCGTCTTTCCATTCCAAGATAGTTTTGGGCTCCGTCTTTCCATTCCGAGCGTCTGTCCTTGTAAACTATATGTTAGTGTACTTTACCCCGAATAGCATTTGTTAGTTTTGCCGTGCTGCCCTGGGGTCCACACCTTGGCCCGCACCCTTTATTTTGTCTCATCCCAAAAGTGTGACCCCTGGTTTACGTAGGTATCGCACAGGCTGACTTGGAATGGGCAGAAGGTGAGCAGCCCAGAGTTGGCTGAAGAACAATGTAAAAAATCGTATTCAAAATTATGCACCTTGTACACAAAAACGTAAGACCTTCCTTGAGTACAAGCGTCGTGTCTAACTCCTCCCTCGCCTTCCATATCCCTTCCATTTTTGTGTTTTCAAGGGAAATAGCTGGTGTCTTAAAGTAGCACCACGGTGCTCCTAGTAGCCTTTGGAATGATAACGCCTGGTGGGGCGTGGTGTTAAGGGAGCCCGTCGTACGCGGGTGGGGAGCGGTCTCCTACCTCAACTGGACAAGCTACCATCGCGTTTGACGACGACCTGCAACGCCAAGAGCGACCGAAGGGGGAGTCGAACCCCCGACTCATCATTCATTAGCAAGTAGCATTGGAGTTATACTAGCATATTTCGGCATAAACAAAGCACCCACAAAAGATTATTAGAGCAGCGCCCCCAAAACACTAAGGTACATAATTTGGCACTTTCCTACTAGTAGCATCCTGGTCCCTTCACATAATAAATACTAAGAGAACAACAAACAAACAAACATGGACGGTAGTGTCATTTTAGAAAGATTACAAGGGGCTCATGTCCTGGCAGTGACACAACACCGCCCTAAAGTCGGACTCGAGAAACCACCCGGCGTCTTCCGGCAGCGGGGCTCGAACTCCGGTCACCGAAGCCTTAATTTATTCATTCAGTCATTTAAAGCAGGACTCGGCCGCAATTCAGGTGCATTAATCCGGCAAAACTAGCAAGAAAAGCCTCCACGACCGCGTCTTGCGCTCCACGAGGTTCGTGGTGGCGGTATGGTCCAGACCCGGTCATCAAGGCTTCGGTGACCAGAGTTCGACCCCCGCTGCCGGAAGACGGCGGGTGGTTTTTCGAATCCGACTTTAGGGCGGTGTTGTTTCACTGCTAGGACATGAGCCCCTTGTAATCTTTTTTTTTCGTGGGGGCAGCGTATCGCGCGGGGGTCTCATCGAGTCGCTAGAGGTCGGCAAAAAGTGGTAAACAAATGGCCTCGGCCATATTCACCATGGCTATCACCCTTGCATGTAAATGGTGATTCAATGCTAACTTGTGGGAAAGTCAGATGATAAAACGGTGCACCCTCGTCATGACTGATTCCACCAATATAATAAAGCTCTGGTTGTATACCAGTCACATCCAGGTCACAATAAATGCTACCGAGTTGAGGGAATACAGCCAGGCTTGTGATATCCTCGACAGAAATCATGTTACACCGTTTCGATGGCTGGCTCTATGGTAGAGCACGTTGAAACAAGAGGGTGTGGGTTTCGAATCCTTATGGGTGCGCTTTATCGTTTTCGGTCGCTATCAACCCCCATGGTAGCTTTGTCCAGGTAAAGTTGCAGCTCGTTCCCTACCAACGGAAGACGGAACTCCCTTAATAAGACGCCCTACCAGGTGTTATCATCAATTTTCCATGACGACACACCTGACGACCGCTAGTTTCAAACTGGCAGATAGAGGAGATAAGTCAGCAACTGCCCCTCTGCAGTCCACCTCTCAGCTTGACGCAAGCAGTGAGTGGAGATAGGTCGGAAACGTTTGTCTCCCTGCAGTCGACCTTTGTGAGCTGTACGCAAGCAGAGAGTGGAGAAAGGTCGGAAACCTTTGCCTGACTGCAGTCAAACACTGTGAGTTGTACACAGGCAGAGAGTGGAGATAGGTCAGAAACTCCTGTCATTCCGCAGATGACCTTAATGAGCTGTATGCAAGCAGAGAGCGGAGATAGGTTGGAAACGTTAATCTCGCTGCAGTCGACCTCTTTGAGTTTTACGCATGCAGAGAGCGGTGAAAGGTCGGAAACGCTTGTCTCGCCGCAGTCAACCTCTGAGCTTTACGCAGGCAGAGAGTTGAGATAGGTTGTAAACGCTTGCCCGACAGCAGTGTACCTTTAAAAGCTGTACGCAGGCAGTGAGTGGAGATAGGTCGAAAACGTTTGTCTTACAGCAGTTGACCTCTGTGAGCTGTACGCAGGCAGAGAGTGGAGATAGGTCGGAAAAGCTTGCCTCACTGCAGTTGATTTTTAAAATCTGTACACAGGCAGAGAGTGGAGATAGGTCAGAAACGTTTGTCTTCCTGCAGTTGACCTCTGTGAGCTGTACGCAGGCAGAGAGTGGTAATAGGTCAGACACGCTTGTCTGACAGCATATGACCTCTGTGAGCTGTACGCAGGCAGAGAGAGATGATAGGTCAGAAACTTCTGTCACACTACTGCAGTTGACCTTTATGAGCTTTACCAGACAGATAATGGAGACAAGTCAGTGCAACTTTTTTGCCCAAGATTGATAATGCGAAGATTTGTGCAGTAAGCTAGGGGAGAGAGGGAAGTTAGGCCGATGCATCCGAAAACAGACAGGTTCTCTAGGTAATTGCATGCTGCCAGGTGTGATATATCTGCATCTGTATCGCCAGAGAAGGATAAGTCAAGATCTCTTAAGCCAATGCATGTTGAAAGCAGTGACAGGTCAAGATGTGGATGACTCTCCATATTCTGCTGATCTTTCCCGCGAAGGTTGAGAGTTGCGATCGTTGTTGGCAGCCCTTCCAGGCTGAGCTCTGACTTCTGGCACGGCCTCAGGTCAAGCAGTTGCAGGTTGGGGATAGACTGGAGCAGACGAACTGGTAGGGAAAACAACTCAGCAGCCTGCTTGCTAGAGCCACTGAACACCAGTTGTGTTGCTCTGGCAAGCACCAAACGGTTGAACATGCTGCATGTCAAGCGAGGCGAAGCCATGCCCTCATGCTTGGACGTTCTATCTTTACTAACAAGCATTTGGCGGTCCTGTATGAAAAGGATGTCAGAAATGATTTGCGTCGGGAGGTCAAGAAGTGACGTCCGTGATCGAGCAAGGGGTAGCTGGGACAAGACATTGTCAAGCGCCTCAGGTGAGCCTGCCACTGCTTGTGGTGATGCCTTGCTCATTTCTCCAGACCTGAGCAAATCGCTCTGCCAAGATGGGCGGCACACAGGCGCACAAAAACAAGCTCGGTCTGCAGGTAGTAGGCAATGCGCTGCAGTAAAGGGATTATACTAATGAATGCAACACACACACTCATAAGTCAAAACTGCACACAGTCATGCACTTCTTGAACATGTGTGTCAAATATTCACGCAAGGCACAGTGCAAGGCAGTTACATCCATCTCTGACAGGCTTGTGAGGACTGTTGATGTCTCTCCGGATTGGTCCAAGCCAACTGTCAACAATCCTAGGTGCTGGCATTACAAATTAACGAAGTCCTCTTGTATAAGAGACAAAATATCGTAATCTCCTTGCCCCTACTTAGACAGATTGATTCCGCTTCATTAGTTGATGTGCAAAGAAGACGGTACGACAATGCAGTTAAATCAGTTATGGCTATTGATAGCAGAGCACAGGTCTGTTGAGCAACCTAGCAGCGGCCAACCATCAGCGAGGGGCCAAACATTAGGGTAGTTCTTAATTGTAATCAAATACAGGCTACGAAAAACAGGATTCATTGGAAGACCCCTCCTGGATGTTGTGGAGCGGGCTTGGGCCAACTATGGACTGTCGATGACAATGTAATGTAATGAAAAGCCCACTCACTGGGGGAGTTATTGCTAGTCCTTTTGCTAGTGTTTTGGCCATTGAGGGTCCACTAGCGGACATCTTTATCTTGCACACATTATATTTTTACGTGCTGATCTTCAACAGCATAGGGAGTAACAAGTACGAGTTTGCGTGACAAGACCACAAATCATGCACAGCTCAGAGGTGACCGAGTGATTCCAGGCAAACTGTCAAGGAGTAATGCATGTTTGCACGCACCTCCCAATCCCCGGTGCATGTGTGTGTGGCACTGCACCAATCAACTGGCAAAAATAGTTTAGTGCACATTTAGAAAGGTCAGTGCATGATGTCACACACATTCTGGAGGGGCCATTGCGTGTGTCACACACATTTTCACAGGGGCTCAAACTACACGGTACCATGGTATGGTATGGTATGGTATGGTATGGTATGGTATGGTATGGTATGGTATGGTATGGTATGGTATGGTATGGTATGGTATGGTATGGTATGGTATGGTATGGTATGGTATGGTATGGTATGGTATGGTATGGTATGGTAGGGTATGGTACGGAAGGGGGAAGTTAGCCTCCAGTAACGTTATTCCTCTTCAAACAATTGTAGAGATAGGGTTTAAACGTAACGTAACTGGATGCAACTTGTGCTGCATACAGTTGAGGCCTTCAACATGGTGACGGCCATGAATCGCTCCCTGTCCAACAATAGTGGTGAGCAAGCCTTGCTGTGTGTCTGTATCATTGGACTGCATTTCTGACAAGGATCCTGGCAGTGAAACTCCCAGTTCAAAATATGGCAGTCCAAGCTTTCTATTCGCCCTGTGCCCCCCCCCCCCCCCCCCCCCCCCCCCCCCCCCCCCCCTTTTAGCTCAGGAAATGACCATTCATGGACGTATGTGCCCCAGAGGAGTTGGGAGAAGATGGTCCCAGCACCCTATTTCGCGGTGCCAACTCACCCTTCTTCAGGCATGCACACATAGGATAAAGCTACGCCTGTGCGGACATCAATGCGCGTTCTGGACTGTGCGAAGATCAACTCGTGGCTAACGTGAACTTCGGTTGTAAACTTCAGACTGCGGAAAGTCGCTTTAGGCTTTACGGTACGCGTTTCTAGCTCGGTCTAATTGGACTGCGTTTTAAACGCAATATTGCTGCGTGGAAATGAATGCGCCTGGGACAGTGGGAATTGGTCTTTGGACTTTGGACTCGGCAGGTAAACCCTGTTGCGTTGTTCTCTGGACTCAAAGGGCTCATGCGGCGAAATGTATTGAGCGAAATGTTAAGAAGCACTGGATTCAAGAACGTCAACTTCCGTGTTAACACGAACACTGGAGCGCGCGAATGCTGGATCGCAAAGCTTCTTCGAATCCCTGAGGGCTAGCGACAGCCACGGCCAACAGCCCTTGACGGCTTGAAGGCCCTGGGCTGGCCGGCCCCGGCCCCGGATATCATTATCGATATTATACCTACTCCAATGCCAAACCTACCTATTCCAATGCCAGACCTAGCTACTTCTATGTCAGAACTACTTCGATCAGAACTACTTCGATGCGATTAAACTTCGAAGTTGCCAGGTTGTCCAACTTCGTTACTACGCCGCGGCCATTCATCCGGCGCCTTCTTTCGGTTCCTGCGCTCATTCTGTCGGAAGGTGGAACTTCTATGAGAGCTCTGTACTTCTGAAAGTACTTCGCTTCATTATCAGTTTCATGCATGATGAGGTTGCATGCAAGATGCAGTAGCCCCTTGAGGTTGCATGCATGATGAGGTTGCATGCAAAATGAGGTTGCATATTGATAAGGTAGCCCCTTGAGTTTGCATGATGCTGAGGTTGCACGCATGATGAGGTAGCCTGTTGAGGTTGCATGATGTTGAGGTAGCCCCTTCAGGTTGCATAATGATGAGGTCGCATGATAGTGAGGTTGCATGATGTTGAAGTAGCCCCTTGAGGTTGCATGATGTTCAGGTAGCTTATCGAGATTCTCATGGAGTTGGGGTAGCCTATTAAGCTTTGCATGATGTTTAGGTAGCCCCTACAGGTTGCATTATGTTGAGGTAGCCCCTGTAGGTTGCATGATGCTGAGGTAGCCCCTATAGGTTGCATGGTGTTGAGGTAGCCCCTAAAGGTTGCATGGTGATGAGGTAGCCCTTATAGGTTGCATAATGTTGAGGTAGCACCAATAAGTTGCATCATGGTAAGGTGAAGTTGTGAAACTCAGATCATTTGTAGTACACATCATGTTTACGAGTCTTTCGGGACCAATTCATCAATGATTCAATTAGCCCCTCCTACCATTCTATAATTCATCTTGATTGCCCCTAGCTTATTTGAGGTCACACGTTGGTATTCTGGTCCTGAATAACCCAGCTCCGAATAGAAACAACACAGAAACAATTTAAGAGGAGAACCGTCACACATTACACTTCAAGGAACTCCCTATGAGAGAACCCCCATAGTTTTTCCAGACCCAGAGCCGTCACACATTTGTACATGACACTAAAAAGAACTTCCTATGGGAGAACCCCCGTAGTTTCCCCAGACCCAGAGCAGTTGCACATTACACTGAAAGGAACTTCCTTTGGGCGCCCCCCGTAAGTTTTTCCAGACTCAGAGCGCTACACTGCTTTCGAATTTTCGTTTTGATCCGACCCTGCAAACTCGCCTCATTCTCACATATCGGCCTTTCGTGACAAGCTGAGGTGAGATGCGCTTTGAATTAAAGATAGAGAAATATAGTAGGTGATAGGCTTGGTCAATAGCAGCTCAGAGAGCTGCTTTATATTGGTTTTCAGAGTGATAGAAGCCCCTCTCTCGCTTCTATCTGTCTTGCCCGACCTTAGGGTTTAGCGGCAAGTCCATTCATGGCAGTACATTCACTTGTACTGCATATTACTCATATAGTATAGCAGTCTCCATCCAGTACATTCACGCGTACTATAGACTACGCACACACGGCAGTCTCAGGATACATATGGCTCAGTTGATTAATCTCAACACTCCCACGCAACTAGCCGATATGTATCAACTGTAAAAGAAAACTCTGTCTCAAAAGAAAGTGCTCAAAGAAAACATTGTCTCAAAAAAATAAGTTCTCATTAATGTCCATATAAATATATAAATATATAAATATAGTAAATAATAATATATATATCCTCATTTACTACTCCCACGCATCTCAAGTCCATACCAGATGTCCCTCAAACTGGTTGACTTAAAACCGATGCTCAAGGATTACTTTAAGTGCAGGAGTCCAAGCTTGTTCCTCAGGTAAGAGAAAACAGAGAACGTTAGTGCCTTGGTAAACACATCAGCTGTGTTCTCAGATGAAGCCACATAAATGAACTTCAGATCATGGCGAATAGCACGATCTAGCACAAATTGGAAAGCAATGTCAATGTGCTTAGATCTATTGATGGATCCTGGATCCTCAATATGCTTCAGAGTTGCAGTGTTATCTCCAAAGATAGTCATACACTGAAATACAGAGCCACTCATTTCACCGTAGAGCTTCCTAAGCCCGAGTCCTGTAGAAGCAGCATTGGCCATAGCAATGTACTCAGCATCATCAGAAGATCTAGCAACAACAGGTTGTCTCTTGCTTTGCCAAGCAACTGGAGTACCATTGGACATGAAGACAAAACCAGAGGTTGACCTCCTGGTAACCGTCTCATCTACAACAGGTAGCTTAGCATTGGCATAGTCACTGTCACTGTAACCAACAACATTCATGAGACCAGAAGAGACATCAGAGCCAAAGCTAAGGCCAAGATCCTGTGTGGCGATACAGTACTTCAACAGATGCTTTGCAGACTTAAGATGAGCAAAATGAGGAGTTCTCATGTGCCTGGCCATGATACCTACAGCATAGCTGATGTCTGGTCTAGTGCAGTTGGCCAGGTACAGGAGAGAGCCAATCAAAGAGGCAAAGTCACCAGCATCCTTTTGGCTGAAAGGAGCGCCAGGCTCAGGGTTGTCAGTGCTGATGGGAATAGAGACCTTCTTGTTAGGGTACTCAGAGTCAAAACCAAACTTCTTAGCCACGTCCTTGACGTAGGCTAATTGAGACAAAGTCAGGGTCCTGTTAGCTCTGTCCCTGGTGATAGCCATACCTAGAAAAGATCTAGCTTGTCCTTCATCAGTGGCATCATATGCATTCAGAATGATGTTGACAGCATCTTGCACATCATCAGCATGACCAGCAAAGAGGATGTCATCAACATAGACAAGGCAGTAAACAAGACCTTTTGCGCCTTGTTTGATGAACAGGCATTGGTCAGCAAAGGTAGGCTTGAAGCCATGTTTAGCTAGGGTGGAAGACAGGTTCAACCACCATACCCGAGGAGCCTGCTTTAGGCCATAAATAGCCTTATCAAGCTTGAAACACTTGTCAGGGTACATGTCATGCAAGCCTTCAGGAACTGCAATGTAAACCTCTTCAGCCAAGTCACCGTTTAAGAATGCTGTTCTCACATCCACATGTCTCAGTTCAAGGTCAAGGGCAGCAACATGGGAAAGGAGAACTCGCAAGGTAGCAAGTTTTGTCACCGGTGAAAAGACATCAGTAAAATCCACTCCAAACTTCTGCAGAAACCCTTTTGCAACCAATCTCGCCTTGTACTTCACAAAGTTGCCAAAGGCATCCACCTTCCTCTTGAACACCCATTTAGTGGAAACCACTGGTCTATCAGGTTTATCCACTACTCTGAACGTTCCTTTCTCCAGCAAACTGCATACCTCAGAAACTGTAGCGTCAAGCCATCCATCTCGCTCATGAGATGCCATAGCTTCACTCAAATAAGATGGATCTGGCGGTACTCCAGCAGCAGAAGTTCCAGCAACCGTTGAGGTGACAATGTCATCTAGAACCATCATAGACAGGAAGACAGGGTTGTAGACTACTGGAGACCTCCGTACTCTCCCACGTTTGGAGACATTGGTGGCATTGGTGGCAGGGGGGTCAGGGAGAAGGATTGGATCAGGGTCTTCCAGAAATGGCTCCAAGGTCTCCAAAGAAGATACCTGTCCAGGCTGGGTCTCAGGCGTCTTGGTGCAGTCAGGACAAAGCCAATCTCTACGAGGCAGCCTAAACAAAGGATGAGGTAAGCATGCCATATGCCAAGCAGCATCACAGGTAGAGGTCTCAGAACCGGCGTTGGGCTTGCAGTGTGGGCAGCCAATGCAGTCACAAAGAAGAATCCTAGAAGGATACACTTCATCTTTGGAGTTGCACTTCTTGCAAGCAGGGCCAGGATCTGAAGCGTCAGGGATCCGAGGAATCTGGTTATCCTCTTCAAGGAACTCGCAATGCCTAACTGTGATCACTTTCCTTTTATCAGGAAGATAAACCTGGGAATGAAATTTGAGCAAGAAGGTCAGATCATACAGATCACCCAAATCACTTGGTCCACTTAAATAACTTAGATCAACCACATCAGAAGGTGACATCAAAATGCCATCCCAAAATCTCACATCTGTCTCACAAGAATGCCATACAAAGGACTCACATCTTCCTCTTCTCACAAGAATGCCATGCAAAGGACTCACATCTTCCTCTTCTCACAAGAATGCCATACAAAGGACTCACATCTTCCTCTTCTCACAAGAATGCCATACAAAGGACTCACATCTTCCTCTGCTCACAAGAATGCCATACAAAGGACTCACATCTTCCTCTTCTCACAAGAATGCCATACAAAGGACTCACATCTTCCTCTTCTCACAAGAATGCCATACAAAGGACTCACATCTTCCTCTTCTCACAAGAATGCCATACAAAGGACTCACATCTTCCTCTTAAGTTCAATCACCTGATACATGCTGGTGCTGCCTGGAACGTAGCCCACAAGTCTGCCTTCGGCTCCTCGTGCTGAGAGTTTGTCAGGTTGGGACTGTGAGGGGATGTGGGCAACCACCTTGCAACCAAAGGTTCTCAAATGGCGAACGTCAGGTTTGGTGAGAAATAAGTCCTCGTGTGGGTTGGTGTTGGGCCTGGCCGCATAGGGCACGTAGTTCATTGCGGTAACTACATGAGAGACTATCCAAGGCCACAACAGCCTGGGTTGATTGGATTCAAGAAGCGTGGCTCTCACTCTGTCCATGATAGTGAGGTTAAGCCGTTCTGCAGTGCCATTGCTTGCAGAACATTCAGTGGCGGTATGCTGAGCAATAATGCCTTTAGATGATAGGTAAGAGAGAAGAGAGGTAGAGGTATACTCTCCGCCTCTATCAAGCCTAATGGCTTTAACTGTGAAGGTGGTGCCTCTCTCAAGAGATTCGATGCATTGAATGATGAATGTGGCTGCCTCTTTCTTCTCATGTACGGTTTTAACCATGGAGTAGCCTGAGAACCTATCTCGGACAGTAACAAAGTACTTGTGGCCATTGAGACCACATGGCAGAGGGCCACATACATCTGAATACAGGAGGTATAGTGGACCATCAGGAGGAGATTGTAAAGGGTATGGGGATTTCTTGAATTTCCCCAAGGTACAGGACATACACTTTCCCATCACATCTCCCACTACTGCCATGCCCGTTACCACATTGTTCTGGATCATCTTCTGCAGCGTGGTGATACCAACATGGCCAAGTCTAGCATGCCACTGCTGCCAAGTGGTGCCAGCTGCAGCTCTCGATGATCCAGCTGTGGCCTGTGTAACATGAGCATGAGACTCATGCATGGGGGAGAGGGATAGTAAGTAGATGCCTTTGTATTGTCTGGATGTAGTGAGAGTTTTGTTTGCCTGAGTGATGAGTGTGGCTGTAGCGGAGGAGGTTCTAAATTCACCTCCTTCTTGATTTAGCTTGATGGTGGAAAAGAGACATACGGGGCTGCGGGGTACGTACATGACATGTTCCATGCGATACCCAGTGCCGTGCTCATCTTGCACAGAGACACACCCATAACCATGCACTTGAAGTGGACCAGCCCCAGTCATGACGGAATCAGTGCGATTTGAGTCGAAAGGGATATAAACACTAAAGTGAGATAGATCATTTGAGATGTGGGTGGTGGCAGCTGAATCTGCAAGATAGTCGTGGGAATGGAGCCCGACAAATGCACTTTGCATAGAAGCACATATGAGGTGATAAGGGGTGCTATAGACATTTGATGAGGGCTGAGGAGTGTCACAATGAAAGTGAGTATAGTTCACATTCCTTTGGTTGGATCCATGCTGTTTGCCATGTGACTGATGAGAGTGCTGGTGTGAGGTTGATGATGGGGTGTGACCAAAGAGGGTGTGAGGGGATGGAGCAGGAAAAGATGAGCCACCACCACCATCTCGGTGAGGGCATTGCCAATTCAGATGGTCCATTGAACCGCAAGTGAAACACCTCTTGGTGAAACCGTTCCAGGTGTTGCAAGAATTGCGGCCTGATGAAATGCGACCTCGACCGCGCCCATTCCCGCGTCCTCCACCATATCCCCGATTTTCATTTCCAGATTGATTCCCATTTCTATTCCCAGAACCACCACGATTTCCATTGCCATAGCCACCCCGATTAACACTTGAGGTGCCACCAGAGTTACCTCCCTTATTGCCACTGCGAGCGCGAAAGGATTGTAGAGACTGTTGCACTTCATGTCGAACAGCATCAGAAACAAACATAGCGAGAGAGGATGGATCAATCGAGGTCATGTTAATGCTGCTGCCGGATGGGCCAGCATCGCATGTACGGGCGGATTTCGATGGAGCTGAAATATGTCATGCTTTACGCTTAGCAGACAGTTTCTGATGGACTTCTGATTGCTTCAAAAACAGAATCGCGCGTTCTAAAGACAGTTGGTCACCAGTAAGGGTGCCACTGCCCGAGATTGTGTGAGCTGAAGTATCGAAGTGAGAGGGGAGCTTTGAAAGCATGCGGGTCAGAAAACTGTATTCAGTCATCGCACCACTGTGAGCACTTCTCATCTCCGAGTATAGAAGTTTGCCTCGCTTGAAGAAAGTTTCAATGGTGTCAGCCTCCTCCCAGTTTAGAGCGTCCAGGTCTGTGGAGATTTCCAGCTCAGAGCGTTGTAGCTCGCGCAGATGGTCAAGGTACTGATGAAGGGGAATGCCGGTTCTCTGGTATTCCAGCGCCTCTTCAATCAGAGAGTGGTCGGCAATGTTCTTGACGACATGGCCGTAGGCCTTTGAGTGGTCGGTGTTGCCAAAGAGCCCCCACCGCCTGGCTTCAGTGGCAGTCTGCCCCTCTGGCTGGGGACTGGCGAATTCCAGATAACCCAGAGAGAGCAGGGTAGCGGTGATTATCAGCAGGAAGGCAGCCACATTTACGGCGCCAAGGAGACGTTGGTCGGAAGGGATAAATCCCTCCTTATCCTTCATTATTGGATCAGAGTCGCGCAGTGGGGTTGCAGCGTGTGTATGGGCCCATAACCAATTAAAGATAGAGAAATATAGTAGGTGATAGGTGTCAGCGTATACTACTAGGACACGAGTGCCTTATTGGCATCTGAATCAGATGCCTGTATGGCACTCGTGTTCTAGTAGTATACGCTGACAATAATGCATGTCCCGGGAGGAAAACGGGGGGGGTTCGATCCTCCCCAGAAGGTCGCGGTACACAGGCGGGGTGCGGGTCTGATCAGTAGCAAGTTGCCCCCAATCGTAAGACCATAGCCGAAAGCTTGGCTGTGGATTAGTGGAACCTCTGGGTAATCTGTTCTCCTCCCGGGACATGCATTATTGTCAGCGTATACTACTAGGACACGAGTGCCTTATTGGCATCTGAATCAGATGCCTGTATGGCACTCGTGTTCTAGTAGTATACGCTGACAATAGGCTTGGTCAATAGCAGCTCAGAGAGCTGCTTTATATTGGTTTTCAGAGTGATAGAAGCCCCTCTCTCGCTTCTATCTGTCTTGCCCGACCTTAGGGTTTAGCGGCAAGTCCATTCATGGCAGTACATTCACTTGTACTGCATATTACTCATATAGTATAGCAGTCTCCATCCAGTACATTCACGCGTACTATAGACTACGCACACACGGCAGTCTCAGGATACATATGGCTCAGTTGATTAATCTCAACACTCCCACGCAACTAGCCGATATGTATCAACTGTAAAAGAAAACTCTGTCTCAAAAGAAAGTGCTCAAAGAAAACATTGTCTCAAAAAAATAAGTTCTCATTAATGTCCATATAAATATATAAATATATAAATATAGTAAATAATAATATATATATCCTCATTTACTACTCCCACGCATCTTAAGTCCATACCAGATGTCCCTCAAACTGGTTGACTTAAAACCGATGCTCAAGGATTACTTTAAGTGCAGGAGTCCAAGCTTGTTCCTCAGGTAAGAGAAAACAGAGAACGTTAGTGCCTTGGTAAACACATCAGCTGTGTTCTCAGATGAAGCCACATAAATGAACTTCAGATCATGGCGAATAGCACGATCTAGCACAAATTGGAAAGCAATGTCAATGTGCTTAGATCTATTGATGGATCCTGGATCCTCAATATGCTTCAGAGTTGCAGTGTTATCTCCAAAGATAGTCATACACTGAAATACAGAGCCACTCATTTCACCGTAGAGCTTCCTAAGCCCGAGTCCTGTAGAAGCAGCATTGGCCATAGCAATGTACTCAGCATCATCAGAAGATCTAGCAACAACAGGTTGTCTCTTGCTTTGCCAAGCAACTGGAGTACCATTGGACATGAAGACAAAACCAGAGGTTGACCTCCTGGTAACCGTCTCATCTACAACAGGTAGCTTAGCATTGGCATAGTCACTGTCACTGTAACCAACAACATTCATGAGACCAGAAGAGACATCAGAGCCAAAGCTAAGGCCAAGATCCTGTGTGGCGATACAGTACTTCAACAGATGCTTTGCAGACTTAAGATGAGCAAAATGAGGAGTTCTCATGTGCCTGGCCATGATGCCTACCGCATAGCTGATGTCTGGTCTAGTGCAGTTGGCCAGGTACAGGAGAGAGCCAATCAAAGAGGCAAAGTCACCAGCATCCTTTTGGCTGAAAGGAGCGCCAGGCTCAGGGTTGTCAGTGCTGATGGGAATAGAGACCTTCTTGTTAGGGTACTCAGAGTCAAAACCAAACTTCTTAGCCACGTCCTTGACGTAGGCTAATTGAGACAAAGTCAGGGTCCTGTTAGCTCTGTCCCTGGTGATAGCCATACCTAGAAAAGATCTAGCTTGTCCTTCATCAGTGGCATCATATGCATTCAGAATGATGTTGACAGCATCTTGCACATCATCAGCATGACCAGCAAAGAGGATGTCATCAACATAGACAAGGCAGTAAACAAGACCTTTTGCGCCTTGTTTGATGAACAGGCATTGGTCAGCAAAGGTAGGCTTGAAGCCATGTTTAGCTAGGGTGGAAGACAGGTTCAACCACCATACCCGAGGAGCCTGCTTTAGGCCATAAATAGCCTTATCAAGCTTGAAACACTTGTCAGGGTACATGTCATGCAAGCCTTCAGGAACTGCAATGTAAACCTCTTCAGCCAAGTCACCGTTTAAGAATGCTGTTCTCACATCCACATGTCTCAGTTCAAGGTCAAGGGCAGCAACATGGGAAAGGAGAACTCGCAAGGTAGCAAGTTTTGTCACCGGTGAAAAGACATCAGTAAAATCCACTCCAAACTTCTGCAGAAACCCTTTTGCAACCAATCTCGCCTTGTACTTCACAAAGTTGCCAAAGGCATCCACCTTCCTCTTGAACACCCATTTAGTGGAAACCACTGGTCTATCAGGTTTATCCACTACTCTGAACGTTCCTTTCTCCAGCAAACTGCATACCTCAGAAACTGTAGCGTCAAGCCATCCATCTCGCTCATGAGATGCCATAGCTTCACTCAAGGAAGATGGATCTGGCGGTACTCCAGCAGCAGAAGTTCCAGCAACCGTTGAGGTGACAATGTCATCTAGAACCATCATAGACAGGAAGACAGGGTTGTAGACTACTGGAGACCTCCGTACTCTCCCACGTTTGGAGACATTGGTGGCATTGGTGGCAGGGGGGTCAGGGAGAAGGATTGGATCAGGGTCTTCCAGAAATGGCTCCAAGGTCTCCAAAGAAGATACCTGTCCAGGCTGGGTCTCAGGCGTCTTGGTGCAGTCAGGACAAAGCCAATCTCTACGAGGCAGCCTAAACAAAGGATGAGGTAAGCATGCCATATGCCAAGCAGCATCACAGGTAGAGGTCTCAGAACCGGCGTTGGGCTTGCAGTGTGGGCAGCCAATGCAGTCACAAAGAAGAATCCTAGAAGGATACACTTCATCTTTGGAGTTGCACTTCTTGCAAGCAGGGCCAGGATCTGAAGCGTCAGGGATCCGAGGAATCTGGTTATCCTCTTCAAGGAACTCGCAATGCCTAACTGTGATCACTTTCCTTTTATCAGGAAGATAAACCTGGGAATGAAATTTGAGCAAGAAGGTCAGATCATACAGATCACCCAAATCACTTGGGCCACTTAAATAACTTAGATCAACCACATCAGAAGGTGACATCAAAATGCCATCCCAAAATCTCACATCTGTCTCACAAGAATGCCATACAAAGGACTCACATCTTCCTCTTCTCACAAGAATGCCATGCAAAGGACTCACATCTTCCTCTTCTCACAAGAATGCCATACAAAGGACTCACATCTTCCTCTTCTCACAAGAATGCCATACAAAGGACTCACATCTTCCTCTGCTCACAAGAATGCCATACAAAGGACTCACATCTTCCTCTTCTCACAAGAATGCCATACAAAGGACTCACATCTTCCTCTTCTCACAAGAATGCCATACAAAGGACTCACATCTTCCTCTTCTCACAAGAATGCCATACAAAGGACTCACATCTTCCTCTTAAGTTCAATCACCTGATACATGCTGGTGCTGCCTGGAACGTAGCCCACAAGTCTGCCTTCGGCTCCTCGTGCTGAGAGTTTGTCAGGTTGGGACTGTGAGGGGATGTGGGCAACCACCTTGCAACCAAAGGTTCTCAAATGGCGAACGTCAGGTTTGGTGAGAAATAAGTCCTCGTGTGGGTTGGTGTTGGGCCTGGCCGCATAGGGCACGTAGTTCATTGCGGTAACTACATGAGAGACTATCCAAGGCCACAACAGCCTGGGTTGATTGGATTCAAGAAGCGTGGCTCTCACTCTGTCCATGATAGTGAGGTTAAGCCGTTCTGCAGTGCCATTGCTTGCAGAACATTCAGTGGCGGTATGCTGAGCAATAATGCCTTTAGATGATAGGTAAGAGAGAAGAGAGGTAGAGGTATACTCTCCGCCTCTATCAAGCCTAATGGCTTTAACTGTGAAGGTGGTGCCTCTCTCAAGAGATTCGATGCATTGAATGATGAATGTGGCTGCCTCTTTCTTCTCATGTACGGTTTTAACCATGGAGTAGCCTGAGAACCTATCTCGGACAGTAACAAAGTACTTGTGGCCATTGAGACCACATGGCAGAGGGCCACATACATCTGAATACAGGAGGTATAGTGGACCATCAGGAGGAGATTGTAAAGGGTATGGGGATTTCTTGAATTTCCCCAAGGTACAGGACATACACTTTCCCATCACATCTCCCACTACTGCCATGCCCGTTACCACATTGTTCTGGATCATCTTCTGCAGCGTGGTGATACCAACATGGCCAAGTCTAGCATGCCACTGCTGCCAAGTGGTGCCAGCTGCAGCTCTCGATGATCCAGCTGTGGCCTGTGTAACATGAGCATGAGACTCATGCATGGGGGAGAGGGATAGTAAGTAGATGCCTTTGTATTGTCTGGATGTAGTGAGAGTTTTGTTTGCCTGAGTGATGAGTGTGGCTGTAGCGGAGGAGGTTCTAAATTCACCTCCTTCTTGATTTAGCTTGATGGTGGAAAAGAGACATACGGGGCTGCGGGGTACGTACATGACATGTTCCATGCGATACCCAGTGCCGTGCTCATCTTGCACAGAGACACACCCATAACCATGCACTTGAAGTGGACCAGCCCCAGTCATGACGGAATCAGTGCGATTTGAGTCGAAAGGGATATAAACACTAAAGTGAGATAGATCATTTGAGATGTGGGTGGTGGCAGCTGAATCTGCAAGATAGTCGTGGGAATGGAGCCCGACAAATGCACTTTGCATAGAAGCACATATGAGGTGATAAGGGGTGCTATAGACATTTGATGAGGGCTGAGGAGTGTCACAATGAAAGTGAGTATAGTTCACATTCCTTTGGTTGGATCCATGCTGTTTGCCATGTGACTGATGAGAGTGCTGGTGTGAGGTTGATGATGGGGTGTGACCAAAGAGGGTGTGAGGGGATGGAGCAGGAAAAGATGAGCCACCACCACCATCTCGGTGAGGGCATTGCCAATTCAGATGGTCCATTGAACCGCAAGTGAAACACCTCTTGGTGAAACCGTTCCAGGTGTTGCAAGAATTGCGGCCTGATGAAATGCGACCTCGACCGCGCCCATTCCCGCGTCCTCCACCATATCCCCGATTTTCATTTCCAGATTGATTCCCATTTCTATTCCCAGAACCACCACGATTTCCATTGCCATAGCCACCCCGATTAACACTTGAGGTGCCACCAGAGTTACCTCCCTTATTGCCACTGCGAGCGCGAAAGGATTGTAGAGACTGTTGCACTTCATGTCGAACAGCATCAGAAACAAACATAGCGAGAGAGGATGGATCAATCGAGGTCATGTTAATGCTGCTGCCGGATGGGCCAGCATCGCATGTACGGGCGGATTTCGATGGAGCTGAAATATGTCCTGCTTTACGCTTAGCAGACAGTTTCTGATGGACTTCTGATTGCTTCAAAAACAGAATCGCGCGTTCTAAAGACAGTTGGTCACCAGTAAGGGTGCCACTGCCCGAGATTGTGTGAGCTGAAGTATCGAAGTGAGAGGGGAGCTTTGAAAGCATGCGGGTCAGAAAACTGTATTCAGTCATCGCACCACTGTGAGCACTTCTCATCTCCGAGTATAGAAGTTTGCCTCGCTTGAAGAAAGTTTCAATGGTGTCAGCCTCCTCCCAGTTTAGAGCGTCCAGGTCTGTGGAGATTTCCAGCTCAGAGCGTTGTAGCTCGCGCAGATGGTCAAGGTACTGATGAAGGGGAATGCCGGTTCTCTGGTATTCCAGCGCCTCTTCAATCAGAGAGTGGTCGGCAATGTTCTTGACGACATGGCCGTAGGCCTTTGAGTGGTCGGTGTTGCCAAAGAGCCCCCACCGCCTGGCTTCAGTGGCAGTCTGCCCCTCTGGCTGGGGACTGGCGAATTCCAGATAACCCAGAGAGAGCAGGGTAGCGGTGATTATCAGCGGGAAGGCAGCCACATTTACGGCGCCAAGGAGACGTTGGTCGGAAGGGATAAATCCCTCCTTATCCTTCATTATTGGATCAGAGTCGCGGAGTGGGGTTGCAGCGTGTGTATGGGCCCATAACCAATTAAAGATAGAGAAATATAGTAGGTGATAGGTGTCAGCGTATACTACTAGGACACGAGTGCCTTATTGGCATCTGAATCAGATGCCTGTATGGCACTCGTGTTCTAGTAGTATACGCTGACAATAATGCATGTCCCGGGAGGAAAACGGGGGGGGTTCGATCCTCCCCAGAAGGTCGCGGTACACAGGCGGGGTGCGGGTCTGATCAGTAGCAAGTTGCCCCCATCGTAAGACCATAGCCGAAAGCTTGGCTGTGGATTAGTGGAACCTCTGGGTAATCTGTTCTCCTCCCGGGACATGCATTATTGTCAGCGTATACTACTAGGACACGAGTGCCTTATTGGCATCTGAATCAGATGCCTGTATGGCACTCGTGTTCTAGTAGTATACGCTGACAATAGGCTTGGTCAATAGCAGCTCAGAGAGCTGCTTTATATTGGTTTTCAGAGTGATAGAAGCCCCTCTCTCGCTTCTATCTGTCTTGCCCGACCTTAGGGTTTAGCGGCAAGTCCATTCATGGCAGTACATTCACTTGTACTGCATATTACTCATATAGTATAGCAGTCTCCATCCAGTACATTCACGCGGACTATAGACTACGCACACACGGCAGTCTCAGGATACATATGGCTCAGTTGATTAATCTCAACACTTTGCGACAAGATTCCCCCCACTCCCGCGCTTCTCATTCCCCGCTCCCACGCTTCAGACCCCTCCAATGCTTCTGATCCCCCTCCGTTCTTTCCCTTCGCAGGTTTAGGAACTGACCCGATATGCTGAAGCTGCTCATCGCCATCCTGGCCATAGACCTGCGACCCTGTCCACGCGCTTGCTCCATGACCTGCACTCGTGACCCCATGCTACCCTTTCCTGGGTTCGATCCCTCACGCCGCGCTCTTCTGAAGACCCCTTTTGGTTTGCACCTGCGACCTTGCCCCTGCCAACGCACTATCTGCAATCGTGCCCCTCCATGCGAGACTCCTCAGGTTGCCCTCTTGCATGTTGCCCCCCCCCCCCCCCCCCCCCCCCCCGCGCATTGTTCTCCTAGGTTTGATCAGGAGGTGCCAAGGCCTCAAAAGTTTTACTCATCCCCCTCAATATATTTTAGAATGGGGCTTTAAAGGCATGACTCGTGATGTTTTGAACCATTTCAGGTCATTCTGAGCACCTCATTTTTTAATGGGGGGGGGGGGGGGGGGGGGGGGGGGGGGGTCAGCCCTCAGTTTGTTTTGCTAGCTTTTAACTCTGACCTCCAAATGACATTCAGGGACCACAATTGAGATTGTGTAGACAAGGGCACTTCATCGGCACCACCCTAGACCGGGTGAGTGGATGGTTCAGGGATATTTTTTCCCGTAATATATTCCGATCGGATTACGAGACCTCGTTTTGGCCCAAATTGCCGGAATAAGAAAGCTAATTATGTTTTTTTGTACTGAAATTGACTAAAAATGATCTAAACCGACCGAAATCGGAATAAGGATCCTGTTTTGGGAGGGGAAAAGGGAGGGGGAAAAAAGGAATAAGATTTCCGTAAGATTTCCTCTTTTTTATTTGAAAATAATATCCCTGGGATGGATATGGATGGGTGGGGAATGTGGGTTGGTGGGTGAGGGAGTATTTTGACTGTCATACAATCCCTGTTTGGGAATTCTGAGGAGGCAGCCCTCATTTGGTTTTTTCTTCTAACATTTTACTCAGATCTCCAAATGCAATCCTGAGACCACCCATGAGTAGGCCTTAGTAAGGGCAGTCCATTGGCACCACTTTGGACCTCGTGCAATAAGTATGTACCCCCACCCACCCACCCCACCAAACCCAAACCCACCACCACCACCCCACACACAGCCACACAGTCCATTCCAACTGCAATAATGAAGCCACCCATGAGTAGGCCTTGGTAGGGGTAGTCCATTGGCACCACTTAGGACCTCGTGCGATAAGTATGTACCCCCCCCCCCCCCCCCCCCCCCCCCCCCCCTCTCCCCCCCAACCGCCTCCAGCGACGGCAAAGGGTGACTCGGGTGCTTGGACAACCTGGGGGGGGGGGGGGGGGGGGGGGGGGGGGGGCAGAACTGCTTTTTGATTATCACGCGATCCTTGCACTACAAATCCGAGGACGCCATAGTGTGGACGCCATACTAAAAAAACCTATGTCCATATCTAAGTTTTTCAAAACAAGTGTTTCTATTTAGGGGGGGGGGGGGGGGGGGGGGGGAACAGCCCCCCTCAGGTTTTCAGGCTCGACGTTTGCAGCTTTTGTTTTACTCCTGAACGATACGTCCATTTTTTGTACTCCTGGTTTGACCCAAATTAGAAGCAAGCATTATTCTATGTACAGTAGCATGTCGCGACAAAGCTAGTTGAACCGGTAGCAGTCCTCCCCCCTTCTAATGCTTTCTGAGTGACTGAGTCTAAGCCCGTGATTTGTATCGTGACAACGTCTCAGCTCTCACAATTCCTTGCAAGAAGATTTGTTGCACCAACCCCCCAACAACAAAACGAGGGCTACAAAGTTACTGCGTCTAAGGGGCTTGGGAACGAAACCCACCATGATTGTTCAATTTTCGGCAAATCTCTTTCGCATTGTTGGCTACTCAGGACGGTAACATTTGCATCGGCTGAACAAACACGGTGAGCAGGGCAACCTGCGCCAAATAAAGATGAGTGCTTTATGAGGTTTTCGTGTACCGTAAGACGAGTAAATTTGTCGGAAACTCGGTATCCGCCAACTAGGCTACCGGGGGTATGGTATGGTATGCTAGGTTTCGATTTTATACCTGAAGTTCGTGGGACCAGCACAGCGTATCAGCATCCAAGAGGTTAAACAGCCGGCCTGGCTCCACGGAATGATCTGTAAAATACCGGGTTGCGCCGGGGTTACGTAGCTGCTCAGCGGTTGCCATGGCTGACCGGGTTTCTATCTATCTATAGGGTGAAAGGTGCATTGTCCGACCGACCAGCCGGTTAAGGAAACCTCTAATTCCAGACGCCAACCGCAAACAACCCTCCTATAAATTCTTACCCATTGCGTTCAGCAGCTAACTACAACGAGAAACAAGAGCCTTCCCTCCGTTGATGGCTCCGCTAACCAAGTATGAGTTCGCCAAGCTTGACGAGAAGAACATCCGCAATGACTCCTTCATCTCGAGGGTGTTCCTATCGTGAGTACTAGGAGGGTCAGAGTGAGGGGCCCAGACAAGTTCAAGCTCGACAATTTTGCTCCTCCCCCCTCATTCGAACCAGGGTCGTTTAGGGAGTCGAAGGGTCCATTTTTGCAGTGGGTCGCTTGGGTCGGTTATGGGTCAGTTGCGTCTAAGGACGCAGGCTATGCCTGTTCGGCTGCGTCTCAGGACGCAGGCTACGCAGTTAGTTTCGTTTCAGAACACAGGCGGGGGACGCAGGATGTAAAATTGGTTGCGTCTCGGGACGCAAAGCTGGGGTCCCCCTGAACAACCCTGACCTGCACCATCCTCGAATTCAGAGACATCCAGTTTTACAGGGCCCACACTCCCGTATCCCCCCCCCCCCCCCCCACCCACCACCACCACCACCACCACCACCACCACCACCACACACACACACACGCCTACACCCCCCACACACCCCTCCCCACCCCAGCCTGTCATCGATGGCTCGTGCCTTTTCTGCCACTCCCACGATACGTTCGCCCACCCCCTCGGCTCATGCGTGCCTCCACCCCCCGTTCCGCTCCCTCTGTAACACCCGACAGAACTCCGCTGTCCTCGAGCTGTACGATGCCTGCTACCCCACTTCTCACCACGCTGCCCCTCCCCCCCACACAGGTACATCTACCCGATCGTTGCCCGTGGCCGAGCCGGCAAGCTGACCACGGAGGAATTGAAGATGCCCGGCGACCAGGCCGCAGAGGTGTGCTGTGACAAGTTCATGGCTGCGTGGGAGGCTGAGATTCTCCGTGCCAAGGGCATTGACAAGCCCCCCTCCCTCATGAAAGCCTTGATCAGTGCCTATGGCTGGGACATCTTCGTCGCTGGTGTGTGGAAGAGCGTGTGGAGTGTCTTAGTGCTCCTTGGAGGTGAGTGGAGGGTCAGCTAGCAGGAAGCTTGGGTGGCTAGGTTGATTGCTACCTGTAAATAAAATATTGGGTGTGAGTGTGTGGGGGCATGTAGATCATTTGCTAGTAGCTAGGAATTCCATCCCAGACGTAAATGGGGATATATTCTAGTGTTTGTGGCTACCTCCTGGTTCAGTGTGCATGAGGTGGTGAGTGGTAAATGGTGCTGTCAAGTGTCACTGACCCCAGAATGGGGGTCTTATTCTTCTTCACTTTGCCTGCTTCTTCTTTAATAAACAATAAGCGCGTGGGTGTTTGCTTTCTGTATTTTCAGTTTGGCAGCTCCTGTGTTAGCTTATTAGAATCTTGCTTGTTAATGATGGCAGTGTGTGTTGCAGTCCGGGCGGGTGGGCCTAACGTACACCAAAATGCTGGAAGGGAATGGCTCAACCACAATTCGGAGGTAATTGTAGGGTGCGGGTATAGAAGGATGACTACCTTTTTCAAATCACCATGCACCTTCCTCTTAGAGGTTATCATCCATCGGCCTTTCATCTATCTCCTGTGCCTCCTGCTCCCCCCTCCCAGACCTAACCTAACCCAACCCCCTCCCTCCCTCTCTCCCTCCCCAGCCTTCTACTTTGTGCGTTCCCTTGTACAGTATGTCTCCGACCCGATCAAGAACCCTAACATCTACAATACAAACTCCATTGAGGGAGTGGGTTGGATTCTGTCTGCTGGCTTCTTCGTTGATTCCGTCCTTGTCGGCACCGCCCTCCAGCGCCTGTATGACTCCAGTGCCCGTGCAGGAATCAAGATGAGAGCCGCACTCATGTCAGCTGTTTACAGGAAGACGTTCAAGCTGTCAAGTGTGAACAACGATGGTGAGTATACACTGTCTTAAGGTCGGGGGTTATGGTAGTTAGCCAGAGACAAAAGCAGAAGAGGGACCCATCCATGCAGGAGTAATTGGAGATGTGGAGAAATGTGGACATTTGCAGTTGCTCTTGTCCACTGATAGGCCACTTGCTTGCTTATGGCATCAAGGTATGGCCTATGGCAATGTGCACATGAATGGAAACATGGCATCATCAAACCAAGGTGCTTGACACCTGTGCCCCATTACCCCATTGACTGAGTGGTTGTTGTATGTTGTTACAGGTCAGGGAGAGGCCAAATAGGCTCGAGAGACTTGCCCAACCAAGACAGGAGGGGCGGAAACGAAAACACGGGGAGGGGCGGAAACAAAAACACTGGTGAACTAGTGGTTAAGCAACGAAGATATCCACATCAATTGTACTCCACATCAATTGTACACAAGTGCTGGCAATGTGGTGCCCCTCAATTCACGAATTTCAACACCAACTGAACAGTTTTCTGGCAATTTGGTACCTCACAAATCACGAACTCCACACCAATTGTGCACAGGTGCTGGCAATGTGGTGTCCCTCGTATCCACTGACTGCTTCAAGGTGTATGAGGGTGTACTCGCATTCCACAACATCTGGACAGCCCCCCTAGAGACCGCGGCCATCATCGCTCTCCTCCTCAGCTTGACAGGAGTGTATGGATTACCTGCACTGGGCATCGTTCTTTTCGTGCTCCCTCTCCAGTACTACTTTGGATACAAGGTAATTTTTGTTTACGTCTGCATGTGTAAAGAGATACAACTGAACTACTTAGGGTATGAGGTACTTAACACACCTGTATGTGTAAAGAGATGTGACTGACACAATTTATATACAGTGTACTTAATGTGCCTTTATGTATTAAGAGATAAACAAAGGTAGTTCATTAAGTTTTATTCATGAAGAAAAAAAGCCATGTACGGACAGGTAAATTAAGTAAAATAAATAAAGATCATTTTGAAATCAAAAAAATTGTGCCTGAATTTTAGGTCATGTTGGAGTGACATTAATTGCGAATGTGCACTCAACCCCAAACTGAACCCAACTACCTCTTAACTTAAACTAACTACTTGAGCAAGTCAAACCTGCCGCTTAGCCCTGAACTAAACTACCCTCACTCCTGTTGCCTGCTGCCAAAGATTGCCACGTACAAGACTGCATCCGTCGATGTTGCTGATGCCCGTGTGCTTCGAATGCAAGAGATTTTGTTGGCTATCAAGCTGGTCAAGTTCTACGTATGGGAGCAGCGCTTTGTAGACTCCATCTCGGAGGTCCGCAAAGAGGAAGTGCATCTGCTGCAGAAGAACGCCTTGATCAAAGTCTTCAACCTCTGCTTGGTCTTTGCAGTCCCACCACTGACTGCCTGCGCTATCTATGCCACCTACGTCTTCAACAAGGGCCCCTTTGACTCGGTCTTTTCGTTTACCATCCTGTCCCTATTCAACACCCTCCGCTTCCCCCTCGTTGTGCTGCCCAAGGCCCTGCATGGGACATCTCAGGTAATTTCAGTGCTTTTTCTTTGGTGGGTGCTGTGGATGTTGAGGAATATGATACGACGGCTCTGATGATATACAAATGCATTTGTAGAATTGCATTTGCACCGTAGCAGGAACTTTGGGCCCCTAAAACGATTGTTTGGGGCTCAATTAAACAGTGCCTTTTTCGGATGGCCCCTTCTGCCATGGTTGAGGAAGTCCCTTAATCCTATTTGCATACCCCTGGATTGTAGCAACATACAGACTAGTTCATTGACCTGCATTATGGGGTTAGAGATTCAAGGTTGGAGATTGGAGGTAAGTCCGTGTGCCCCTTCAGCCAATGTAGCTATCGCACATATTTACACATGCATTGTTTCCTCCTGAAGAGGTGGTTACAAATTGTATTGCAACTTGTAATCCTGTAGCTTTGAGCTACCACAGCAGTACACACACATTCATACAAGACCCCCCCCCCCCTAAACCTATACCCTAAACCCTACCCCCCCCCTTAACCCCCCCACCCCCCTACCAAAATCTACATTCATTTAAGACCCCCCCCAACCCCCTCACACGAATCTATGTTTCCTGACTACAGGCCCTAGCAGGCATCAAGCGACTGGAGACTTTCCTCCTGCTAGATGAAACTAAGGCGGAGGAGAAATCCAAGGATGTGGAAATCTCATTCAAGGTAAGAAATGGAATCATGTGGATGCCTTTACCCGGCTTTCACCATAGTTTTTCTTTTTAACATCAAGCTGCAGCTTGTAGGCAGCTTTCGTAGCCAGCCACTGGGCTAAGCCCCAAGATTTTGACAGTTCTGGACAGCAGATTCTGTCAGCTTACAGGCACACGAAGATTCATTTGTGTTGGCTGCAAAGCCAGTCAGGGGAGCTGTTGAGAAGCTGCTGCTTTTAGCTGGAAATAAAAATACTGGCTTTCACCTTACTAATGACCTTGTTGGCCGTGCAAATGTCAAGCACAAAACACTGGTTCCCCCTCCTGGGGTTTTCACAACAGATCCGGTTATCCAGTCGCCCACCTTCTCTCTTAAAGAACACCTTGTGTCCTTCAATTGGGCACCAGGGTTTTGTAGCCCTAAATCAGACAATCAATCAATGCACCAATCTATCAATGCACCAATCAATTAAACCAGTTAATATATATTCTGCTCCTACAACATGACATCCACCATCACCAACCTCCCACCCACCCCTAATTAATGTGTTTCTTCTGCACCTTCTCCTTCAAGGACTGTATCATGAGCCACTACAAGTCTGGAGATGATGACTTCAAGCTGAAAGTACCTAAGTTTGAGGTCAAGCCTGGAGAGGTTGCGGCCATTGTGGGTCGTGTTGGAAGTGGAAAGAGTTCTGTCTTCACTGCCATCCTTCAGGTGAGCTTGTCAGCTGGGTGGAAGGTTTGGGGATGGGGTTGATGCTGAGGTTAAGATGTCAGTGGATCCCTTATCTCCTCTCTCTCTCTCTCTCTCTCTCTCTCTCTCTCTCTCTCTCTCTCTCTCTCTCTCTCTCTCTTGTCTGCCTGCCTGCCTGCCTGCCTGCCTGCCTGCCTGTCTCAGTGTACTAAGTCCCATTCACCCCACTTTCAGAGCATGCGCCTCGAGAAGGGAGAACTGAAGATTGGAGGAAATGTGGCCTATGTGCCGCAATCCCCTTGGGTCCAGAACCTGACTCTCAGAGAGAACATCTTGTTTGGCCTCCCCTATGAAGAGGCACGCTACAACCAGGTGGGACATGTTGGTGGTGTTGACATCGAATTAAATGGACCCCGACAGTGGTGGATGTGCATATTTATCCATTTATGTATGTGAGTGGACCCTAGCATCTAAGAGCCTGATATCCTATTTAGATCATCCATGCCTATGCCTAGGAGCTCAATATCAAGATCCTTCCCCACAGTGACCTCAGACCCTGTATGCCTGGTATCCTGTTTAGGTCATTCATGCCTGTGCCTTGGAGCTGGACCTCAAGATTCTTCCCAATGGTGACCAGACCATGGCGGGTGAGAGGGGCATCAACTTGTCTGGCGGACAGCGACAGAGGGTATGCCTTGCTAGGGCTGCCTACCATCCTTCAGACCTGGTGCTCCTGGACAACCCTCTTAGTGCAGTGGATCAGCACACAGCCATGCACATCTTCAAGCACTGCATCCAGAACATGCTCAAGGTAGGTTGGTGAAGGTTACAAAATGCTTTGGCCTATTGACCCTTGGCCTACAACATATTTGGCTACCATTGTACTGAACTACCCCCCCCCCCCCCCCCCCCCCCCCCTCCCCCCCCCCAGCCACACACATGCACCCTCTACAAAGGGGGACATGCCCCAAGTTGTCCTATACTGGCTTGGGGCTTAAATCACACCAACCCAGCATTGTGGCAGCCGCATTGAACTAGAGAACCCGAGAGTAAAGTGGAGGTCCTCTACCCTCACCATACCTCAAACCTCTGCCACACTGTACTGCCTCTCCCATGGCTACCACACGGTACTGCCACTCTTATATTGTACTGCCAGCTACCACACTGTTCTGCCACACAACCCTCAACCCTATGATACCCTGTACTGCTGCTCAGGACAAGGCTGTGGTTTGGATCACCCACCAGCTGGAGATGCTTCCCTACTGCGCCACAGTTGCAATTATGGAGAATGGCAACATGACCTACTTTGGAGCTTATGATGCAGTGGTGCTCAACACACGTATGCCTGTGGACCACCTGCTGTTCGCAACAGTAGAAGCAGGTAAGCCTGAAGCTTTTCTGAAACCCCGCATGTACCACTGTATGTTCCACTAGCTACCCTAAGACTGCATGTCACAGCTCACTGGCCAATTCCAGACTGCATGTTACAGCCCACTGGCCACCGATATGTGTTGGTATGTACGTGACTCTGCTACAGCACAGGGGTAGCCAAATAGGCTGCAGAGACTTGCTCAGGTTTAAAATTATGATCTGTGAGCTTAACTGTTTTATCAGATGACTGCTTCCACTACATAACTGGAGGCCTCTAACCTATCATTTCAAACACCAGCCAAGCACCTGCTGCTCGTGATAATGGGTGCTACTGTGGTATGTCACGTATCCCTTGGGATGAGCCAGGGTCAGATATTGGAATAATGCTGAAAAGTGGGTTGACTGATGAATCTAGGTTAAATCGGAACTGCCCTGCCAATGGCACGTCTGTGTTGGTCAAACTTAACCACTGCCGCTACCATGTTCTTGCGCGTAGGGGAATCTGGTGTGGAACAGCCGGAGGAGGTGAAGAAGGAGGAGGAGAAGAAAATTGACTTAGCAAGCACATCAAAAGGTAGCTCTGAAGCCAACGCTACTCCCCAGGTACGATTTTGTTTACTTACTCATATTCTATTTTTGATTACTAAGACTCGCACATGTACTTAATCATATTGTGCAACTAGAGGACACATGTGTGTCAACTTGTAATTGGAAGCACTCAATGAAATGATCCCATACAAATTGACCATACATGACTCATGATCTGGGTGAATAGTGGTATGGACTGGTAGGAGAGGTGTGGGTAAGTGGTATGGGCGGGAAGGAATGGTATGAGTAGATTGATAACTGGTTCCCCAAAATTTTACCCTAACCCATCCCATACTTGATTCCGTTTAGATGCAGGACAGCGCTGATGAGGTTGGCAAGGCGAAGAAGGCTGCAGGGGACGAACGGAAAACTTTCCAGCGCTCAACCAACGGTGATTTGAAGCCAGTGGATTCTGTGGGCGGACAAATGCAGGTGCGGTTGATTGCTTGGCAGGAGGAGTGTTCAGATTAGAGTGCATACATTGGTGAGCCTGCATGTCATGTTGTGTCCATACACAATCTGAGCTGGTTTAGCAGCTCCAATGTCCTAAAAAGCTGAATTAACTTGTCTTCTTTTGATTAAATATATGTAATGGAATGGAATGACTACCCCCTTCCTCACCTGCACTGACTGACCACTTCCTCACCTGCCATGACTAACCCCTTTCCTCACCTGCCATGACTAACTCCCTCCTCACCTGCCATGACTAACTCCTTCCTCACCTGCCATGACTAACCCCCTCCTCACCTGCCATGACTAACTCCTTCCTCACCTGCCATGACTAACCCCTTTCCTCACCTGCCATTACTAACTCCTTCCTCACCTGCCATGACCATCCCCCTTTTTCTTTACATACAGAACCTTGCTCGTTTGGAGGAAGCTGCTTCGGATGCTCTGACAGTTATCCTCTCCCCCGCACCCTCCAAAGCACTCTCTCCGGCAGCATCGAAGGCACTCACTGATGCCCATGTGTTTGGGGGTGAGAAGCCCAATGTTGACGAAACCCCAGAGCAGGTGATTGCTGTTATGTTGTTAATGTGCAGTTATGTTGAGGATCACACCACTACGTATAGCTTCATAGTGAATCTGAATGTTGCTATCAATGAACCTACATATTACCACATGGTGAATCTACATGTTGCTACATAAGTGTCACCAGCTGCTTAGACCTAACATGTGTGGTTGGGGTTGTCCTAATACGCATTGTCACCAGCAGCCAACATGCAGCATCATCTGAAGGCACACTACCACCACTAACAAGCAGATTGCCTACATGCATATTTAAACATACATGCACATTGCTCACATGCAGTTTGCCTACATGCATTTTTCTACGTACATGCATATTGCTTGCATACATGTTGCTTACATACGTATTGCTTACATAAATGCAGATTGCGCGCAAGTTCATGGGCACTGTGCCCCTGCTGACTCCTGGCCAGGCTTTCATGGTGTACTGGAAGGCTGGTGGAATACTGTTTGGAGCCTTCTCTATTATCCTCTTCATGTTGTCTCAGACCACCCGAATCTTCTCAGACCTTTGGGTCAGGTACTGGGCTGCTGACTACTACGAGCTGTACCCTGTGGATGATGACAGCCTGGAGGCTACACACTCCGGAAGTGTGACCTACATCTGCAGCTATGCTGCCTTTGTCGTCTTCTTCATCATCCTACTGCTTGGCCGTGACTTCCTCTTCTCCATGTGGTGAGACATGTAGTGGATTATGATTGTTTCTCCACCTCTGGCTTGGCTTTGCTTGTTTCTTAATCTATGGCTTGGCTAGGCTGTTTTGTATCTCTACCTTAGGCTTGGTTTGTTTCTTCATCTTTGGCTGGGCGTGTCTTGTTTCTCTACCTATGACTTGTGGCTTAAACAACATTGGATTCTGTTGGATTTTTCCTTTTTTTCCTTTTTTTTCCACAACCTTGTTTCCTAATTTCATCATAGTTACTTTTCGATTATTTTTAGCGCTTAATCGGACCTTTTCTAAAGCCTAGCCCCTTGAATTTCTTCTCTCAGGCACATAAAGGCATCCAAGAGGTTGCATGATATCTTGTTCGCTCGTGTGCTGAACGCACCCATTCTCTTCTTCCTGCGCACCCCTGTCGGCAACGTCCTCAACTGCTTTGCCAAGGACCAAGACACCCTTGACGAGCAGCTTCCTGCCACTGCCCACATGTCTCTCATCTACCTGATGATCCTCCTCACCTCCCTCGCCATTGTCACGGTGTCCATCCACTATTATGCGGCGCTCACTGCTGCCCTGCTCCTTGCCTTTGTGATAATGGTGAGTTTAGGATGGAGAGGTGGAGGGAGGGAGGGGCATCTGGATGTTGGGGGTTGAGGGATGGACATATGGATGTCAGAGGACAGAGGGATGAACAACCAATAGCCACCAACAGCCAACAAACTACAGCAATGCACGAGGAGTTTCCAAAGCAGTATCCACCCATTGTTTCCTTGCATGCATGAAGGCATGCCCTAATCAGCCTCCCCTTTCCCCCCTACCATTAACTGACATGCCTAATCAAGACGTGCCCAATCAGCCTCCCCTCTTCCCCCACCCCCACTGATATGCCTAATCAAGACATGCCCATCCAAACTCCTCTCCTTCTACCCCCCACGCAGCAACAAGTGTACCTTCCTGCCGCAACTGTGCTCAAGCGATGGTCAGGTGACACTGCTAGCCATGTGTACGTCCATGTTGATGAGTCTCTCCATGGCATGGATGTCATCAAGGCATTTGATTCTGTCAACTACTTCATTCAGGTAGGGAGTGCCTGCCTATGACGTACAACAACACTGATACTTCCAATATGTTGGGGCCCTTTGTTGGGAGAGAACAGCTCCCATGCCCAATACAGAGGCATCGGTTCCTTAACTCGGCCCTATTGATAGTCTGGATTTGATGGGCAAGCCCTATACCCTTAGGCTACCGCTGGAATGGAACATACATACAGGCAGACAGACGTATTCCTTCCTGAAGATAATTCTATCACCTTGTACAGCCATTTGTCTGAGCTGCTTAATGGAATTTGGCCCACATGAATCAAGCAACCACCAACTAACTGACCACCTCCCAGAGAACGTGGCGTGCATCAATTAAGCAAGAGCTAACCACCTCTCAGGAGAATGTGGCCAATATCAATCAATCACCATCCAACCAACCACCTCTCAGGAGAATGTGGCCCGCATCAATGCTCACCACCTGACTCTGTTCAACACGGAGCAATGTCATCTGTGGCTGGCTTTCTGGTGCGACTTTTTCGGAGCCGTTTTGGTGGTGGCAACATGTCTCTTCTCTGTTGGCTTGAAGGATGACTTGGGATCAGCGGCAGTTGGCTTGGCCATCTCAAACACTATCCAGGTGTGCTCATGTTTCCTATCCAATTAGCACACTAATTCCATACTAATACAACACGGTAACATAACAATTACCTTCCAATCCAGCTAGGACCCAATCTAGCCTATTCCAACCGAACACAATCTAACCCTAACCAACCCAATCTAACCTAACCAACCTAACTCTTTTGGCAGGTCCTTGTGTTCTTCACTTGGGTGGTGCGAGGTGCTGCCGACACAGTATCCATGTGGGACTCTGTTGAGCGCATTACGTCATTTGCAACCAATATACCTGATGAGTCTTCTATTATTTCTACTGATATCCACTCAAGCCAGGACCTGGGATCCATTGACGGTGGTGACAAGACTGCTAGCCTGGTGGTGATGGTGGATGGTGGAAAAGATGGTGCGTTCCCTTGGCATTCGCTATTCTGAACATCACGGGTGTTCCATTGAAAGTGTAAATATTGGTACCCAAAAGCTCTTCAAATGAGATTGGAGGAGTCTCTCTAGGCCTATCTAAGACGTTGCTTTGGTAAAACTAGCTGTTCAGTGAGAGGTCGTCAGTGAGATATGATGGTGACAGTTTGACGAGATCAGAGAGCTTCATTTACTGTACATTGATTGGACATAGTGATGCAAGCACAGTGTAGCTGCTTTGTGAAACCTGATTTAGGAATGATGCCTGAGCGGTGTTGAAAAATGTATGATGTATTATAGCTTCAGCTTGAAATATATGTGTTTAGGGTGGACTATAGGTTCGACTGAAAAGCTATCATCCTGAAGGTATTATATTCTATAAATGTCCCATTCCTCATTATCCAATGAGTAAAACAAATCGCTACCCACCTTAATGCTTAAAACAAATAAACCCTCTCATGGTGGTGACGCAGATGAAGACTGGCCTCGTACGGGTGATCTCCAATTCATTGATGTGTGCATGCGCTACTACCCTGGTGCTCCCCTGGCGCTGAAGTATGTTTGCTTCCACATCAAGGACAGACAAAAAGTTGGTGTGGTTGGAAGGACTGGATCTGGAAAGACAACCCTCCTCATGGCTCTCTTCAGAATGATGGAGCTGGCCTATGGCGAGATCTTAATCGATGGTGTTAGCATTGCATCAAAGCCTCTCTCTGTGGTAGGTACCTCTCTGTCTCTCTATCTCTGTCTGTCTGTTTCTATCTCTGTCTGTCTGTTTCTATCTCTGTCTCGATCTCTGTCTGCTGAACAAAGGGCAGGGCCCTGTCTAGATGGTTGAGGTAGGTCTCTCTGTGCTGCAATCTTCCATAACAGTGTTTGCTGTGAATTTTCGTGTATGCAATAGGCTCCTACTAGACTGCAACATAACCCTTAGCCCATAGCCTATTGGGCTGGAAAAAAAAATACAGACATTATAACCTTAAGAAAGGGCAAGTTGCTGCCTACATTGGTTACAGTATGTTCCTTATCTTCAGGTATTATTTGTGAGTGGCGAACTGACAGGAGCGTACCCTTTGTTCTCTCTCTAGAAAGAGAGGGAAAATCCAACCTAACCTGATATAACCCTACCAATCCAATCTAACCCAAACCAAACCAAACCAATCCTTCACCCTGAAGGTGCGTACTAGTGTGGCCATCATTCCCCAAGAGCCGGTAATGTTCAAGGGGACGGTTCGCTCCAATCTGGACCCCTTTCTAGAGAAGCCAGACGCCGAACTTTGGACAGCTCTCGAGATGGTGCACATGAAGGACAGCATTAGTGAGATGTCAGGTGGCTTGGACTGCCACGTCGCTGAAGGGGGCTCCAACTTCTCTCTGGGCCAGAAGCAGCTGGTTTGCATGGCTCGATGTGTGCTGAAGAAGACCAGGTGCGCAATTGGGGCAGCTCATCCTATCACTGTTATAATGGTTTTGTTTTGGGCGATGTGTGTGTAGTTTAGCCAGCTCTGGGGAGGAAATAGCTGAAAACTAGTCCCTCCTGCTGCTCTGGGCCCTAGATCAGTCGCCGGTTGTGACCTCTGGCTAGGTAAGTCACCACCACCACAGCTAACCCCAGCACGTCCCCACCACAACCCTCCCCACCGGCACACCCTAGGCACCCTAGGCATGGAGGCATGTTTCAGCAGATTTTAGTCATATCCCTGCATTATCCACTGTATATTTGTATATCAAACAACTATCACATTACACTGATTTCAATTCTACCCCAGCCACTGACATGCATCCCCCATCCCACCCTCCAAACACCCCCCCACCCCAAGGTCCCCTGACTCCCTCCCCCCCCACCCCCCCCACACACACACCCTTTCGTGCGTAGGGTGCTAGTGCTGGATGAGGCCACTGCTGCTATGGACCTTCAAACCGACGCATTGATCCAGAAGACCATCCGTACAGTTTTTGAGAGCCGCACCACCATCACTATTGCACACCGCCTGGACACCATCATCTTCTCTGATCGTATCCTGGCTATGGGCTCTGGGGAGGTGAAGGAATTCGGTGAGCCAGTGAAGCTGCTGAACAAGCCAAGCTCCATGTTCAACAAGCTGGTGGATGACACGGGGCCACATGCATCCGCCATGCTGAGGCGACTGGCTGCTGAGGGCCCCACTGATGACTAGTCAAGGCCAAGCCAACAGGCTGGTCGATGACATGGGGCCACATGCATCCGCCATGCTGAGGCGACTGGCTGCTGAGGGTCCCACATGACTAATCAGGGCCAAGCCAACAAGCTGGTCCATGACATGGGGCCACATGCATCGGTTATGCTGAGACAACTGGCTGCTAAGGTCCCCCGCTGACTTGGTAATCAGGCCCAAGCCAAGCTCCATGACAGGTTAATCGGGGCGGAGGATGACACCGGGAAGAACTACAAGGGGATACCACTGACATATCATCATAGAGCCTGCGATCGTGGGGTAGAGCCCTGCCATCAGGTTAAAACAATTCAGTCTGAAAGATTCTGCAAACCTAACAAGCTTGTGTAAATGTATAATATGGGAGAAGCGTTGGTCCACATACTTTAAAAACATAGTGGATAACTGCTACTCGTATATTATACACATTCATGGTAGCAAGCAAGCATTCTATCATGCATTCTGTCAAGCATTGAGTGTGACAGTCGTGCATTATAATGGATACAGAGTATACCATTGCAAAGCATTGCACAGCATTGAATAGCATCGCGCAGCATCACGCATACATGCCTAAACAAATAAAGCACTCGATCATTGCTTTGGTTAAGTATGTACGCACAGCAACACGTTGCAGTAATGCAGATCTACTACTAGCTGTCCTTAGGTACGATAAGTAAAATGACCATCCCAGTCCATGCGTGTGATAAGCTCCAACTTGGTTGCGTAGCGTCAGCCAGCAATTTGGCTGCTTGCTGTCTTCTGCATAAGATACCAGGAAAAATGAAAATGCGAACTAACTCGTGAGCTGAGGTGCATCAGGACGCCCTCCAATGTTGCTGCACCCTCCCATGCTGGTGCGCAGGTTCATGATAACCGTTTGGAAACAAAATGCTGCACTCCCTGGGCACACGGTATGGTGTCGTCTAGCTACCCCTAACAAGTGAATTTTGTTAGTCCCGCTCAGCATGACTGCAGGGCCACGTCCCTTTTTACCCCTGGCTGGAAAGATTATGTCAATTGGTATACGCCGCATTATTTAGTGGCGTAAACCGAGTCAATTACAACTCTCTTGACATATACCTGGTAGACTGAATGATATGGCTGATTGATTGAACGTGCCTTGAGTGCACTGAGTGCTTGGAACACTTGATTTTAGTTTTTTCCCCCCCGGAAGACCTGCAAAATCACAGTTTGGCACGTTAATAACTTGTATTATCTGGAAATTATGTTTACGAGCACGCATTAGCTCCGCTAAACTGCGGGCACATTTAGGGTCCAGCAGGCCGCCAGAGAAATGTAATGATCATCATCTTAGGGGCCTGAACGTTTCTGATCACCGTTGCGGTGGACGAAAACAATTAGAACGCCTGGTGGGGCGTGGTATAAGTAGGGCTCCAACAGATGGCGGGGGAGAATGGGCTTGATTAAACGGGGCAAGGTAACCATGGCGATTGACAGCATCAGCGAACACTCCTGTACACAAAAGAGCAACGCTTACACAGCCTCTTATTTCCTTTGTGTTGGTAAGGTATTGCATCCATGTTGTTTGTTCTTTGCTCTGTTAGATTTTATTCAGTGGTGTGTATCAGGGTTGTTCAGGAGGCCAACCCACAGACGCGATCAGTTGTGAAGCCTGCGTCCCGAAACGCACCCAATTTTATAGCCTGCGTCCTGAGACGTCACCCACCCTCGACCGACCCATGACCGACCCATAGCCTGCGTCCTTTACATTACATTACATTACATTACATGTTAAAGTCTACTTGACACCGCGAGGGTGTATGAGACTCTGTGCTTTAAACAAAAAGAAAAAGCACCCACAAAGCAAAAAACCCCATTACATCAGGGGTGTGTCGAGGACAAACAAACCAAACTCCCAACCACCGTTTTGGTGGCGTAGGTATTAAACCCCTTAGAGCCGGACCCAGATCTCAACCACTTACAGTGGCGGAGGTAAGAAGCTAACAACTGAGAAGTCACAAGAAGAAAAAAAGGGATGATAAATTACGGTGCCACTAAGCAGTCCAGGGCTTCCTGTCTTGCTCTTCTACAAGTAGAAAGATAGTCGGCTAGGTTGCTCCAAAAAGACTTAGTGCCATTTCCATTCATAAAGGTTCTGAATGTGGAATCGCAGAATTCCACATTCCATACGGTTAAGTCGGTATCCTCCTGGACATGCCTATAAATATCTGTAAACAGCTTCTGGTAGCGGAGGCGAATATCATTATAAAAAGGGCACTCAAATATATGCATTTCATCCTCAGGTTTTTGGAACCCACACATTTGACAGTGTCTCATTGAGCGAGGGATGTGTGTTCTATCCACCACCCTCATTCTTTCTGTGTTCAGCCAATGGGAACCCATTCTAAACTGTGCTATGGAACGAATCTGATCCTGCTTATGTAAGGCGGATGTAAAGGGAATCAAGCCATTCTCATCATTACTGTTGGCTGCGAACCATTTTTGGTATCGGAGGCGTTTAAAGCCAACCCTTCTCTCATCAGGGATGTCTCTAACTGCATTGGTGTCACTTGGGTACTTAAACCTCCATGACTCAAAAACTTCAGACATAATACCTTCGACATCGACAGCCTCCAAAATGTTGATGTTTTTACTGGATCCTAGCTTGTGGAGAGCACAACGCAAGTCATGAACCCAGCCAGTGTTGGAGTCAAAAGATTCCTCAAGAGCCATTCTAATGAGATCCTCAGGTTCTTTATGAATGGTCTTGTTCCAGAAGCGCAAAGCTTGTTTAAGCCAAGCAAAACACAACGGGGTTCTACCCAGCTCTTCCATGATAATATTAGATGTAGTAGATTGGCAAACACCCAACATTTGTTTAAGTATACCTCTATGCCATTTCTCACAAGCATGGTCATTTGAGATAAGCGTGTTGTTCAGAATAGAAGGAGCCCACACCTCACAGCCAAAATTCAGGATAGGTTGTACAAGAGAATCAAACAGGTGGGTGAGAATATCAATATTGTATATCTCCATAGTATGGCATCGCCTACGGAGCATGTGGTCCTGAGACGCAACCAACCCACTGAAGCTGCGTCTCCTCCTACGGCCCTTCGCCACGTTGCTTCTCAGGACCCTTCGACGTGGCATTTGCGTCGCAGGACGCAGCGTCCTGAACAACCCTGGTGTAAAGTGCCCAGGATGTTATACATGGTGCTACATACAGGAATTTGGCTGCTTGCTGTCTTCGGCAGTAAAAAAACATTATTACCAGGAGAGTGTAAACTCGTAGAAATCACTGATTTCTTTATTATATAAAAACAACCCTTCGACTTCTGGATTGCACATCAGGTAATGTAGAGGAGTTATTTTCCTTTAAAAACAGAACTGGAAGAGACATGGAAGGCGAGGGAGGAGTTAGTCACGATGCTTGTATTTCTTTAGTTTTTTACCCGAATGAAAAAAATCACCAGATGTTTGGAAGAAAGGAATAAGGGATTCCACCAATTAAAATGTCCGTCCGTCAGTCCGTTAGTTAGTTAGTCCTTCACAAACCACATTTTCAGGTTTCATCAAAAACTTAAAAAACTTAAGCGTTCTATATTTTGCACACAAAACAACCCTAGTGACAACGGGGCTCGGCGAGGCTTCCCCACACACCAGCGGATCCCCATTGCCAACACAAGGGCGGTCGCGCCCTTGTTTGGTATGGTTCAGGGCCCCCATCGGTAAAACGATTGGTCGGCTCCCTAGAAAGTTTAGACCTATGCGAAACTTACGCGAAATTGTGTAGTCGGTGCTGTTTCTTCAAATTCTTCAAAATTTCCGAAGAAAAACGGTAAAATTATCCGTTTAAACAGACTTTCTCTCGCATGGAAGCGACGCGTGTTCGACTCATGCGGTCGGTTTACACCTTATCGCGCACGGATCTCAGGGTTTCGGACTGTGGACGCGGCGTTTTCATTTGTCAGTCCCCTCCTGTCCTGTGGAGCATGTCTACGATTTCCCCTTGAAAAATTCGCATCAATGCGCCTGTCGCAGGTCATTGCATCAGCGTTTTGTGCTTGACAAGGAAATCTGCAGTTTCGCACCAGTTCCTGCAGGTTGCGCAGTAGCAACTGTAGCCTCGGAAGTTGCTGCACCTGCCTCCATGGAACTTCGGGGAGTCAGTGAGCTATTAAGTTCATTAGCTTTACAGGCCACCAAGTTCAATTATAATGCCATGCCATGCTATATTGATTGTTGACCCCCCAAATATTAAATTGTACGGATAAGTAAGCACATGCTTGTGCATCTTTCACCAGGGAGGTTGCCACTGCTGCTTGACGAACATTACACCACCCCCTGGGCCGACCTCCAGGAGACCCGCCAGGGCACCCTACTATTGTTTGTGTTGCAGTTCATCAGTTCTTTTTCGATTTAGCCCCTACTGTCACGGCTGGGCAAATCCCTTCAGCCTATTTCACTACCGGTATTTGGCCTTCCCCAGGACAGTAATTACATGCACATTGTAGAACAGGGTGATGCGGCTATGCAAGTATGCAGGAACCGACGGAGTAAGTGCAAGTACAGATGGACATATGGGCAGGGTAAATCTAGTTCCTGCCGTAGAGGGCAAGCAGCTGGAGCCATTTAACCAAGTTCAATTTCATGGTGAATCTAGGATGCAAGAGCTGGAGTGCTGGATAGACCTTCGAGGGGGCGTAGTTTTGTTCGATGGGCATGGGGAATGTCGGGTAGGGGCCAGGCTGGGAGACGGGAACTGCCCAACTGTATACACAATGGGGAAGTGCTTAACAAGAAGTGGCACCGAATATAAACAACAAGGAGCCAAGCGAGCCGGAATAGATAGCAGATAATTTAAAACCAAGCCAGTCAGGGGAGCTGCCTAGAAGCTGCTGCTATAGCTGAAAATAAAAACACTGGGCCACTTGTGTGCTTGTGTCTTAGGCGGATGGGGTGGGTGGGGGGTGGGTGGGGGGGTGGGGGGGCGGGGCGGGGGCAGAGGGGGCCATGGCCGTCGTTGATGGGAGACAGTAGGGGCTGCTAGGGGGAGGGTAGGGGCTGCCACTTGTGAGAGCGGCAGCGGCGGTCCAAATAAATATGGTCTACATTTTTGCGCGCTCAGTCGTCATCCCCTTGTTGCGGGCGGGGGGCCCTGGCTGACTGAAGCGGCAGAGGAGAACGGTTCTGCGCGTAGGGAAGGTACAGGGAGATGAGGACCACATGTAGAAGGAATAACAAGGGAGGGAGGGGGCGAGTGTCGCACGGGCACGGATGAAGGTGGGTGTTGGGGAGGTAGGGAGGGTCATGTAAAGGCGTGCTCAATGCGCAATGCGGCAGCGAGAACAGTACATCACCGTACGGCCTCTAGTCAGTGGGGTCGCGGGAATTCGATTTCAGTTTTGAACGGCCTTCATCCACAAGACGATCATACAACCGCGTGAAGTACGTCCCTTCTCACCGTCCCTCTCGACCGGAACCGCTCGACGCACCACATGCAAATCAAAAGGCTGTCCCAGAGTAGATCATCCCAGCTGTGGTTGCTTCTTCCATCATGTGTGGCCATGCAGTAGCAGCAGCAGTAGCAGCAGCAGTAGCAGCAGCAGGGTAACATCAACAGCAGGAACAACAGCGGCAGCAGCAGCAGCAGCATTAACAAGGTAATTGCAGCAGCAGGAGCAACAGGGGCAGCAGCAACAGCAGAAGCAGGGTAACAGCAACAGCAGGAGCAACAGAGGCAGCACCAATAACAGAACCAACAGGTTAATAGCTACAGAAGGGGCAACAAGGAGAAGCAGCAGCAGCAGCAGCAGCAGCAGCAACGATAACTACGGATGTGACATCAAAATCACTTGCAAAGACTGCCGCAACAAAAAAGTGACCAGCTCCTGTATCAGCTACAGCCACACACACAGACAATGTTTTTCATTTTATTTGTTGCGGGCCCTGCTTCATTTCAAGTGTGGCTTTAGTGGCACTTGGTACAAACACACAGCCAGTGTATCCTGATGGTAATAACCTATGCAACAGAAACAGTGCCCACCCTGAGCCCACCCTGAGAAACCCACCCAGTGCCCACCAACCCCTCTCTTCTTGTCGGATTCAACCAAAAGGAAACAGCATCCACCATGTGCCCCTCTCTCCGCGTGGGATTCAACCAAGTTTGCATGCTCCTAGCTATGCTTGTGACAGCTGCATCAGCGACTCCGAAGATTGGGTGTGAAAGCAGTGGCATGTGCAGCATAGGCTCAAGCATTTTCTTCCGAGGAGATATTAGCGAAAGTGGGTGGATGGAAGTGTGTGTGGTTGCATGCATGGGTATATCTGTGTGGTAGTTTTTTTGTTTAGTCGTGGAAGGATTTTCACCCCAGGAGGTGGGTCTCCCTACACAAACCAGCAGCACGGAGGATTCGGTTTGAATGGCGTTGCCACTCAAACACAAGAGTAGGCGCACTTAGGCTAGGCGGGAGATACCGACCCTTGATCAAACATATGTGTGATATGTGTGCATGTGCCTGCTTTGGCACCCTGGTGAGTGTAAGGTGCATGTGTATGCATGAGTGTATATGTGGTTACACACTTGACCATGAGTTTGCTTACATGTGCATATCTGTGGGGGTAGGGTGTGGTTTGAAATGTTTGCATGTGCCTGCGTGGGGATTATGGTGAGTGTAAGGTGCATGTGTATGCATGCGTGTATATGTGGTTACACGCTTAACCATGAGTTTGCATACTTGTGTGTATCTTTGGGGTTGGGTGTGGTTTGAAATGTGTGCATGTGCAATTGTGCGGTTGTGGGTATGTCAAGTTCTGCTTACATGTGTATTGGTGCGTGTATGAATGTTTGTGCGTATGTGGGTAAGTCAGTTTCTGCTTACATGTGTATGGGTGTGTGTATGGGTGTTTGTGCGTATGTGGGTATGTCAGTTTCTGCTTACATGTGTATGGGTGTGTGTATGGGTGTTTGTGCGTATGTGGGTAAGTCAGTTTCTGCTTACATGTGTATGGGTGTGTGTATGATACAATATGATACATATGCATGTGCGATTGTGTGTATGTGTGTACCTCAGTCGCTGCTATCATCTGTATGGGTGCGTATATGATACAATATGATACGTATGCATGTGCCTGCATGTGCCCTTTTGCATGTATCAATTAAATGCGTATGCAATCGTGTATCTGTGGTTACATGCTTGACTATGAGCTTGCATGCAAAAAGAGAATGTTCATTGGGGGACATCAGGGTTGATGAATGTGCCTGCAGTTGTATGCGTGTGCATGGGTGTGTCTGTAGCTGCAGGCATGAGTATGTGGGCGTTTGTACGTACAAGTATGTATTTTGCTACATGCATGTGTGTGGGTGCGTATATGGGTGTATGTGCGTATGTGGGTATGTTAGTTGCTGCATGCGTGGATATGGGTATGTATGTGGGCGTTTGTACATACTTGTACGTATTTTGCTACATGCATGTGTACCGGTGCGTATTTGGGTGTTGTGCGTTTGTGGGCATGTCAGTTGCCACATGCATGTGTATGGGTGCATTTATGGGTGTTTGTGTGTATGTGGATATGTCAGTTGCTGCATGCATGAATATGGGTGTGTATGTGGGTGTTTGTGCGTAATGGTATGTATTTTGCTACATGTATGTAAATGGGTGCGTATATGGTCTTTGTGCGTACATGGGTATGTCAGTTGCTGCATTCATGTGTATGAGCGTGCATGAGCGTGTTTGTGCGTACGTTGGTATTTATGTTGCTGGATGCATATCTCTGCGAGTGTATGTGGGTTGAATAGGGGTTGTGAGGGTGATTTCGGGCTTAAGTGGGTTAATACATGGTTGGATTGGAGAATGAGAGTACATGCAAGTGTACCACTTTGCGCATGCGGGTTTACAAGGGTAGATGCAAGTGTACCGCTTCGCGCATGCGGGTTTACACGGGTAGATGCAAGTGTACCGCTTCGCGCATGCGGGTTTACACGGGTAGATGCAAGTGTACCGCTTCGCGCATGCGGGTTTACACGGGTAGATGCAAGTGTACCGCTTTGCGCATGCGGGTTTACACGGGTAGATGCAAGTGTACCGCTTTGCGCATGCGGGTTTACACGGGTAGATGCAAGTGTGCTGCTTCGCGCATGCGGGTTTACACGGGTAGATGCAAGTGTACCGCTTCGCGCATGCGGGTTTACACGGGTAGATGCAAGTGTACCGCTTTGCGCATGCGGGTTTACACGGGTACATGCAAGTGTACTGCTTTGCGCATGCGGGTTTACACGGGTAGATGCAAGTGTACCGCTTCACGCATGCGGGTTTACACGGGTAGATGCAAGTGTACCGCTTTGCGCATGCGGGTTTACAAGGGTAGATGCAAGTGTAAGGGTACATGAGCCCTAGACCCTGAGCCCTAGACCCTGAGCCCCTGAGCCCTTGACCTTAGACCCAACACATTGAAAGCAGAGGGAGTGCTACCGAGTTCATTGCACTGGACACCACACCACACCACACCACACCACACCACACCACACCACACCGCAGAGGGAGTGCTATCAAGTGCACTGCAAGCAGTATCATTCAAGAATGAGATTATTGTGTCCACCATCATGGGCAACTACCACATGGAGATGTTCTTGCAGCTGCGTCAAGATTTCTTGGACCTGGGCATGGCGCACATGTTGGCCCTAACTACTGAGGTAGGGCGTGGTGGTTGGTGTGTGTGGCGTGTGGCGGGTGGCGGATTTCGTGGGTGGTGGGTGTGGGGTGTGGCGGATGGCGGGTGGGGTGTGTGGCAAGTGAGGTGTGGCGTGTGGCGGGTGCGGCAGGTGGCGGATGGCAGGTGTGGCGTGTGGTGGGTGGTGGGTGTGGCGGTGTGGCGTGGGGCGGGTGGGGTATGGCGGGTGGCTGACTGGACTGGCCCAACCTAAAAAAATCCACCACCTCCACAACACTCCACTTCGACACCACTATCACACTCCACTCCACCACCACCGCACTCCACTCCACCACCACCGCACTCCACTCCACCACCACCACACTTCACTCCACCACCACCACACTCCACTCCACCACCACCACACTCCACTCCACCACCACCACACTCCACTCCACATGGTGTGCGGGTGTGGCGGGTGTGGGGTGCGTGTGTGCTGTGTGTGGGTGCAAGGCAGGGTTTTTCTTTACGTTTTTTCTTGACAGCTTCTAGGCTGCAGCCTGATCCAGCCACTGGGCTACGTCCAATAATTACAGCAGTGCTGAAAAGCTGATTATGCCAGCGTCAAGGTGCACTAGGTTGCTTGCGGGTTGGATGAACAGCCGGCGAGGGGAGCTGTCTGGAAGCTGATGCTCTTAGCTGAAAAGAAAAGCCATGGTGCTAAGGTAAAAGGCCAAAGCAACGCTCAATTATGAATGATCAAAAACAGTCACACAGCAGTAGGGACAGGCAAATTTGAAAATTAGTACGAGCTGCCACAGGATGTGAGATTGAAGGAACCCTTCCGTTTGCATGCACTGTACATACTGGAGAATGGCTATTATGGTGGGTTTATATGGTTTCGCAGACCGCAACTGCGCCTGAGCTTGGACTGCCGCGCGACAGCACTAAGGTAAGGTCTATACCTCTTCCAAGGCGTCAAGTCTGAAATGTGTGAACCTGGCCAGGGCTCAAACCGCAGAGCCGTCTGATGCTGGGTAATAATATACCATACAGCCAGAGCTCGATTAGGAACCGGCATATCATCTTATGTTGACCAAAGGCGAGTATGATATCATATGATATCATACAAACTGCATCATTTTGTAGTGAGTATAAATGGTTACTTAAGCCTAGCCATACTGCCGGCATCATTATATATCATATGATATCATATTGCCGTTCCCTACCCAGCAGCCAGCATAATACAAGCAGAGCTTTCCCCCCGCAACCAGTAACGATCGCTACCTGTGACCCTGTTTTGATAAAACCTTCCGCTATCATGAGACTCAAACCTCAGCCCCGCCCTCCAAAATATCCCCTACCCACCTCCCTTCCACACACCTTTCGCAAACACATGCCCCACCACAACCGTGAACACAAGCACCAACACATGCACCAACACCTTCCCCACCACTACACTGCAGAAGCGGTACTGCCACGGTGTGTGGGACCTCAATGGCAGCGTTCCGTGTGTGTGGGACACCTCCCCTAGCCACCGATATGGCTTCAAAAGTGGCGTTCTACTTATGCATTTAAGACTGCGCTTCATTGCAAGGGCTGCAAGACTTGGCTACAATGTCCTCAACCTGGATAGGTACATGGCCAGTGTTGGGCACTGACATTGTCATTGGTTAAGCAAGTAGTTTTAAATTAGCCGTGCCCAGGAAGGGAATGTGTCATTAGGTTTCTCCCCATCCATGACATAGGAGAATGTTTGTTGTTAGTTAGCCTATGGTCGGCGTTGGCGTGCCACGCTGGTAACCCTACGGCAGCCTGCACCTGTTCATGATGTTAACCGGGTGTTCAGGGTGTTCAACAACTACATGGTTGACCAATGATGTACATAAACAGGTGTTGAACACCCTGAACACCTGTTTAACAACCTGAACAGGGTGCAGGCTGCCGTAGGTTGAACAAGCTTGTATGTATGTATGTATGTATGTATGTAGAATTCAGTTTTCACTGTAGCACGAACTCAGGACCCCCGTCAGTACAACGATTGTTTGGGGTTCAGTTCATCATTGTATTTTTGTTTTATGCCCTCATGTTACGGTTGGGCAAGTCCTTGCAGCCTATTTGCTCACCCCTGGACTGCAACACCATACATTTATGAATGTATGTTTAGGGTCGAGGGGGGGGCAGGAATAAAGTTTGCAGACCGCATGTTCGGAAATTGTTTTTTTCACCCCTGACCCCCCACCTACCCCCCCCCCCCCCGAGGCTTCATATCTGGACACCCAGACAGTATAACGTAGTGAAAGGGGGGTCCATGAGCATCATCTCGTCAAGGCCTTTCCAACCACACAACCGAAAAGAAAATAAAGTTTGGGCAGAGTTATTCAGTTTTTAGTATTTTTACAACTTTCTTGGGTAGCTCAATAATCCGCGCCCTTGGAGGAGATCACCCAGGTATGACAAGGACTGAAGGCGTTATTTATCTGTCTATCTACCATTGTCATATCATTATCATGGTTTAATTTACTCAAATTGTATTCTGGAGCCTGAGGGTCTGCTCAGGTGTGGTGGGGGTGGGTGGGGGTGATGGTGTGTGTGTGTGTGATGTGTGTGGGGAGGAGATTGTGTGTGTGTGTGGTGGCGGTGATGGTGGTGTGTGTGTGTGTGGGGGGGGGGGGGGGCTAGATTCCAGGTTCGGCTGCTTTATGAACCTCGTTAGGGACCAGAATTCAGAACGTGCATACGAACATGCGTTTTTCAGCCTAACTGCCGCTCGTGCGACGCTGGGCACTAAGGTGCAGGTGACGTCCAGCCTGGCATCCACGCTGGCGTCCAGCCTGGATGTGCCTTCCAGGGCACCCACCAATTACACATTGGGTGTAACCAACTAACGGTTGCGGACTTGTACTCGTCTCGTCGATCCCTTCTCGATGGTGCGCTTAACGCATAAAAATTTGCACTGGCAAGAAAGTTACACGAAGTACAAATAAAGTTGGGGAAACGGTCGGACCCCCTCCCCCCACCCCCCCACCCACCCTCTATCACGGCCGCCCGTGGGTGTATCGACATGATTTCTTTTGTATCGACTATTGCTTCAGGTTCTCTATCCACATCGAACATGAGGTACAAAATCTGTTTTCTTGCCCCCCCCTCGTTTAGGATTATATATGTAGGGTTTAGGGTTCGAAGGTTAGAGGTAATCGTGGACCAAATTAGCCCTAATAGGGCTAATAGCTAAATCAGCCCTATTAGTTATAAACTAATTTAGCCAAAACAACCCAGACAAGTTCTAAGAGCGTGTCGCAAGCGACATGGAAAATCGCTTAAGCAGTCACCGACAGGGAGTTTGAAAGTAGTGGAGAAAGTAGCTACTCGTAGCCGAATAGAGCTACACACATTGAACAATTCTTGCGAAGGATCTTGACCGCTGCAATGCTGATAACTCTAGTCATGCGCACTCCAACTATGAGAACAAATTGTGGGTGCGGAGGTGGTCGGAATCGTTCAAGCTGGATATCTGTCAGAGACAGACGGACAGCGGACGGCGGACAGACGGGGGACAGACGGCGGAGAGAGACACAAGGGGAACCTAGGGCTTCAGCCACGGGACCCCTGTGGGGTCCAGAGGGGGCTAAAGCAAAAAAGTGCCATATGTCCAGGAGAGTGTTGTTAATAGTATGTTACAGTCAATATTATACTGTCAATGTAACAATCGTGTCTTTGTCTGTCTCTGTCTGTCTGTCTGTCTCTGTCTGTCTGTCTCTGTCTGCCTGTCTGTCTCTGTCTGTCTGTCTCTGTCTGCCTGTCTGTCTCTGTCTGTCTGTCTCTGTCTGTCTGTCTCTGTCTGCCTGTCTGTCTCTGTCTGTCTGTCTCTGTGCGCCTGTCTGTCTCTGTCTGTCTGTCTCTGTCTGTCTGTCCGTCTGCCTGTCCTGTCTCTGTCTTGTCTGTCTTCTCTTCTGTCGTCCTGTCTGTCTGTCTCTGTCTGTCCTGTCTGTCTCTGTCTGCCTGTCTGTCTTCTGTCTGTCCTGCTGCCTTCTGTCTCTGTCTGTCTTCTCTGTCTGTCTGTCTGTCTCTGTCTGCCGATCTGTCTGTCTTGTCTGCCTGTCTGGCATGTCTGTCTGCCTGGCCTTGTTCGGTCTATGTAGGTCTGTCTCTGTATGTCTGGTCTCGGTTGACTGGCTGTCTCGTCGTCTGTCTCATGTCTGTCTGTTCTGTCTGCATGTCTGTCTATGCTGTCTGTCTCTGTCTGGTCTGTCTCGGATGTAGCCTGTATGTCGTCTCTGTCTGCCTGTCTGTATCTGTCTCTGTCTGGTAGGTATGCTTTGTCGCCCTGTCTGTCTCTGTCTGTCTGTCTCTGTATGTCTGTCTCTGTCTGCCTGTCTGTCTCTGTCTGTCGTATCTGTATGTCTGACTTGCTGACTGTCTGTTCTCTGTCTGCCTGTCTGTCTCTGTCTGTCTCTGTCTGCCTGTCTGTCTCTGTCTGTCTGTCTCTGTCTGTCTGTCTCTGTCTGCCTGTCTCTATCGGTCTGTCTCTGTCTGCCTGTCTGTCTCTGTCTGTCTGTCTCTGTCTGCCTGTCTGTCTCTGTCTATCTGTCCCTGTCTGCCTGCCTGTCTGTCTCTGTCTGCCTGTCTGTCTCTGTCTGTCTGTCTGTCTCTGTCTGTCTCTGTCTGCCTGTCTGTCTCTGCCTGTCTGTCTCTGTCTGTCTGTCTCTGTATGTCTGTCTCTGTCTGCCTGTCTGTCTCTGTCTGTCTGTCTCTGTCTACCTGTCTCTGTCTGTATGTCTCTGTCTGTCTGTCTGTCTGTCTCTGTCTGCCTGTCTGTCTCTGTCTATCTGTCTCAGTCTGTCTGTCTCTGTCTGTCTGTCTCCGTCTGCCCGTCTCTGTCTTTTGGTTCTACAGTAAGACATTATCAGCATCCTTATGTTGCCTCACCAATTCGGCCTCCTCTGCGATCTCACTTAGTGTGGCTGGGACTGGTTTCTTGGGGTAGAGGGGGGGGGGGGGGGGGGGGGGTATGGGGATTGTGTGGGGGGGAAGTGGAGGAGGAAAGGTTGTGTGTGTGCTTGGGGAGTGTGAACCGATATGTGCACACCCCAAACCCACACCTACACTTACCTGCTATCCCTCGTTGTGTACCCCCCCCACCCCCAACCCCAACCCCCCAGACCTTACCCCCTCCCACCCCACCCCCATACAGTGACTAACACATTTACGAGGACCCCCATGTGTACCTCAAGCGCCCTCCCTTCAAGGACCTAGGATTCCAACCCCAACCCCAACCCCAACTCCAACCCCAACCCCAACCCCAGCCCCAGCCCCAGCCCCAACCCCAACCTTCCCCCCACCCCACCCCACCCCCACCCACCCACCCACCCACACCCACACCCACACACCCACCCACCCCCACCCCCACCCACCCACACACCCACCCCCACCCCCACCCACCCACACCCACACCCACCCCAACACCCACACCCACACCCACCCACCCACCCACCCCACCTTCCTGTACCCGTCCTCCCTTATACAGTGACTACCACATTTACCAAGACCCCTACGTGTACCTCAAGCGCCCTCCCCTCAAGGACCTCCACTTCATCAGCTCTGCTGAAGGCGACTGCCACATCAACACAGGCTTCCTTTATGTGCAGAACACAAGGCCGGATGGTCCTGTCACCTGGTTGTTCAGGCATATCTGTGAGCGCCCTCTCAGGTGTGTGTGTGTGTGTGTTTTTATGTATGTGCGTGTGTGTGTGTGTTTGTGCAAGTGTGTGTTTTCATGTGTGTGCGTGTGTGTGTGTCTGTGTGTGCAAGTGTGTGTTTTTATGTGTGTGCGTGTGTGTGTGTGTGCAAGTGTGTGTTTTCATGTGTGTGCGTGTGTGTGTGTCTGTGTGTGCAAGTGTGTGTTTTTATGTGTGTGCGTGTGTGTGTGTGTGTGTGAGTGAGAGAGAGAGAGAGAGAGAGAGAGAGAGAGAGAGAGAGAGAGAGAGAGAGAGAGAGAGAGAGAGAGAGAGAGAGAGACAGAGAGACAGAGAGAGAGAGAGTATCTGTGTAAGAGCTGTCTGTTTGGGCACATCTGTGAGTGCCCTCGCAGGTGCGTGGGGTGAAGTGTTGACTGCTGAGATTGAGCAGAGCACGCAGCCAGCTAGTCCTTCCACCTATCTGTTTAGGCACATCTGTGAGTGCCCTGTCAGGTACATGGAGTGAGGTTTTGAATGTTGATGTTTTGCTGCCGAAGATGTCAAGCAGCTGTAATGGCTGAAGTGATTCAACCAATGGAGTGATGCAACCAAGTTGAAGGATGCTGTGCATGGAGTGAAGCCGTTTCCTTGATGCAGATGGTTGGATGACAAATTTGCATTCCTTACTATTTGTATTCCTATTCCATACTAGTCGTTATTATTTTTTCCTATCTCATAATGTTCCTTACTATTCCTTAATCTTTGTAATCCTTGCAGCCATTCAGCAGATCATTTGGGTATCGAATTTTTGAAACAAGTTGTAGTTCGTAGTTTGTACCCCAGATTTGGCCTGAAAATCCCAGAATTATGAGAATTCTGGGAGAATTGTTGTGCATTTGGCCTGAAAAGGACAAGGGAAGACCTACGACCTGTCGACCTCGTTTCCCAAATGATCCGCTGAATTGCTATAAGAGCTCACCTGGACACATTTAGACCCTGCTTATGGATGGATGACGAATTCGCATTGCTGTTGTGCTCACCTGGCCACATTTAGACCCTGCATAGGGATGGATGACGAAATTGCATTTCTGTACTGCTCACCTGGCCACATTTAGACCCTGCATATGGATGGATGACGAAATTGCATTTCTGTACTGCTCACCTGGCCACATTTAGACCCTGCATATGGATGGATGACGAAATTGCATTTCTGTACTGCTCACCTGGCCACATTTAGACCCTGCATATGGATGGATGACGAAATTGCATTTCTGTACTGCTTACCTAGCCACATTACGTCCCTGCAGGTGGATGGATGACGAATTTGCATTCCTTAAGAGCTGGGGGGTGATGAAAGATCGCGAGCAGATGTGCCAAGTATTTGGTAAGTCTCAGGGTACTACTTTTTGTCAAATTGGTAAGCGCTTAAAGCGCATAAACGTCAAATTGGTCAGCGCTTTGTAGTGCAAAAACTGTGCGCTGCGCCCACAGGGGTTTGAAAAAACTGCGCAAAACGCGCTGTGGGGCTCACAAAGCGTGCGCGGAATCGCACTGTGCGCGCTTTGTAGTACCCTGGTAAGTCTCTCTGTTTTTCTTTTCGGCTACTAGCAGCAGCTTCTAGGCAGCTCTCTGAGCCAGTCACTAGGCTAAGGCCCAAAATTTCAGCAGCGCTAGAAAGCTGATTACGTCAGCTTCAAGGTGCACTAGGATGCTTTAGATTTGGCTCTAGCCAGCCAGGGGAGCTGCCTAGAAGCTGCTGCCTGTAGCTGAGAAGAAAAATAGAAGCAAATTGCACTACGAATTTGGGGGGTCTTCGGCACCCTTTTCTGCGCCCCTACAGCACTCTTCCCATCCAGAATGCACAATTATCAGCCAAATAAAAGAATGCTTTAGTCTGGTCGTATACCCCCTGAATTTGGTAGTGTTTGCATATGCTGTTTCGACCTTTCTTTTAAACAGTGTTTCTATCTTTCAAACATATATGTCTTTCAAACAGTGTTTGCATATGCTGTTTTGACCTTTCTTTTAAACAGTGTTTAAATTGTTCAAACACATATATCTTTCAAACAGTGTTTGCATTTGCTGTTTTGATGCTTACTAGTTTTTTTCCAACCTTCCCTGCACCTAGATTACTTGCTGGAATTTGATCAAACCTTTACTCCTGTGTGTGCAGATCAAACCTTTATTGATGATGGTCTGTACTCGGCAATGGCAGGAAAGCCTATATGGTGGTAAGCCAGGCTATTACTTATAGTAGGCTTGTTCAAAAGTCCCTATGCTGACGAAAATTAATTGGGCTAACAAGCTTTACCGTACCTATCGCCTTCCACACTGTTGGCTATTTGGGGAATTCACGTCGCCAACTTACTGCGCTACACTTCATCTTTCCCCAATACCCGAGCCAGGTCCTGTAGAAGAGCTTTTATTTTTGATCTTCACCACGCGGTTTTGGCAATTTTTTGTATTTTGCCGCTTTCAAGCCCCTGCGAGCATGGTGGGATTCAAGTGCTTCCCTGTTAGTTTGTATACTAGACTCTTGTTGCATGCACGGGATACACCAATTCAAATCTGAACTTTCTCTTGGGGATGGGGTTCCATGCAAGGTGCCAAGTGCTCATGTAGGATGCTAGGGAAATAGAGACTAGAGGCATCCAAGTGAGCATGTGTGCCCACAGCACACACCAACATCAGAGTACCACACCATGTTAAGTAGCCTGGAACTCTGGATACATCCATGCTTGCAATAGGTAATTTTGGGGGGGGGGGGGGGGGGGGGGGGGGGGCATCGTGTACTATAAGGGACTTGTGGCATGCCCCAAACACCCATGTTACTTGACTAGCCCAATGGAATAAAAATACAAACTGCTTTACATCTTCCTTGTCAAGGCTTCTTACAATAGGATGGGACATGCATAAAACAAATCATCACACAAGCACTCATCCTACATAGTACCTGTGTGGTTTAAGAATGTTGCTGTCCTGATTTATGTTTTAGAACACCCAACCTCCCACTCCAGACCCCCAACCCCAACCCCCAACCCCCAAACCTCGTACACCCAGGTGGAGCCTCACCTTGTGCGCCCCAGATGGTAGCGGTCCAGCTAGCGCATGGGCCCAAGCCACAGGGAGTAGTGTGAGTAAGCTTGACGCTCTGAACAACCAGCAGCTGGCCATCAACTGCCACCAGATGAAAGCTGAGGAAGTGCCGCCACCCAGTGATTGGCCAACCACCGTTTTCCCCATCAGGTCGGTTCTTTAATTATAATAATAATAATAATAATAATAATAATAATAATTATTATTATTATAATAATAATAATAATAATAATAATAATAATAATAATAATTATAATGATAATAATAATAATTCATCATTAATAATAATGAATTAATATACAAATAATTGTCTACCTCCTGAGCTGATGTTGCATCGCGCTCCAGCTAAAGCTGCAGTGCTTTTATTTCAGATTTCTGTAGGCAAGTTTCAGTAGCTTCTTGGGCTACTCAAGCCTGATGTCAGGAAAGTTGAATAGCCACCATCTGTAGTGCGTAGTTTGTCCAGGAGCTGCCCTTGGAATCTTGGCAATACAAGGCAATACAGCCTTTCTAATTCAGAAAAACGTTTTTTTGTGTTTCAATTCATCAGTGTTTTTTAGTTTTAGTCAATCCTGTCACGGTTGGGCAAGTCTCTTAAGTCAAGTTAAAACAAGTTTAAGTCCTATTTGGCCTACCCCTGGACTGTAACAACACACAACAGCCTTTCCAAGTCAAGGTGGGATAATAGTGCCTTCACTTGGTCCTCCCTGATTGTTGCTCACTCCTAAACAGACATAAATACCTGCTTCCTCAACTCCCCACCCCAACACTCCACCCCAACACCCCACCACACACTCCACCCCACCCCAACACCTAACACCCCACCCCAACAACCCAGCAACCCACCCCACCCCAACCCCTGTGTCAAGCAGGGAACGCAGTTATACGTCCATGCACTCAGTACCCCTCAAGGTCCCGTTCACAAATAACGAGACGTTCGACCCTGAGCTGGGAGGAAGGTACGTTCATGATGTTTCAGTTAACCCCTCTGGTTGATATATAACTGTTAATTGATGTTCTTTTATGTTTGGCGGAGCCCCCCTTCTGGGTGGCGGGAGCCCCCAGGATCACCCCTTTGACCGGCTGGCCAACCAACCGACCACATGAAACCCTGGCTCCAACTGGCCTCTGGCCCTGTCGTAAACCCTGGATTTGGTCCACTGCACTTGATTCCGGTGCCACCTGTCGCTCCCACAGCCAACACTCTCCGCAAATTTTATGCGTTGCTTGCGACGCGCCTAGGTTGGGCAAGTACCTTTATCCTAGTAGGCTACCCCTGGACAGTATCATTCACATTCATGTCATGGGTTTCATTCGGGATTCACTGCTACTGCCCATCATATATGCATGGTACAATTTCAGAATGTGCAATGCGTAATATCAGTATATCACTGTAGCACAAACTCAGGGCCCCCGCCGGTTTAACAATTGTTTGGGGTTGAGTTCATCATTGCTTTTTCGTGTTAGCCCCTCCTGCCACGGTTGGGCTAGTCCCTTTAGCCTATTTTGCCTACCCCTGGACTGTAACAACAACAGTAGCAGCAACAACAACAACAACAACAGCAACAACAACAGCAGCAGGCACACTTTCAAGGAATACAGTGTGTTTGCATGCACCGCCTAGCCCTCAGGTGCATTATTGCGTAGGGACCGGACATGGACTTGCCAAAACTGACATGGTCAAGATCAGCCATGATTAGGGAGCAGCAATATGATATCATGTGATATCACCTCATCATGGGATATCATATGATGACGGTAGTCTGGCTAGGCTAAAGTTGCCATTTACAATATCATATGATGCAATTTGTATGATATCATATGATATCATACTCGATTTTGGTCAACATCATATGATATGCCGGTCCATGGCCATGATGCACTACCATGACCAATCGCCCAGCATAATTGGAAGACGGTGAGCAGCCCAGAGTTTGCTGGGAAAACATGTAACAATCCAGTCAATTGCTGATAAATTCAAGCACACTCAGTGCCCACCTATTCAGGCAAATGAGATATAGCCCATCGATTGGTGGTTGCCCCACTGCAAGCAAACAGGCTGGCCCCCTCAACCTCGCGCCTCGTAATAATGCGTACTTTTTTGTACTTATTACCCATCGCATAGGTTCATGCCAGAGCAGCGGGGATTCTTCTCGCAAGCGTTCATCCAACAGCTGGAGGATGACTGCCCCCCAGACAAGTGCGTTGCTCAACATCGGGCTAGTTAATGCTGTATATGATGTATACATATGTGAAGGACAAGTTGGCCAGCTTTGTTTATGGTCCCAAATCTGTTTGGTGTCCCTTTAGCCTAATTGGCTACCCCCTGTAGCAAACATGCAGGCAGACAGACTTGTCTGTACACAGTTAGGTTGCACTCCCTCGATGCTCACTCTGCTCACTAATAAACCCTTTGACATTCAACATACAGGTGGCTTGGCTTGATGTTAGGTTGCACTCACTGCTTGCTCACTTTGCTCACTGCTCAACCCTTTGACATTCAACATTCTTGTCTGCAGGTGCACTTGGTGGGCGGACACGAATGAGTCAGAGGTTGGAGGTGAACAGCCCCAGGAACTGTTTGGCTTTGCGCCTCGCTGGTTTGCCAGCTCAGCCTGGGAGTTGAGGCATGGCTACAACACACCGCTTGACGGCTCACGGCCAAGGTGGGGAGAGGGGCCTCAATACATAGCTATTTATGATGATGTCGATGACGAGGATGGTGATGATGATGATGATGATGATGATGATGATGATGATGATGACGACGATGATGATGATGATGATGATGTTGGTGATGATTAAAGTATCCTGGTGCCCTACTGGCAACATATATGATTTATATAGGGAACGGCAATATGATATCTAATGATGCCGGCAGTCTGACTAGGCTAAAGTTAACATTTATATACTATGATGCAATTTGTATGATATAATATGATATCATACTCGCCTTTGGTCTACATCATTTGATATGCCGGTCCCTGCATATGGCCTGTCTTTTTCAGAGACTCACTGAGTCTCGTGGTGATGATGCTTCCTGGCAGCGTCCAACAATATTACTTGTTTCTATACATTTGTCACGCATGCCAAATTATCTATTCTTAAACCTAAACCCTTTACCTTACCTCCTGGTTCCCAGACATAAACCCCTTAACTATAACCCCCTAAATCCTTAACACGTCCTAAACTACAACTTCCCACAATGTCACTTCTTCCAAAGGACTTGCCACCCACTGTATGACTGTACCCAACCCAAACCCTAAACCCTACTCTTATGACTCTATACCGTGAACCCTAACCCCTAACTTTAAAACAGTAAACCCTGTCTCCCTAAACATCCCCTAATCCCTAAACATCCTCTTACCCTGCGACAGGCAGGTCATGGTACATGCACATGTGATGCCGGGGGGCACACAACTCACAAAGTTGGCTGTAAGGTAGGTTGCGCGCACCTTTGTTCATGATGTCCATATTTTCATGATGTCCATACGTTCATGATGTCCATACGTTCATGATGTTCATCAGATTCCCTCGACTCCGTAAAGCCGGGGACACATTTGAAGTCTGGTAGGGCACCAGGAAAAATGTGATCATCATCATCATCACTACCACCATCACCATCACCATTATCACCACCATCACCACCATCATCACCATCACCACCATCATCACCATCACCATCATCACCACTATCATCATCATCATCATCATCGTCATCATCATCATCACCGGCCTTCGCTGTATTTCCTTGGCAGCTGGAAGCCATACATAAATTGCCCCTCCCGGTAATGTATAGGTTATTTTGATTGTTTGAGGTTGCACAAGTTCATTTAGCATGTTTGGCTACTACTGGACTGTAGCATACGTACACATATACACGTACACAAGCACATACGTAAACAAATACGCATATCATTATTCAATGTCCATTGCTAGCATTCCTAGCTTAAGATGCGAGCAGCCTGGAAAGAAGATCTTGTTTCCGCAGTCTTACTCGCAAAGTGTTATAAGGTTTAGCAAGCGCGGCCTTGTGTATGATTGTACTGCCCTGTGTATGACTGTACCGCCCTGTGTATGACTGTACCGCCCTGTGTATGACTGTACCGCCCTGTTTATGACTGTACCGCCCTGTGTGATTGTACCGCCCTGAGTTTGACTGTACCGCCCTGTGTAAGACTGTATCACCCTGTGTATGACTGTACCGCCCTGCGTATGACTGTACCGGTGTATGACTGTACCGCCCTGCGTATGACTGTACCGCCCTTGTGTATGGCTGTACCGCCCTGTGTATGACTGTACCGCCCTGTGTATGACAAGCGCTGCCCTGTTTATGACTGTACCACCCTGTGTGTAAGGCTAAGCTTTAGGTGCGGCAATCTAAAACTAACAAACTGGTTCATCCATGGTTTAAAGACATGCTTTGGTTGTTGGCCCCAGCGCAAGCGAATGGGCTGGCTGGCCCCCTCAACCACACGCCTCATCATAAGGCGTAACATGTTTTATTGCACAGACATGTCCAAGGCACACACAGGGAAACTGGAGTTCTGATCATTTCAATACATTTATTTATAATAGTAATGATGTGTTATTTTTTAATTGAAGTTAAATCATGTACATAGCACGAACTCCGGGCCCCCGTCGTCTACAATTTGCTGTTGTTCAGTTCACAAGTTATCGTTTTGTGTACATCCCTTCCCAATATCAAGTTTGGGCCAGCCTACTTAGCCTAATTAGCTACCCCTTAACCGGCTGGACTGTAAAAACATAAACATGTACAGCTCGCAAGCCGGGCTACCATGCCTCTATCCCCACGTCCCACCACACATGTGCCCCCTTTCAACAACAGGCGCGTCTACAATCGCTTCCACTGGTCCTTGTCAGCCGAGATCAATAAGGCGGGCCTGCTACCCCACCCTGGGCCGTACATTATGGGTCGCAAGCCACCCGGCCGTGTATTGGCCGTGTCTCCCCATACACTCCTCTCACGTACCGCTAACCATATAGAGATGAGGATCATCATGTTGGGTCTCGCACAAGTAAGTGTATGTTCCAGTGTGTTAAAGGTATTCACTACAGTGCAGTACAGGGTGTTACAGGCATCCAATATAGTGCAGTTCAGTGTGTTACAGGCATCCAACACAGTGCAGTGCAGTGTGTTACAGGCATCCAGTACAGTGCAGTACAGTGTGTTACAGGCATCCAGTCCACTCCACTCCACCCCACACTACTCCACTCCTCCCCACTCCTTTCCACTCCACTCCACTCTACACCAATCCATACCACTCCACACCACTCCACTCCACTCCACTCCACTCCTCTCCACACCACACTGCCCCAAGCCAATTCGCTGCACTCCACTCCACTCCGCCCCACTCCTCACAACTCAACTCAACTCAACTCAACTTAACTCCTCTCCTATCCACTACTCTCCTATCTGCTCCACACCACTCCACTACGCAAGCAGACAACACGTCTAGGTCTTACTGATACAAGCACGTTGGGTTCATACCCTCTTTGTCAATGCACCTTGTATTTTCTTATCCTGCTTGCAAATTTGCTGTCATGCAAATGAATGTTACATTCCTGGGGTAGCCGAGTAGGCTATAGGGATCTGCCCAATCTCGAACAATCGAGTACCCTGTATGTATGCATGTATGTCAACATATATATAGATGTATGTTTGTATGTATGTATGTATGTATGTGTGTATGTATGTATGTATGTATGTATGTATGTATGTATGTATGTATGTATGTATGTACTAGTACATTGCCCGTGTGGCCGAGGCCACCCGCCACCCCTCCCACCCATACAAACTTGCATAAGGGCAATTTAGGCTCATTCTTTCTTCACAAAACCTGATGAACATTTGTATATACATGAAATTTCCGGTGTGAGCATGAATATCTTTTGCATTTTTCACACAAAAACTGGAGGCATGTATGGCAAAATGCCTCATGTCACCCCTCCACGCCCCCTTGCACACACACTCCTCCTTCGGTCCCTCCTCCCCTCTTTCTTTGCCCCTCCCTCTCGCCTCCTTCATGCCTCCTTCCTATTTTCTGTCTCCAACCCCCCTCCCTTACTTCCCATCCACCCTCCCCTCTCTCCATCTACCCCCACCCCCCCCCCCCCCCCCCCCCCCCCCCCACACACACACACCACACACACACGTCCCCTGCTCCCCATCTCTCTCTCCTCCCCCTGCCCACCCCCAAGGCCCAAAACCCACAAAAACAAACACACTCATCAGTCTTCCCTTCTTCTCCCTACCTCTCCCTACCCTGCCACTTTAGCTGCGAGGTTTGATCGGGAAGAAGACTAAGGGGGGACAAAAGGCAGACCTGTGGGTGATTTAACCAAGCGGATCCAATCCACCGAAAACTTGCGAACGATTGAATCCGGCGGAGAAAACTGAGCTCGCACAACCGCATTACGACCTGCCTGCAGCATCTTGTTTACATGCAGTTGGGCCGGGGATATGTCTGTTTGACCTCAAAATACCTCATTCAGCCAACTCTGCCCTTTGCCCTCGGTACAGCATGCCCTCGGTATAAATCATCGACTTCCGTCCGGTCAACACCTGCTGAATCAAAAATCGCAGCGCCGTGCTTGACGGTCATCTATACAATGAAAAGAGATTGCGTAGACAGGATGAGCGGTCCAAGTGCGAGAAATGGGGAGGAAATGGCTGCTCGCATCCACTGGATGCCAACCGTGACACAATTGATGCACAGGCATGGTGAAAGTGCGCATGCGTGAAATGAATGGTGGCTACGCTCGCAGGCGGAGAAAAGAAGCATGGTAATATAAAGAAATGGCAATGGTGGAATCGTGTAAATTATTGTTAGCCCTTCCTCTCTTGCTCGGGCAAGCTCACTTTGAGCGCTGGCTGGCGGTGTTGCGCGCCCTCATTTCCATTAGGACCGTTGGCACGCATCGTGGAGCATGAGCAGAAGACCGCATCGAGAAGTTTGCTGGCTGTACTCTTTCTGCCTAAATCTGGTTGATTGTGGGCATGCATGCATCGAGTAGCAAAAGATTGTAGACAATGAGTCTGAGCGTCATACTAGGTCTACAGTGGCGCTCAGATCGAATGCGGAAGAAAATTGATCGATTCGCATTCATCTGCTTTGTCAGTTCGAAAATTGGGAATGCAGAAGGAGATTTATAGCTTTACATTCATCTGCTCTTTCTTCCGAAATCTGTGTGGGGACTGGAGTGGGGAGATGGGAGATGCGCTAATACGCGATATTACTAACCCGCGAATTCAGCCTATAGCCAGGTTGGGTAGTTGGGTGTATCGCTATTAGTAACGCTAATTAAGTTGAAAGCCAGCTATCGCCAGGTCTTGTTCGCGAACTTTTCTCAGAAATCCATGTATGTCTCGGGAGGGTGACATACAAAAAATATCTGGTACCCCCCCCAAAAAGTTGGAAGAGTCAAAAGGGGGGGGGGGGGGGGGGGGGGGGTACCCCACCCCACCAAATTTAGATAACACCTAGCCCATGTTGTCGCAAATCATCTCCTTTAGTACCCTGCATTTTCAAAACACCAGGGAATGTTGTGGATTGTTTTTAAACACGACCTGAACACGTTTACAAATTCATCCAATATGCACCCTAGATAACTCAATATTTTAGCTTCCTTATAGTTCCTTGCTTTACTTTAACATCGTTTATAACTGCCTTGCCTGGCATTGGCCTGAAACCTGCATGGGCTTGCTACATGAAACCTACCAAAAGGTCTAAATGTAACACCCACCTGCGCCCACCATGATTATGTCAGCTTCAAGGTGCACTAGCATGCTTTAGTTTGGGCTGAATAGCCAGCCAGGGGAGCTGCCTAGAAGCTGCTGCCTGTAGCTGCCTGTGGCCTAAAATAAAAGCCATGTCTCGAATCATTATATGGGCCTGTAAGAGTCCATAAATTGCTCTGCTCTGAGTACACAACAAGAAGCTATTGTTAAGTTGGTTAGGCCCCTATCAGGCCTTCAACTTGCTCAGGTCCCCAAAAAGCACATCAGACAAGAAACTATAGTTGAGGCTGTCGAGGCTTCAACTTGCTCATCACAGCTGCCATGTGTGCCACCTCGTAAGCCCCAATTGGGGGTACTTGATCTTCACCACTGTGCTTTTCCTTGAGGTGGGACTCCATTCCGTACTTCCATATGGTGGCTGGGCAGTGAGGGCACACAAGCGGGGTGTTGGTGCATGCCGCCTTATCACCCTTGTTGGCCTTCTGGCTGTACTTCTTGAAGTACTTAGCCTTGCAGATTCGATGGTCCCATTCGACTTTGCAGTGCTAATTGATACATCCATGCCAAACCCAGACCAGAATGAGCAGCAGATCACCGGTGCAGCAACTTCGAACTTGAACTTGAACTCGAAATCGAAATCGAAACCAAAATCGAGCCTGAATTACATAGCAGGTGTCTGGAAAGTATGGAATTAGAAAGCTTGCATTAAGACTAAGTCGTTGCACTTCTCCAGAGATGAAATGGAGCAGTCAGAAAAAAGTTAGGAAAAAGTTGGCAAGGGGGGGGGGGGGGGGGGGGGGGGGGGGGTACCCCCCGAGAAGGTGCCCAGAATATCGCCGGACCCGGGGGTATCGATAGATCACGTGATCCCCTAATAGAAACCACTGCCCAATACCCCAACATGGGCCGTGCCTGACTTTCTATGGCTCCTGGCATCCTCCTGTATGTCTACATATATATAGATATGTAGATATATGTATTTATGTATGTATGTATGTATGTATGTATGTATGTATGTATGTATGTATGTATGTATGTATGTATGTATGTATCTAGTACATTGCCGTGTGTGGCCGGTGGCCACCCCCCAAGCACCCAGGTCCTTTGGTCTGCTCAGGGTTACAGGAGGGGTCAGGCCCTTGTATGCCCCCCCTCTCCCACCCACCCTTCTCCCCCTTCACATGCACTCAGTCAAGACATTTCCCCCTTGGCAGATAAAAACATGTAATGCATGCCCCCTTCCCTTCCGTAATGTATGCCCCCCCCTGCCCCCCAGACCTGCACGATCCCCTGCTTTTCCCTAAATCTTTCTGCCCCCCATCCCCATTGCCACACCCTCTCTTTCTCCCCCCCTGCCCCCCCCTGCCCCACACACCTTCCAGCCATCTCCCCCCTCGCGCGACCCTCCCCTCCCTCTCCCCCGCACCCACATACACACATATACACCTCTTTACCTTCCTCTTCCCCTTCACTTAAGCTGTGCCCCCCCAGCCCTATCACACACGCATACCATTCCAACCCAACCCCAGCCAGACCAAAAAAATCGCGCAACCCTCTCCTCCCTCTGCCCCTCACCCCACCCCATCCACACACACTCTTTCTCCCTCCCCCCCACCGTCCCTTTCCCCAACCACCGAAACGCACGCACACATTCCTCTCTCGTCCCTACTTCGTACACTTCACTTCAGCTGCGGGCTGTAGCCAAAATGGCAGCGCCGTGCTTAACGATTGTCTTGCTGCAGCCAAAATCGCGGCGCTGTGCTTAACGATCGTCAATACAATGAAAAGAGAGTGCGGTGATGAGATGAGCGTTGCAGGCGCGAGCGATGGAGATAGTGATGAAGAATTCTAACTGCTCGAAGTTTTTGCGACTAACTGCCTAATGCGCCTGGTTTGGGTAGCTGCCTGTCGTTCATCTGTAGGCATTGCAGCCCCTGTGGTAGCTTAGGGCTTCATCATAGGCCTCGCGCCTGGTCAGGTTAGCGGCCTGGCGCTCATTTTCAGGCATGACAGCTCGAGCTTAACGTCGTCGCTGGTTTGCATCGCTCCTGTTCTCGTCGTTGTGAAGAGATCGCCTTGCTCGCTGAGTGGCAGTGTTTTCAGCTCTTCTGTCTCCTGGAATTGGCTGCTGGTGCGCCATGGTGGCCTCAAGGAGTAGGCTTGTTCAAAAGTCCCTATGCTGACGAAAATTAATTGGGCTAACAAGCTTTTCCGTACCTGTCGCCTTCCACACTGGGCTATTTAGAGAATTCACGTCGCCAACTTACTGCGCTACACTTCATCTTTCTCCAATACCCGAGCCAGGTCCTGAAGAAGGGCTTTTATTTTTGATCTATACCACGCGGTTCCGGCCGTTTTTGTATTTTGCCGCTTTCAAGCCCCCGCGAGCTTGTCGTAGCATAGTGGGTTTCAAGTGCTTCCCGCATGGTTAGTATATCGGACTCGTGTTGCATGCACAGGATACACCAATTCAAATCTGAACTGTCTCTTGGGGATGGGGTTCCATGCAAGGTGCCAAGTGCTCATGTTGGGTGCTAGGAAATAGGGACTCGAGGCATCCAAGTGAGCATGTGTGCCCACAGCACACACCAGCATCAGAGTACCACACGATGTGAAGTAGCCTGGACCTCTGGATACATCCATGCATGCAATAGGTAATTTGGGGAGGGGGTGCATTGTGTACGTGAAGGGACTTGTGGCATGTCCCAAACACCCATGTTACTTGATCAGCCCAATGGAAAAAAATCACCAACTGCTTTACATCTTCCTTGTCAAGGCTTCTTACAATATGATGGGGCATGCATAAAACAATTCATCACACAAGCACTCATACTGGAAAGTGCTCATACTGGAAATCACACAGTGTGTGGTTCAAGAATGTTACCACTTACCAGCCTGATTTATTTTTTAGAAAAATCCAAAGACTTTTGAACAAGCCTAGAGCAACAAATGGTACACAATGAGCCTGAGCGCCATGTGTGCTCAAGTTCGCGTAGGAGCAAACAAAGTCGACGAAGGATTGAAACTATTTGAATTTCCTTTGAAGCATGATGCGGAAGGAAGGAACTAAGGAAGAAAGAATGAAAAGGAAATGGGTACGAGTTTGAAAACATTGCTGTGACTGCTGCGACAATTGAAAATTTTAAAAAATTGCTGCGTAAAACTGCTGCGAAAATTGAAGCGGTACGCGATCCTGGTCCTGGAGGGTTAATTCGGTTTGGGTTTTTTTCGGGGGGAGGGGGGGGGGGGGGGGGGGGGGGGGGGGGGGGGGGGGGGGGGGGGGGGGGCATTACGTGATTTGCCCCCGTGAACTCCAGGTAGGCGTGCGGTCGGCCGTGTGCGTGTGGTGACACTGCGAAGAATTTGCCGGTCAGGGCCGGTCAATAGCGATATCCATTTATGTCTACATATATATAAATGTATGTATGAATGTTGTTGTTGCAGTCCAGGGGTAGGCCAACTAGGCTAAAGGGACATGCACATGCACATGCACACACACACACAAGCACGCACACATGCACACACACACATACGTACAATAAGGACTATTTTCTACTTCACTTATCCCAAGATTGAAGTACAAGATCTTGAGTCTCAAATTGGACTCGCCTGAATTCCTAAATCTCGAGTCTCAACTTGAACTTGCATTAAGTACAAAATCTTGAGTCTCGAAATTGAAAATTGAAAATTAGAACATCCAAGTAAGTCACACTGCCGAGGACAGTTGACCCTACTAAGGACGTGGTTTTATCGACACTGGTTCGTAAGCTCACCTTGCTCGAGGAGTCTCGAAACTAAACTCGCCTGAAGTATAAAATCTTTAGTCTCGAAACTGAACTGGCCTGAAGTACAAAATCTTGAGTCTCAAAGTTGAACTCGCACGAAGTACAAAATCTTGAGTCTCGAAACTAAACTCGCCTGAAGTACAACATGGCCTGGAGTACAACATCTTGAGTCTCGAAACTGAACTTGCCTGAAGTATAAAATCATGAGTATTGAAACTGAACTCACCTGAAGTACAAAATCTTGAGTCTCAAACCTGAACTAGCCCGAAGCACAAAATCTCGAGTCTCGAACCTGAACTCGCCCCCAACCCTTTTTCATAGCACTATCAAAGTCCAAGGCGCTGAGTCCTATTTCCACTGTCCACCCAAACCCATAATCCAAACCCATAATCCAAACCAAAACTCACAACTAGCAACACACAATCCACAACCCAATTGCAGTTTGCAATTTCTCTCCAAGCGCACTCTCCTGTTCCCATATGTGCCCTGTGAATGTATGAGGCAGGATGGATGCTGATGAGCCATATGGCCATGTTCATACCCACTACCCAAATCTAAGGCACGGCTCGTACTTCCACAACCCACTCCCACCCACAGCACACAACACACACCACACAACACGCAAAACACAGCACACAACACATAGTACACAACGCACTGCACACAACACACAGCACACAACACACAGCATACTACACATAGCATACAACACACAGCACACAGCACACAGAACACAGCACACTACACACAGCACACAACACACACTTTCCAACATACTCCAGCACACACACGCACACCCTCACCCAAAAACCGTAACCCAATACACACAACCTGCAACCCAATTGCAGTTGGCGATGCTCTCCAACCGCACACTAGTGTTCCCAGATGTGCCCTGTGAAGCAGGATGGATGCTGAAGGATGGCGACACCAGTGCATGCGATGGTAGCAAGGGACTACAAATGCTCAATAGGGAGCTCATGCCTTATGCGGCTCTGGTAGGATGGACATTGTTTCAAGGGGGCATTGTTTTCAGTGGACATTGTTGTAATGGGGGCCTTGAAGGACTTTGTTTGAAGAGGGCATAGTTTTATACTGCTCTGGTAGGATGGACATTGTTTTGAGGGGACATTGTTGCAAGTGGGCATTGAAGTGTATTGTTTTAAAAGGACCTTGTTGGAAGAAGGCATTGAAGTTTATTGTATTGAGGGGACACTGTTGCAAGGGGGCATTGAAGTGTATTGTTTTGAGGGGACATTGTTGTAAGGGGGCATTGAAGGACATTGTTTGAAGAGGGCATTGTTTTATGCTGCTCTAGTAGGATGGACATTGTTTTGAGGGGACATTGTTGCAAGTGGGCATTGAAGTGTATTGTTTTAAAAGGACCTTGTTGTAAGAAGGCATTGAAGTTTATTGTATTAAGGGGACACTGTTGCAAGGGGGCATTGAAGTGTATTGTTTTGAGGGGACATTGTTGTAAGGGGGCATTGAAGGACATTGTTTGAAGAGGGCATTGTTTTATGCTGCTCTAGTAGGATGGACATTGTTTTGAGGGGACATTTTTGCAAGGGGGCATTGAAGTGTATTGTTTTGAGGGGACATTGTTGTAAGGGGGCATTGAAGGACATTGTTTGAAGAGGGCATTGCTTTATGCTGCTCTGGTAGGATGGACATTGTTTTGAGGGGACATTGTTGCAAGTGGGCATTGAAGTGTATTGTTTTAAAAGGACCTTGTTGTAAGAAGGCATTGAAGTTTATTGTTTTAAGGGGACACTGTTGCAAGGGGGCATTGAAGGGTATTGTTTTGAGGGGACATTGTTGTAAGGGGGCATTGAAGGACATTGTTTGAAGAGGGCATTGCTTTATGCTGCTTTGATAGTATAGGCATTGTTTGAAAGGGACATTGAAGTGTTTAGTTTTAAGGGGGTACTTTTGAAGGGGGCATTGAGGGGCATTGTTTGAAAATAGCATTGTTTTATGCTGGTCTGGTAAGATGGACATTGTTTGAAGAGGGCATTGTTTTATGCTGATCTGGAAGGATGGACATTGTTTGAAGGGAGCATTGTCTGAAGGGGGCATTGAAGGGCATTATTTTATGCTGATTTGTTGGGATGGGCAAGGGGACATTGTATGGCAGGGAGAAAGAGTGGCGGTGGGGAAGAAGCGGGAGTTGGACAGTGAATTGGGGGGAGGGGGGAGGAGGGAGTAGAGTGGGGGTGAGTAGAGCGAAATGTAGGGTGGGTGGAGTGGAGTAGGGTGGTGGAGTGGGTTTTAGAAGGGGGGGAGGGTGGGTGGGTGGGTGGGAGGGGGGGGGGGGGGAGCAGACGCGCTCACCTGTGCTCATGGATATTGTGGGAGCATCTTTTGAAGCCATAACAGACAAATTATTATTATTATTATTATTATTATTAATAATATTAATATTATTAATATTATTATTATTAATATTATTAATATTATTATTATTATTATTATTATTATTATTATTAGCCATAACATGCGCTCACGACTCACCCGTGAGCTCTTAACAGTTCACGTGTCTTTGATGAGTTTATGAGTTGATCTTGATTTTTCAAGGTTGGGCAAGTCTCTTGAGCCAGTTTGTCTACCCCTGGACTTTGACATACATACAATATATGAGCTATTTGCCCCCCCCCCCCCCCCCCCCCCCCCCCACACACACACACACACAAACGCACACCACCACCAACCCCAACACTACTAACACCAAAACCATCAACACTACCAACAACACTACCAACAACACTATCAACAACACTACTACGAACACCACTACCAGCACCACTACCAACACTACCACCAACACGACCACCAACACTACCAACACTACTACCAATACCAATACTAATACCAACACTACCAGCACAACAACTACCAACACCATCCCCCAAACCCGAACCCCCACCCCGCTTCACGCACACATGCAGGTTCATCCTGTTGGTAATACAGCAGGCCGCAAGATGTTCCGTTTCGCGTCCCCCTTTGCCTTCCACCCTTCATGCACCACCACCACCACCCCTGCCCCCCCACCCCCCCCCCCCCCCCCCCCCCCACCCCCACCCCCCACCCCACCATCCCCCAAACCCCGCTTTGCTCCACCCACACACACAGGTTGATCCTGCTGGTGATCCATCTGGCCGTAAGATGTTCCGTTTTGTGTCCCCCTTTGCCTTCCACCCGTCATGCGTCAACATCAGTGGTCAGTTCAGCGCCATGCTTAACGTCGAGTTTGAGCAATGGTGGTTGCGCCACGATGCACCTGCAGAGACTACTAAGGAGCCCGGCCCCAGCAATGTTGCATTTGTCCCTGCAGATCCACAATTAATCAATGCATTAACCGCGGTATGTATAAAGGTCGGGAGGGAGGGACAGATGGATGGAGGGATTGAAAGGGGGGAGGAAGGGGGGGAGGGCGCCATGACGCATCTGCAAGTCTACTACTAAGGAGCCAGGCCCCAGCAAGGTTGCATTTGTCCCTGCAGATCTGCAATTAATGATTGTATTGACCGCGGTATGTATGGAGGGAGGGAGGGAAAGATAGATGGGTGGAGGGATTGAAGGAGGGAGGGAGGGAGGGAGGGAAAGATGGATGGATGGAGGGATTGAAGGAGGAATGGATGGATGGATGGATGGATGGATGGATGGATGGATGGATGGATGGAGAGAGGGAGGGAGGGAGGGAGGAGTGGAGAGGGGGAGAGAGAGGGAGGGGTGAAAGATGGATGGATGGAGGGAGGGAGAGAGGGAAAGATGGATGGGTGGAGGGATTGAAGGATGGATGGATGGATGGATGGATGGATGGAAAGAGGGGAGGAGGGAGGGAGGGAGGGAAGGAAAGATAAATGGATGAAGGGATTGAAGGAGGGATGGATGAATGGAGGGAGGGAGGGAGGGAGAAAGGGAAAGATGGATGGATGGATGGAGGGATTGAAGGAGGGAGGGAGAGAAAGATGGATGGATGGAGGGATTGAAGGAGGGAGGGATGGATGGAGCGAGGGAGGAAAAGATGGATGGATGGAGGGATTGAAGGATGTGTGGATTGCGAGATGGAGGGAGGGAGGGAGGGGGGACAGACTCATTAGCCTCAGTACTCTTATTTACCTGCTGATGGTTTGTCAAGAATCCCTGTATATTGATAAGTCAAGATTGATCTGCTAATGATATGTCAAGATTCACTCCCTCACTCCATATGATATCATCAAAACAGAGGGATACATAATATTATGATGTGATGAATATGTGTTACTGATGATATGTCAAGAATCCCTTTATATTACAGTGGTCTTATTATCCTGCTGATAATATGTGAAGAATATCAAGATGTTTCAAAATGCATCCTTGTCATCTGAGAATAATCACTTGAATAATAAAGATATGAAGAAGAAGAAGAAGAAGAAGAAGAAGAAGAAGAAGAAGAAGAAGAAGAAGAAGAGGAAGAAGAAGAAGAAGAAGAATGCTGCTGCTGATGATGATGATGATGATAATAATAATAATAATAATAATAATAATAATAATAATCTATATATATAAAGAAATCATGGTCGTGGTCGCGGTGGTCGTGGTGGTCGCGGTGGTCGTGGTGGTCGTGGTGGTCGTGGTGGTGTCATCATCGCGTGCCCACGTGCCATGGGCGTGCGAAGTGTAACCGACTTGCAACCGACTTTTCGTTCACCCAACTATCAAGTCCCCACCTAGCGGAATTTTCAAATACCAAAACTGCAGATTCGCCAAGCTAAGCGCACGCGCTCATAGCATGTCCACAACTGCCTCTGATACTATGACGGCAAGACATTTAGAATCAGAAGATCCTCTCCTCGGAGGTCACCAGCCGACCCTCATATGGCTTGGCATGGCGCTCGGAATAATAGCTTTCAGTTCTTCACGGATAATGCGACCATGATGCATGGCAACGGTCCTAATGGACAGGAGGGCCCGCAACACCGCCAGCCAGCGCTCAAAGCGAGCTTGCCAGGGCAAGGAAGACAGGGAAATAGCCAACAAGCGTCGACGTGATGCCCGCGCTGCCCGATCCGAGGAGCTACGTCATGCTGGTAATCTCGCAAGGAGTCAGGAACGAGCTACCGTGCCTGAGGAGGAACACGAAGCTGCTAACCAATCCAGGCGCGAAGATTATGCTGCCCAGCATGAGGAGTTATGCCAGGATCATAATCAAGCCAGACCTTCATGTCGTGATGCTTTTTTTCTCCGTCTGCGAGCGGTGCCACCATTCATCTCACGCATGCGCAATTTTGCCATGCCATCGCATCACATTCGTAGTGATTGGCATCCAGTTGCGATTAATTACCTTTGTTCAGATCGCCATGGCCATTCCGTCCCCCTGGACACTCTCGCGCTTGCCACGCCCATCCCATCTTTGCAAGCTCTTTTCGTTGTATAGAATATGAAGTACGTTGCTGCGATTTTTGCTGTTCTGAGTTGACCGAGTCTCGACTGGGGCACTGTACGAGAAGACGAAGCTGCAGGTTTGTAGCCATGCAATTGCACCGGTCCGGTGTTCTCGGGGCGATCGGAATCTGAGCGTTTGCAATGTTGGTAGGTTCGAAGCACAGCGGGTCCCTCTTTCTGCTCGATTGAATCCCACAGGGTGAAGTGAAGGGTACGAGGTAGGGAGAGGAAGATTGTGTGTGCGTGTTGGTGGTTGGGGGCAGTGGAGGGTGTGGGGGGGGTAAGGTGAGAGAAAGAGAGTGCGTGTGGATGGGGTGGGTGAGGGGTAGGGAGAGATCAGGATGGGGGGGAGGGGGGGGGATGGTATGTGTGTATGACAGGGTGGGAGGCCACACCTGAAGCAGAAGGGGAATAGGTAGGGAGAAGAAGTGTGGGTGTGGGTTTGGGGGGAGAGGCAGAGGAGCGTCGAGCAAGGGCTGAGATGGCTGATTTCTTGACTGTGTAAGGGAGGGGGGGGGGGGGGGGGGGGGGGGGGCATACAAGGGCGTTACCCGTTATGTAACCCAGACCAGACTAGGACCCATGGCCTGGGTGGGGGGTGGCCACCGGCCACACGGGCTACCGTACTAGTGGTAATAATAATAATCTATATATATAAAGGAATCATGGCAGTCGCGGTCGTGGTCGTGGTGGTGGTGGTGTCATCGCGTAACCGACTTAACCGACTTCCCGCCCAGCCAATTCCCGCCCAGCCAATTCCCGCTTTTAATCCCTCCTGCTTCAACTTCTGCCTGATCGGCCTCCTGCGAATTCTGCCTTATGCAACATTCGCCTCCTGCGTAACTCACTAAGGAGCTTGGTGCTCAACTTTGTACCAAGCTCCTTAGTGAGTTGCGTATTCTACCTGTTGCGCATCCCGCCCGATTTCTCCTTTTCCCGCCTGAGTTCATCCACCTGATTTCGGTAGCGCTACAGTTCATCTTTCTACAAGCTTTTCCCCCTGCATCTCTGCAAGACCTTTCCGTTGCGTCAAGAGACCTGTCGCTGCGCACAACTGGAGGTGACGTGGTGAGTCAGCCGACCTGTCAGAAACGTCCAAATCGCATCCATCCCATGTCACAAACTTGACTGCAAATTCTTCCCACTGCAATGAGAAACATGTCGCTCCGCATTTTGCCATAGCAAGTACGCATCAAAGTTGACCGAATGAAAAATCTCGCTGAGCATTCTCGCCCTAACTTGACCGAACATCCAATCAGCAACTTGACTGCAACTTATTCCCACTGCATCGAGAAACATGTCGTCGCTGTGCATTGTACTATAGCGAGCACGCGTCAAAGTTGAATGGATGAACCTAGCGATGTTTCCAAGTTTCAGATCGAGTTGACTTTGGGAGCAGTTGCGGTGAACAGGATTGTTCTTCGGCCGAACTGAATACATGCTCACCAAGAAGAAGCTTTAGTTATGTACAGTTGCGATTACGCAGGTTCAGCTTTTCCAGTGGGGTCGACTATCGATCACAGCTGAGGTGGCAGGGAAGCAGGTCCGATGCTTTTAGCAGAGTCGGATGATGCGTAAACGTTGTCGATGCTCTTCGTCCCGTTTGCCTTTCAGCTATGGCAAAGCCCACAGCTGAAGTGGAGGGAGGCAGATATGGAGTATGTGTGTGCTGGTGGGTGCGTGTAGGAGGGAGGGGAGGGATGAGAGTGGGGAGAGGGTGGGGGCTGGTGGGATGGCTGGGGTGGGGGAAGGGATGGAGTCAGGAAATATGTCAGGAAGAGTAAGGGAGTATGTTTGTGGGCGGGGGTACATGGTTGGGTGGGGGTGGAGATAACTAGGGGGGGGGGGGGGGGGGGGGGGGGGTATTGTGGTGTTTGTGTGCTTGTGGATGCACAAGGGAGACCATCGCAAGGGATATGCGTCCGTCAATGTTTTAAGTTGCAAGCACTGCAGAGAAAACCGTTTTGCAACCCAGCCCAAAACAGGTGTGGCCAACGGGAGGGAAGGGGGGAGGGGGCGGTTAATGGTTTGGTGGTGGTGGTGTGCACACACACCACACTCACCGACATACTAACCGCATCCACACTCACCCCCCCACCCCACACCGCTTGCTGCCTCTACAAACATCCCCACCTACACCACACACCACTCACAACACACACCCTGACACTCTCACCACCATCCACACTCACACCCCACCCCACACCGCTTGCTGCCTCTACAAACCTCCCCACCTACACCACACACCACTCACAACACACACCCTGACACTCTCACCACCATCCACACTCACACCCCACCCCACACCGCTTGCTGCCTCTACAAACATCCCCACCTACACCACACACCACTCACAACACACACCCTGACACTCTCACCACCATCCACACTCACACCCCACCCCACGCCGCTTGCAGCCTCTACAAACATCCCCACCTGCACTACACACCCCACCTACACCACACACAACACACAACACAACACACCCAAAACAACGCAACAAACAACACACACACCATTTGCAGCCTCCGGACAAGCTAGCACATCCGGAGTGGTCTCTAGGGGAGTTCATAGTCTCTCTATCTCCATTGGACGCACTCAAGGAGCTGCGACGCTTTGCGGCAGAGCCCTTGCTATATGTGACACACTCAGTGGTGGTTGACTTCACATCCCCCCTAGCGTCTGACCTGAGTGGGGAGGACAGGAGATGGGTGGAGAACCAGATAGAGAACTTCAAACTATTTACCAGTGTGAGTGTGAGATGTATGCACCCTTGTCTTCGAGCACCCTGGGAATGTAGCTGCTTGTAGGAATGTAGGTTGAAACCCTAACAAACCAACTCTGGTGTTTGGCTTCACATCATCCCTAGTTTTTTTTCAGTTGTGAAAGGACTTTCACCCCAGGAGGTGGGTCTCCCGACATAAGCCAGCGACCCGGATGATTCAGTTCGAATGGCGTTGCCCCTCCTACAATGAAGTAGGCGCACTTAGGGTCGGTGGGAGATACCAACCCTCGACCAAACGAACATTCACCACTACCCCTTTTGACCACGGCAGACAAGCTCCCTGCCATGGTCGTTAGAGGCGGAGCCAAGGAGACATGACTAGACAACCACCACCGGCTGACCGGAGTGAGGGGGACAGGAGCTGGGTGGTGAGCCATATAGAGAACTTCAAACTATTAACGAGTGTGGTATGTGAATGTTTGTGTATGTTACAGTCTAGGGGTGGCCAATTAGGCTTAAGATAGAGACTTACCCAAATGAGTGTGGTATGTGCGTGTGTATGTTGCTACAGTCCAGGGGTAGCCAATCAGTCTGGAGGGACTTGCCCAAATGATTGTGGTAAAAAAAGTGTTTATGTTGTTGCAGTCCAGGGGTAGCCAATTAGGCTAGCAGTACTTGCCCTAGTGTGTGTGGTATGTATGTGTGTGTGTGTGTGTTTGTATGTTGCTACAGAGCAGGGGTAGCCAATAAGGCTGGGGGGACTTGCCCAAGTGATTGTGAAATGAATTTGTGTGTTAATGTTGTTGCAGTCCAGGGGTAGTCAATTAGGCTAACGAGACTTGCCCTAGTGTGTGGCTTGTATGCCTGTCCTTGTCTTCAAACAACGCAACTCTTCGAAAGCACCTCGTGGAACGGACAAACACCTAGGACCGACGGGGTTATCACCCTCTCGGAGACACCCTGGGACTATATAAACGCTGCCCATAGGTTGAAACCCTAACCAACCAACCAACCAACCAACTGTGGTGGTTGACTTTGCATCACCCCTAGCGGCTGACCTGAGTGAGAGGGGCAGGAAACTGCTAGTTTGGGGGTCTTCGGCACCCTTAATTTGGTTTTAAAGGTTGCATTCTGGGTCGGAAGGGTGCAGAAAAGGGTGCTGAAGACCCCCCAAATTTGCAGTGGGGGCTGGGTGGAGATCCATGTAGAGAACTTCAAAATATTCACCGGTGAGTGTAAGTGTGGGATGTATGCACAATTGTCTTTGAGCACTTCGGGCCAACAGCTACCTGGATTTTGCCACCCTAACCAACCAACTGCCATACCCCCCCCCCCCCCCCCCCCCCCCCCCCCCCCCCCCCCCCCCCAGCAGGTGTGCGCCCTCGTCTTTCAGCACCCTGTGACCACAGCTGCCTTAACTACCCAACCTCCTTCTCTCTCCCCTGTTCAAGAGTGCACCGTTGCTTATGAGCACCCCTGGGACTACAGCAGCCTATATGTTGCCACCCTAACCAACCAACTGCCATACCCACCACCACTACCACCACCACTTCCAGCAGGGGTGCACCCTTGTTTTTTAGCACTTTGAGACCACAGCTTCCTGCAGGTCGCCACCCCAACTACCTAACATAATTTAATCTCCCCTGTCCAGGAGTGCACTGTTGCTTATGAGCACCCATGGGACTACAGCCACCAGTACCCGGGAAAACCGGAGCATGCCGTTGGAAAAGCTGGCTTTATGCGTGATGATGGCCTGCACGTAAATGCTGGCGCCAAGTTTCCCAACGGGAGCAACAAGCCCTGGGTAACTGTGGAATTGGAGGAGCCACTCTCTGCAGCCTTGCAAAACCGTCGTCTCAAAGACCATATGAGCTGATCCAGGGGGGGGTGACAGACCCCCCCCCCCCCCCCCCCCCCCCCCCCCCCCCCCCCCCCTATTGGTGGCTGGCCCCAGTGCAAGCAAACGGGCTGGCCCCCTCAATCTCACGCCTCGTAATAAGGCGTTATATTATTTATTTATTTATTTATTGGCTGGTGGCAGCATCTTCTAGGATGCAAATATCTTGTGACGTGTATTGAATAGATATATAGTATGCCTTATTACGAGGCGTGAGGTTGAGGGGGCCAGCCCATTTGCATGAACTGGGGCCAACCACCAATACATGTATTAATACATGTAAATTTAAGTTATCTGCTTAGCTCGAACTCCGGGAGGGGTGACGGTGGACTTGAATGGCCACTTTGTACAGCCTTGCAAAATTGACGACTAAAATACTGTCTCAAATAAAGCGGTCTCAAAGTATCATGTTTTTATGGTTGGGCAAGTCCCTTTAGCCTATTTGTATGCCCCTGGACTGTACAAATACACACACTCAAAGACAACACTAGCTGTTGGCCAAAGGCTAAGGTTGTCAAGTATGATACTGTACAATACATCGGTACATCATATTGTGTACCGTACATCTGGTGTATGACATTGCACAATATACCGTATATATGTTGTACGATATACCAGTATATAAGACCTGTCTCGTACGATATAAAGTATTGTATATTATCAGACAATGGTTGAGACAATGTATTGGCATTGGGAATGAATCGTTGACCGAGTTTGTGAAAAGAGCCTTGCTAGGAAATGTTAATGGCAACCAGAGATAGCAAAAAACAATATTGGACTCATGGATTACTAAGATGCATTCAGAGATTAAGTTTTGTAGAAGATGTTTAAAAATACGGTGACTACTGACAGCTCCGGCTGATGCTGTGGTGTCCTTAATTTCACGTCCTGTGAGTGACGGCATTACACGGATGTAACAATTTCAATTTCAATATAAGATGTATCTGATAAAGGGTTCCCTATTGGTCACATCCCAAAAAAACGTTTTTTGTGTAAGCAAAGTTTTTCACATTGTACTTTAGGTAGACCTTGCTTGATTTGTATTTTGTAGTATATATATGTCCAAGGAAAGTGGTAAATTTCGATCCAGCCTGGAAATTTAGAACATCCGCGCAAGCCTTCTTCTCCCCCCCAAATTGAAGTTTATTGCACGAGTAATGTCTACGGTTTATAAGCACATACTGACAAGTTGCATAAGTTATGACATGTTGCATAGTTTATGAAATATGCTATACCGTTGTGCTTTTTGCTTGTACATCAGCTGTGAAAATAAGGCTTCAGGCATGGGTCACCACCTGCATGGGGGCTCAAGCATGGGTCACCAACTGCATGGGGGCTCAGGAATGGGTCACCACCTGCATGGGGGCTCATGCACGGGTCACCACTTGCATGGGGGCTCAGGCATGAGTCACCACCTGCATGGGGGCTTAGGCATCGGTCACCACCTACATGGGGGCTCAAGCATGAGTCACCACCTGCATGGGGGCTGAGGCATGGGTCACCGCCTGCATTGGGGCTCACGCATGGGTCACTACCTGCATGGAAGCTTATGCATGGGTGACCACCTGCATGGGGGCTCAAACATGGGTCACCATCTGCATGGGGGCTCAGACATGGGGCACCACCTGCATGGGGGCTGAGGCATGAGTCACCACCTACATGGGGGCTCAAGCATGGGTAACCACATGCATGGGGGGCTCAGGTATGGGTCACCACCTGCATGGGGGCTCAGGCATGGGTGACCACCTGCATGGGGTTTTTGGCATTTGTCACCACCTTCATGGGGGCAAAGGCATGGGTCACCACCTGCATGGGGGCTCAGGCATGGGTGACCACGTGCATGGGGGCGCATGCATGGGTCACCACCTACATGGGGGCTCTAACATGGGTCACCACCTGCATGGGGGCTCATGCATGGGTCACCACCTGCATGAAGGCTCAATCATGGGTCACCACCTGCATGGGGGCTCATGCATCACACACCACCTGCATGGGGGCTCATGCATGGGTCACCACCTGCATGGGGCCCAGGCATTGGTCACCACATGTATGGGGGCTCAGGCATGGTTCACCACCTGCATGGGGGCTCAAACATGGGTCACCACCTGCATGGTGGCTCAGGCATGGGTTACCAACTGCATGGTGGCTTATACATGGGTCACCACCTGCATGGGGGCTCAGGCATGAGTCACCACCTGCATGGGGGCTCAAGCATGAGTCACCACCTGCATGGGGGCTCATGCATAAGTCACCACTTGCATGGGGGGCTCATGCATGAGTGACCACCTGCATGGGGGGCTCAAGCATGGGTCACCACCTGCATGGGGGCTCAGGCATGGGTCACCACCTGCATGGGGGATTAGGCATCGGTCACCACCTGCATGGGGGCTCAGGCATGGGTGACCACCTGCATGGGGGCTCATGCATGGGTCACCACCTGCATGGGGGCTGAAGCATGGGACACCACCTGCATGGGGGCTCAGGCATGAGTTACCACCTGCATGGGGGCTCAGGCATGGGTCACCACCTGCATTAGGGCTCAGGCATGAGTTATCACCTGCATGGGGGCTCAAGCATCAGTCACCACCTGCATGGAGGCTTATGCATGGGTCACCACCTGCATGGGGGCTCAAACATGGGTCACCACCTGCATGGGGGCTCAGGCATGAGTCACCACCTGCATGGGGGCTCGCTGCATGGGGGCTCGTGCATCATCACCACCTGCATGGGTAACCTCCTTCATGGGGGCTCAGGCATCAGTCACCACCTGCATGGGGGGCTCATGCATGACTGACCAACTGCATGGGGGGCTCATGCATGAGTGACCACCTGCATGGGGGCTCAAGCATGGGTGACCACCTGCATGGGGGCTTATGCATGGGTCACCACCTGCATGGGGGCTCAAGCATCAGTCACCACCTGCATGGAGGCTTATGCATGGGTCACCACCTGCATGGGGGCTCAGGCATGGGTCACCACCTGCTTGGGGGCTCAGGCATGGGTCACCACCTGCATGGGGGCTCATGCATGAGTTACCACCTGCATGGGGGCTCAAGCATCAGTCACCACCTGCATGGGGGCTCATGCATGGGTCACCACCTGCATGGGGGCTGAAGCATGGGACACCACCTGCATGGGGGCTCAGGCATGAGTTACCACCTGCATGGGGGCTCAGGCATGGGTCACCACCTGCATTAGGGCTCAGGCATGAGTTACCACCTGCATGGGGGCTCAAGCATCAGTCACCACCTGCATGGAGGCTTATACATGGGTCACCACCTGCATGGGGTCTAAAACATGGGTCACCACCTGCATGGGGGCTCAGGCATGAGTCACCATCTGCATGGGGGCTCGTGCATCAGTCACCACCTGCATGGGTAACCTCCTTCATGGGGGCTCAGGCATCAGTCACCACCTGCATGGGGGGCTCATGCATGAGTGACCAACTGCATGGGGGATCAAGCATGGGTGACCACCTGCATGGGGGCTCATGCATGGGTGACCACCTTCATGGGGGCTGAAGCATGGGACACCACCTGCATGGGGGCTCAGGCATGGGTCCCCACCTGCATGGGGGCTCCTGCATGGGTCACAACTTGCATGGAGGCTCGGGCATGGGTGACCACGTGCATGGAGGCGCATGCATGGGTCACCACCTGCATGGGGGCTCAAGCATGAGTCACCACCTGCATGGGGGATCAGGCATAAGTCACCACCTGCATGGGGGATCAGGCATGAGTAACCACCTGCATGGGGGCTCAAGCTTGAGTGACCACCTGCATGGGGGGCTCATGCAAGAGTGACCACCTGCATGGGGCTCATGCATGGGTCACCACCTTCATGGGGGCTCAGGCATGGGTCCCCACCTGCATGGGGGCTCGGCATGGGTCACCACGTGCATGGGGGCTTAGGCATGGGTGAGTACCTGCATGGGGGCGCATGCATGGGTCACCACCTACATGGGGGCTCTGACATGGGTCAACTCCTGCATGAAGGCACAGGGATGGGTCACCACATGCATGGGGGCTCAAGCATCAGTCACCACCTGCATGGGGGCTTGGGCATGAGTCACCACCTGCATGGGGGCTCAAACATGGGTCACCACCTGCATGGGGGCTTAGGCATGAGTCACCACCTGTATGGGGGCTCGTGCATCAGTCAGCACCTGCATGGGTAACCTCCTTCATGGGGGCTCAGGCATGGGTCACCACCTGAATGGGGGCTCGTGCATCGGTCACCACCTGCATGGGGGCTCATGAATGAGTCACTACCTGCATGGGGGCTCATGCAAGGTACACCACCTTCATGGGGGCTATGGCATGGGTCACCACCTGCATGGGGGCTCATGCATGGGTCACCACCTGCATGGGGGCTTATTCATCGGTCACCAACTGCATGGGGGCTCAGGCATAGGTCACCACCTGCATGGGGGCTCAAGCATGGGTCACCACCTGCATGGGGGCTCAGACATGGGTCACCACATGCATGAGGGCTCAGTCATGGGTCACCACCTGCATGGGGGTGCAGGCACGGGTCACCATCTGCATGGGGGCTCAGGCATGGGTCACCACCTGCATGGGGGCTCAGGCATGGGTCACCACCTGCATGGGGGCTCATGCACGGGTCACTACTTGCATGGGGGCTCAGGCATGGGTCACCACCTGCATGGGGGCTCAGGCATGGGTCACCACCTGCATGGGGGCTCAGGCATGGGTCACCACCTGCATGGGGGTTTAGGCATGTGTCACCACCTGCATGGGGGCTGAGGCATGAGACACTACCTGCATGGGGGCTCAGGCATGGGTCACCACCTACATGGGGGCTCAGGCATGAGTTACCACCTACATGGGGGCTCAGGCAAGGGCATCCAACTGCATGGTGGCTTATACATGGGTCACCACCTGCATGGGGGCTCATACATGAGTCATCACCTGCATGGGGGCTCAAGCATGAGCCCTACCAGCATGGGGGCTCAAGCATGAGTCACCACTTGCATGGGGGGCTCATGCATGAGTCACCACCTGCATGGGTCTCAGGCATGGGTCACCACCTGCATGGGGGCTCAAGCATGGGTCACCACCTGCATGGGGGCTCAAACATTGGTCACCACCTGCATTGGGGATTAGGCATCGGTCACCACCTGCATGGGGGCTCAGGCATGGGTGACCACCTGCATGGGGGCTCATGCATGGGTCATCACCTGCATGGGGGCTGAAGCATGGGACACCACCTGCATGGGGGTTCAGGCATGGGTCCCCACCTGCATGGGGGCTCATGCATGGGTCACCACCTGTATGGGGGCTCAGGCATGGGTGACCACCTGCATGGGGGCGCATGCATGGGTCACCACCTACATGGGGGCTCTAACATGGGTCACCACCTGCATGGGGGCTCATGCATGGGTCACCACCTGCATGAAGGCTCAAGCATGGGTCACCACATGCATGGGGGCTCAAGCATGGGTCACCACCTGCATGGGGGATCAAGCATCAGTCACCACCTGCATGGAGGCTCATGCATGGGTCACCACCTGCATGGGGGCTCAAACATGGGTCACCACCTGCATGGGGGCTCAGGCATGAGTCACCACCTGCATGGGGGCTCGTGCATCAGTCACCACCTGCATGGGTAACCTCCTTCATGGGGGCTCAGGCATCAGTCACCACCTGCATGGGGGGCTTATGCATGAGTGACCACCTGCATGGGGGCGCATGCATGGGTGACCACCTGCATGGGGGCTCAGGCATGAGTCACCACCTTCATGGGGGCTCAGGCATGAGTCACCACCTGCATGGGGGCTCAGGCTTGAGTCACCACCTGCATGGGGGGCTCATGCAAGAGTGACCACCTGCATGGGGCTCATGCATGGGTCACCACCTGCATTGGGGCTCAAGCATGGGACACCACCTGCATGGGAGCTCAGGCATGGGTCCCCACCTGCATGGGGGCTCAAGCATGGGTGACTACCTGCATGGGGGCTCAAGCATGGGTGACTAGCTACCTACATGGGGGCTCTGACATGAGTCACCTCCTGCATGAAGGCTCAGGGATGGGTCACCTCCTGCATGGGGGCTCATGCATGGGTCACCACCTGCATGGGGGCTCAAGCATCAGTCACCACCTGCATGGAGGCTCATGCATGGGTCACCACCTGCATAGGGTCTAAAACATGGGTCACCACCTGCATGGGGGCTTAGGCATGAGTCACCACCTGCATGGGGGCTCGTGCATCAGTCACCACCAGCATGGGTAACCTCCTTCATGGGGGCTCAGGCATCAGTCACCACCTGCATGGGGGGCTCATGCATGAGTGACCACCTGCATGGGGGCGCATGCATGGGTCACCACCTGCATGGGGGCTCAGGCATGAGTCACCACCTTCATGGGGGCTCAGGCATGAGTCACCACCTGCATGGGGGCTAAGGCTTGAGTCACCACCTGCATGGGGGGCTCATGCAAGAGTGACCACCTGCATGGGGCTCATGCATGGGTCACCACCTGCATTGGGGCTCAAGCATGGGACACCACCTGCATGGGGGCTCAAACATTGGTCACCACCTGCATGGGGGATTAGGCATCGGTCACCACTTGCATGGGGGGCTCATGCATGAGTGACCACCTGCATGGGGGCTAAGGCATGGGTTACCACCTGCATGGGGGCTCAAGCATGGGTCACCACCTGCATGGGGGCTCAAACATTGGTCACCAACTGCATGGGGGATTAGGCATCGGTCACCACCTGCATGGGGGCTCAGGCATGGGTGACCACCTGCATGGGGGCTCATGCATGGGGGCTGAATCCCCACCTGCATGGGGGCTGAAGCATGGGACACCATCTGCATGGGGGCTCAGGCATGGGTCACCACCTGCATGGGGGCTCAGGCAAGGGTCACCACCTGCATGGGGGCTAAGGCACTGGTCACCACCTGCATGGGGGTTTAGGCATGATGGGTCATAACTTGCATGGGGTCTCAAGCATGGGTTACCACCTGCATGGGGGGGCTCATGCATGGGTCACCACCTGCATGGGGGCTCAGGCATGGGTGACCACCTGCATGGGGGCTCATGCATGGGGGCTGAAGCACCACCTGCATGAGGGCTGAAGCATGGGACACCATCTGCATGGGGGCTCAGGCATGGGTCACCACCTGCATGGGGGCTCAGGCAAGGGTCACCACCTGCATGGGGGCTAAGGCACGGGTCACCACCTGCATGGGGGTTTAGGCATGATGGGTCATAACTTGCATGGGGGCTCAAGCATGGGTTACCACCTGCAAGGGTCACCACCTGCATGGGGGATCAGGCATGGGTGACCACCTGCATGGGGGCTCAAGCATGGGTCACCACCTGCATAGGGACTCAGGCATGGGTCACCACCTGCATGGGAACTCATGCATCAGTCACCACCTGCATGGGGGTTCAGGCATGGGTCACCACCCGCATGGGGGTTCGGCAGGGGTCACCACCTGCATAGGGGCTCAGGCATGGGACACTACCTGCATAGAGGCTCAGGCATGGGTCACCACCTACATGGGGGCTCATGCTTGGGTCACCACGTGCATGGGGGCTCATGCATGGGTCACCACCTGAATGGGGGCTCAGTCATGGGACACCTCCTGCATGGGGACTCATGCATCAGTCACCACCTGCATTAGTCACCACCTGCATGGGGGTTCAAGCATGGGTCACCACCAGCATGGGGGCTTAGGCATGGGTCACCACCTGCATTGGGGCTCATGCATCAGTCACCACCTGCATGGGGGCTCATGCATGGGTCAGTACCTACATTAGGGCTCATGCATTAGTCACCACCTACATGGGGGCTTATGCATAAGTCACCACCTGCATGGGGGCTCATGCATGGGTCACCACCTGCATGGGGGCTCAGGCATGGGTCACCACCTACATGGGGGCTCGGGCATGGGTCACCACCCGCATGCGGGCTCACGCATCAGTCAATACCTGCATGGGGGCTCATTTATTAGTCACCATCTGCATGGGGGCTCATGCATGGGTCACCACCTGCATTGGAGCTCAGGCATGGGTCACCACCTGCATGGGGGCTTAGGCATAGGTCTCCACCTACATGGGGGCTCAGGCATAGGTCACCACCTGCATGGGGGTTCAGTCATGAGTCACCACCTGCATGGGGGCTCAGGCATGGGTCACTACCTGCATGGGGGCTCATGCATGGGTCACCACCTACATTGGGGCTCAGGCATGGGTCACCACTTGCATGGGGGCTCAAGCATAGGTCTCCACCTACATAGGGGCTCGGGCATGGGTCACCACCTGCATGGGGGCTGAGGCATGGGTCACTCCTTGCATGGGGGCTCATGCATGGTTCACCACCTACATGGGGGCTCAGGCATGGGTCACCACCTGCAGATGCACAATTGCTATAAGATATACGATATGTAACATTGTTTCGAGTAAGATAAGTGCAACACCGTTAAATACGATTTGGTTCTATAATTGCATTGCGAGCTGAATTGGTATGCTTATATTTTGCTGAAACAACTAAATTTTAGTGCCAAGGCATATAGAATTTAGCAAGGAACCCGAATTTGTTATCTTGTAGATCATAAAATGACGTCTGGTGGCCCAAAGTAGTCCAACATATTTGGCACTCTAAAATATTGGGGAAGTTTGCAAATTTTCGATCTAGCATGTCCACTTAGGACAGCCTTGCGAGCACTATTGTCCCCCATACTTTTTAATCAGGTAGAGGGCATTGGTCTCCCGCGGTATTGACAATCGTGGTTCAAGAATATGAAGCCGCCGAACTAAGACCGTGGCCCAAAGTAGGCCCGATTTTCAACCATTCTGCATAATTTGGGAAAGTGGCGGTTTTCCTGGACTTGCAGGCAAACGTGTGCTCTCATGACAATTTATCGAAGTTACTATTTCACGAATTGGGATGCTTATATGTTTCCAAATGGATGTTTTGAGAACATTTCTATTCCCAAACGGATGGTATGGCATGTGATGGTATACTTCTCACTTGCAATGTTAGCTCGTGGCACCCTTAAGTCAAATCCTTACCCGTGAATTGTTACGTTTTGGCCCAAAACACCCTAAAATGTGTTTTATTTTTGACTTGTGATGCTAACGTTTGCTCTGATGATATTGTGGTTAAAATAAATAAGATGCACAATTGCTATATGATATACGATGTGTACCATTGGTTCGAGTAAGATAAGCGCAACACCGTTAAATAACCGATGTGGAGCTATAAGTACACCGCAAGCTGGATTGCTATGCTTATATCTTGCTCAAACCACTCAAATTTAATGCCAAGGTATATAGAATTTCGAAAGGAATCCGAATGTGTGATCATTTAGATTAAAAAATGACGTGTGCAAAAAAGCGTTTTTTTCACCCGAATTCCGTACTTTGTATCGCAATTTGCTATGCTTATATGTCGGCCAAACAACATGAAATTAGTGCAGAGAATCATAGAATTCAACGGAGCATTCGAATTTGTACTTCAATTGAGGTTTGGGGCATTTTCTTTTGCAAAAGTTTGTTTTGCTGTTTTCTCACGATTTTGATTTTCATGAATGAGCCAAATTGCCTTAGTGCCAAGGTGCAAAGTTTCGATTTTGCGAATTGCGATGCTTAGATGTGCTCTTGTGAGAATGTGACCTGGCTGTATAATGAGTGTAATTACTTTTCGAAGTACAACGAGTGCTTAAATGTACTCATAAAGGTTTCAAATCGTGAGAAAAAGCATCAAATGTCCGATTTTGTGTTATACTTTTTTGCCTGGTCTTTACGTACTTTGTACCGCACATCTCGATACTTTTATGAGGCCAAAACATGATTTCCTTAGTGCCACATGCCATAGAATTTCAAGGCGTTTCCGAATATGCAATAAAATTTACATTTGGAGAATATTGGGGCAAAACCTTATTTTTGTCCTTTTTAGGGTGTGTTTTTGTACTTTGTACTGCCATTTGCGATGCTTATATGTTGGCGAAACATGAATAACAACGACTAGGGTTAATAGAATTTCAAGGAGAGTCCGAATATTCAATAAAAATGAGGTTGGGATAATTGTGGAGAAAGTTTTTTTTTGTCTCATCCATTTTTTTAGTAGGACAGGACAGGACAGGACACATATCCGGAGCGATAATCCCTTCAAAACAGAAAATGAAACATTTTCGAGTTTTTTTTGGTACTATTATGGGGAATTCATCCTAAAATGAAGTTACTTCATACATCTTGTCTACCTCCATGCACACTGATGTATGAATGTTACAGTCAAGGGGTAGCCAATGAATTGATATATAAAAAACAGTAAATTATCGAAGCCTTGATGTGCATGTGCGATATGAGGCTGTTCTCAACCGCTGAGGTGGTGCCCCCCCGCTGAGAGGGACCTACCTCCAGGGTTCACGTACCTGTCACCAGGGTTGTTCTGGGGGACTCCAAAATCTGTATCATGTGACGCAAGCCTCCACTCTGCTCAGCAGTTGGTAGCCGAATGCCCTTCTCCTCGTTGCCAGGCGGTCGAATCGAAAAGGAACAGCGACAGTTAGTTTCGCCCCCCCCCCCCCCCCCCCGTCTGCTTACCAGTTTTAAGGCGAAATTCAATTTGATGAAATCCACCACTGGCTGGATGGCTGCCCCCACGCGTTTCAAAATCAATCAATCAATCAATCAATCAAATACGACGGTTATGCCCCCAAACTTAACCAAGTCCAGTGCCAGCCCTGGTGCCAGCCTGTTCACGCCTTTCACACGTTTCGCCCCCATATGCACCTGTCGATATCCTGTTTTGAATCTTCCAGTTCACCACTGTTGGTTCTCGCGATTCTACCCCGAGCTTTCTTCCCGAACCCACCTCCCTGCTAGCCTCTGCTACCATTGAATTTCAGTATTGCAGCCATTGCACAGCTTCCCGTCGCGCATGCTATTCAGCTGCAAATCCTAATTCAATTCGCACCCCCTTCGTTCCAGAACTACTCCTGGTACCATACCTGAACCCCTAGCGACACCCGAACTGCGACTCCTCTGTCCCAAGTTCGAAAACAAGCCTAGGGATTTAACGGACAAACGGGATTTTTTGGCAAACGGGAATCGCCCGTCTCATCTACTCGGAGCATCTCTGCCTGTTCGATTTTCCTGCCTTGCACGTTCAGTCCCTAGACATGATCCACCTGCTGCTTTTGGCCCTGAGTGCTGGCTGGGCTGTGAGCCCAGGGCTTGCTGTGCAGCCCTGGCCTGTGACAGAGGAGATGACATGCAAGAGCAGTGGCATGTGCAGCAGGGGGGAGACTAAGTTCTTCATGGGAGACATAGCAGAACGTAAGAGTTACCCTGGTGATGATGATGATGATGATGGATAGATGAATTAATGATATATACATGATCATGGTGCCCTACTGGACTCCAGATGTGCCAGAAGCTTGGTGTAGTCAAGGGTGACTTGAGCGGATCATAACAAAAAAGCTACGAGTAGTCCTGTAGTGGGGTTGTATGAGTTGTCATGTGCAATGGGTGAGTCATAGATATACATGAGAGACACAGCACAATGTAAGAGTGGTCATGCAACCATTAAGGAGTTGTCATACAACCTTGTGTGTGAGTTGGTGCATGTGCATGCGCCTCAGTGTTGCACGTGAGTGTGTCGGGTATCTATATGCCAGTGTCTAAGTGTGCCGGGTGTCTATATGCCTGTGTCTGAGTGTTCTGGGTGTCTATATGCCCATGGCTGATCGTGTCGGGTGTCTGTATGCCTGTGTCTGAGCATGAGCATTCGTGGATGTACAAATGTGTTTACATGTCTATGCTTGTTCACCTTTAAAGACCATGCATTGCATGAGAAGTTGTGATGCATTGCAATGCATGACGAAGCTGTGCATGACGAAGCTATGCATGCCAATGCTGTGCAGTACACCGCTATCCAATGACCCAAACTAGAACGTGTGCAATATTTCCCACCCATACAAGTGACCTATGATCAACAAGTGCACACAAACACAAAACCTGTTCCTTATGCCCCAAGTAGAACACATGCAGTCTCTCCCCACACACAAGTGACCCAAACTCCACACGCCCTCCCCCCTGCTCCTTCCCCCCTGATTATAACATGTGCAATATCTCCCACCCACACAAATCACCTGCAATCAACAAGTGCCCCCCTGTTCCTTCCCTGCCGCCAGCTGGAGTATTACAGCGAGCATTGGAGGCTGTCAGCTACAAGAAGGAGCTCATTCTGGTGACCATCATGGGAGGATGGGGGAAGCCTCTGTAGATTCGTGGTGGGATGGTTGTGGAGGGGGAGAGGAGTTGAATGGATGATCTGTTGGAGGATGGGTGTAGGACTCTGTAGGATCCTGTGTGTGATGTTGGTGAGTGTTAGGAGGTATGTAGGAGCTGTGTATGAAATGGTGGGGATCGGGGTAGGATCGGTGGGGATTTTTTGGAGTGTTCGAGTTAATGGTAGATCTGTGTATGATGTGTGGGCTCTGTGTAGGTCTGGTGTTTGATGTGTTTGTGATTGTGAATGAGGTATTGTATGATCGGTGTAATGTTTGTGTAGGATCTGCTGTCGATCTGTTTGTGATTGTTTGGATTGTTAATATTATGTATGATCTGTGTCTGATTGTGTAGGAACTGTGGGTAGGAAGCTCTGTATGTGCTTGGTTTGTGCTTGTTACTATTTCTGGCATGTCTGTGTATGATTGCGTAGGATCTCTGTAGGATCTGTGTGTGATTGTTTGTGATTGTTAATGATTTATGTATGATCTGTGTATGATTGTGTAGGATCTGTGTGTGATTGTTTGTGATTGTTAATGATTTATGTATGATCTGTGTATGATTGTGTAGGATCTGTGTAGGATCTGTGTGTGATTGTTTGTGATTGTTAATGATTTATGTATGATCTGTGTATGATTGTGTAGGATCTGTGTAGGATCTGTGTGTGATTGTTTGTGATTGTTAATGATTTATGTATGATCTGTGTATGATTTTGTAGGATCTGTGTGGGATCTGTGTAGGATCTGTGTATGATTGTGTAAGATTGTTTAGGATCTGTGTATGATTGTGCACAATTGTTTAGGATTTATGTATGATCTGTGTATGATATATCTGTGTTGGTTCGTTGTAGGATCTGCGTCGGGTCTGTGTATCATCTGTGTATGATCTGTTTAAGAAATGTGTGGGATTTTTGTAGGCTTTATATGGGGCTTGTTTACAATCTGTGTAGGATCTTTGTAGGCTTTGTATGGGATCTGAGCTAGGTCTGTGTAGGTTTTGTGTATGACAGGAGTGGCACACCTGTATGGCCCTACCATTTCAACCACACCTGTACCGCACCTGTATGGCCCTACCATTTCAACCACACCTGTACCGCACCTGCATGGCCCTACCATTTCAACCACACCTGTACCGCACCTGCATGGCCCTACCATTTCAACCACACCTGTACCGCACCTGTATGGCCCTACCATGTCAACCACACCTGTACCGCACCTGTATGGCCCTACCATTTCAACCACACCTGTACCGCACCTGTATGGCCCTACCATTTCAACCACACCTGTACCGCACCTGTATGGCCCTACCATTTCAACCACACCTGTACCGCACCTGTATGGCCTTACTGTTTCAACTGCAAGCATGCCTTTGTTTAGCTACAAATTATGTCGGTGGGGAATTGTGGGTTGGTTTGATGGTGGGTGTTAGGTTAAAGTGATGGGTTGGCTTAGGTTGAGGGTTGGCTTAACTGTGGGTTGAGGGCGAGGATTCTGGTTTTGGGGAAGGGTTGAATAAGTCTAGGAGGTGGACCCCTCTCTCCAGTCACAAGCTTCCCTGCTGTCAAATGTCACTCTAGGAGGTGGACCCCTCTCTCTAGTCACGAGCATCCCTGCTGTCACATGTCACTCTAGGAGGTGGACCCCTCTCTCTAGTCACGAGCTTCCCTGCTGTCACATGTCACTCTAGGAGGTGGACCCCTCTCTCTAGTCAACGAGTTCCCTGCTGTCTCATGTCACTCTAGGAGGTGGACCCTCTCTCTAGTCACGAGCTTCCCTGCGTCTCATGTCACTCTAGGAGGTGGACCCCTCTCTCTAGTCACGAGCTTCCCTGCTGTGACATGTCACTCTAGGAGGTGGACCCCTCTCTCCAGTCACGAGCTTCCCTGCTGTCTCATGTCACTCTAGGAGGTGGACCCCTCTCTCTAGTCACGAGCTTCGCTGCTGTCTCATGTCACTCTAGGAGGTGGACCCCTCTCTCTAGTTACGAGCTTCCCTGCTGTCTCATGTCACTCTAGGAGGTGGACCCCTCTCTCTAGTTACGAGCTTCCCTGCTGTCTCATGTCACTCTAGGAGGTGGACCCCTCTCTCTAGTCACGAGCTTCCCTGCTGTCTCATGTCACTCTAGGAGGTGGACCCCCCTCTCTAGTTACGAGCTTCCCTGCTGTCACATGTCACTCACAATGGACATGTGCCTTCCTGTTCGTAGGAGATAAATTTAAATAAATTATTGATACATGTGAAAAGAAACACATTTGTTGTGTTCATGGACTAGCATGATCTCCGGGCCCCCTTTGTTTACGATTTGTTGAGGTTCAGTTCTCCAGTGCTTGTTTTTAAACCAACTTTCCTCTGTTTAAGGTTGGGCAAGTCCCTTCAGCCTATTTGGCTACCCTTGGGCTTTAAAATCCATCCATCCACCCATCCATCCATCCATCCATCCATCCATCCATCCATCCATCCATCCATCCACCCATCCATCCATCCATCCATCCATCCATCCATCCATCCATCCATCCATCCGTCTATCCATCCATCCATCCATCCATCCATCCATCCATCCATCCATCCGCCCCTCCCTCCATCTATCCATCCATCCATCCATCTACCCATCCAGGAGAAACACTGTACACACGTGTGGGCTGTGGAACCGGAGCTGTCGTGTGTTTATGACTCCTCCCCAATCGACGAAAAACGTGGTTACAACAAACTGAGCGGGGTCCTTCTCATGCACTTACGATTGAGATTCTTACTAAGGGCCGCCCGCCTTGGATACAACGTCATGAACTTGGATAGGTACGGAGCTGTATATATATATATATATATATATTGAGTACATACATGTATGTTTATGCGTTGCGTATGTCACCTTGTTTGTGCGCGACTTGCCAGTGCGTTGTGTACGCTGTTGAGTATATGTGATCTTTGTGTACGCTGTTGAGTATATGTGATCTTTGTGTACGCTGTTGAGTATATGTGATCTGTCATTGGCACACACGTTGTATACGTGTATACTTTGGGAATTTACGTTCATTTATACGTTGCTTGTATTTTGGACATATATCAATTGGGAGGAGCTGTATATATTATGAATCTATTGAGTATGTATTATATACAAGGGGAGCTGTATATATGGCGAGTGTATATTGGGTATTTATTATATACAAGGGGACATGTATATATGGCGAGTGTATATTGGGTATATATCATTGGTATGGGGCTCTATATATTATATCTATGTTGAGTATATGTTATATGTGTTATTGTACCCACACCACCCACTGTCTATGCTTATGCAGTGACCACATAATCAAGCGCCACCCATACCCACATTTGAAACAACAAACAACACCATTCACACGCACAGATCACACTCACAATCACCCACTGATCCTATCTGCGCAGTGACTACACCATCAAGCGTGACCCAAACCCACATTTGAAACAAAAAGCGACACCCCTCACACGCACAGATCACACCCACAGCCACCCACTGTCCATACCCGTGCAGTGACTCCACATCCAAGCATGGCCCATAAGCATGTGTGACAACAAACGACACCCTTCACACGCACAGACCACACCCACGACCACCCACTGTCCATACCTGTGCAGTGACTACACCATCAAACAGGACCCGTACCCGTATCTAAAAAACGGACCTATGAAGCGCGTCCACTTCCTCGCTTCATCAGAATCAGGCTGCGGCATCAACACAGGCTTTCTGTATGTTCAGAATGTAGAGCCTGATGGACCTGTGACCTGGTTGCTCAGGCATGCTAGTGAGAAGCCCCTCAGGTGC
>JACBWV010000610.1:65799396-65819396 GCA_013435795.1 Chlamydomonas sp. ICE-L
ATTCTGCTCTTTCTGGCATACCCATGGGAATGTAAGTCATATGGTGCTTTATTCTTTGGCTTGTCCATATCCATTCCGCCTTTTCATGCATACCCATGGGGGCGGAAGTCATGGTGCTTTATTTTTTGGCTTGTCGATATCCATTCCAGAAGCAAGCGGCACATACACGTACTCCCTCTCACCACCACCACCACTACAGGCACATCCTCTTCCCGCCCCGCCCTTCCACCCCACGCACCCACCCACAGATGGGCCCTACTTTCTTGTGTACCTGAGGGGGCTTAAAAGAACAGTTCATGGGTGCAGAACAGTGGTAGATTTTATTTGTTACCCCCACCACCACCACCACCACCACCACCACCACCACCACACAAACACCCACCCAACCAACAAACACCTTTCAACCCTCCTGACACATAACAAACCCACCCACCCCACCCACAGGTGGGCCCTACTTTCTTGTGTGCCTGAGGGGGATGCAATGACAGCTCATGGGCGCAGTACAGTGGTAGCAACGTGTCCAAGCAAGGAAGCAACACGCACACGCACCCCTCCCTAACCCAACCACCACCAAAGGCACACCCTCTCCCCCCACCCACCCACCCCACCCTCCCCCAGGTGGGCCCTACTTTCTTGTGTGCCTTAGGGGGATGCAATGACAGCTCATGGGCGCAGTACAGTGGTAGCAACGTGTCCAAGCAAGCAAGCAACACGCACACGCACCCTCCCTAACCCAACCACCACCAAAGGCACACCCTCTCCCCACCCCCACCCACCCCACCCTCCCCCAGGTGGGCCCTACTTTCTTGTGTGCCTGAGGGGGATGCAATGACAGCTCATGGGCGCAGTACAGTGGTAGCAACGTGTCCAAGCAAGCAAGCAACACGCACACACGCACCCTCCCTAACCCAACCACCACCAAAGGCACACCCTCTCCCCCCACCCATCCACCCCACCCTCCCCAGGTGGGCCCTACTTTCTTGTGTGCCTGAGGGGGCTGAAAAGAACAGCTCATGGGCGCAGTACAGTGGTAGCAGCGTGTCCAAGATGCAAGCCATCAGGAACCAGGAGGCAGACTTCCAATGCCACAAGTTGGTTGCTGAGGAAATACCAACCCCTACTGAATGGCCACTAACCTACTTCCCCAAGAGGTCAGAGCTTTTTTTTCGTGGCAGAAAAAGAAAAAGTGACAACTATGACAACAGTGACCACAGTGCCAGAAAGGGGTCCTTCTGTTAGCAACCAGGGATTTGGTGTCTTTAAAGGGTGGGCTTCAGGTAGTGATTTGGGTAGGCGGCCCAAAGGGTCCTCACGGGGGGTCTGGATAGCAGAGTCTCAGGGTAGCGGAAGGTTTGGCAGAAACAGGGTCCTAGGTAGCAATCGCTATTGGTTTCGGAAAACAAAACCTGCAAAATCGATGGATGGATGGATGGATGTGTTGATGGATGGATGGATGTGTGGATGGATATATGGATGGATGGATGGATGGGCATGTGTATGGATATATGGATGGATGTGTTGGTGGTTGGATGGATGGATTCAGGAAGTTACAAAGATTTTTCCTTACCCCCCCCCACCCCCCCCCCACACACACACCTTTTTGGGGGGGAGGGGGGGGGGGGGGGGGAGGGGAGGGGGGGGTCGAGATCTACCCCCTCCGAAAGTCGATTTCGATTTGTCTCGGTCATTCTGGGTCTTACGGCCCCTGTAGGCCCCGAATTGAGCGTGCCGTATATGAACAACTTCCTAGAGGCCCCCTGCGTGAGCTTATATATAACTTGGCAAGCCACTTTGCTGACCTGTATATCCCGGGAGTGTGAGAAATATCATTACCATCATTACTGGTATCATTATCAGCAGCAGCAGCAGCATTTGTATCAGCAGCATTTTCGTCAGCAGCAGTGTCGTCCTTATCATCAATATCAGCATCAGTGGCATCACCATCACCATCATCATTAGCAGCAGCAGCAGCAGCAGCTTCATCACCAGCACCATCATCATCATCAGCAGCAGCAGCATGTAGCTTGAAGTCAGGGACTCCATCGGTAAAACGATTATTTGGAGTTCAGTTCATCAGTGCCTTATCTGTTTAGCTCCTCCTGATATCATGGTTGGGCAAGTCCCTTGAGCTTCTTTGGCGACCCCTGGACTGTGACAACACACATATATACATACATACATACATACATACATACATACATACATACATACATACATACATACATACGTACATACATACATACATACATACATACATACATACGTACATACATACATACATACATGCATACATACATACGTACATACATACATACATACATACATACCATCCCATGACAATTGAATTATTCAGGGACCGGAGTTATACAGAGATGCATGTGGCTCCCTTACATGTGGTTAACTCACGAGATGAAACCTACGAACCCAAGTATGGGGGCAGGTGAGGATCAGTTGCAGGATGAAAAGCGACCAGCAAGATAACAGGCAAAAGTGTTTGGCTGAGGAGTGTCAGACTATCTGTTGCTGCACTGAGATGCATGTGCCCCCCTTGCTTGTGGTACATTCACGAGATGAAAGCGACAAACCCAAGGATAGGAGAAGGTAAGGATCAGCTGCCTAGAAGCTGCTATGTGTCGCCTAACAATGAAACAGTGCCTAGCCCCTGCCCTTGCACTCTCCTTTGCCCTCGCGTTTGCACCCACTCTTGCTATTTCCCCCGCCCTTGCCCTCTCTCAGCCCTCTGCTAGTGCTATCACTATCGCTATCATTATCTCCCATGCACTCACCCTTGCCCTCGCCCCTACACTCACGCTTGCTCTTCCCCCCGCCCTTGCCCTCGCTCTGTCCTCTGCATTTTCTATAGCTAGTACTATCACTGTCGCTATCCATATCTGCCTTGCACTCACCCTTGCCCTCATCCCTACACTCACTCTTGCTCTTGCTCTTTCTCTGGCCCTCGCTCTGACCCTGGCCCGTACTTCTGCTTGCATTAATTCTCGTTTTCGTGTTCCCGTTCTTGAAGTGGCAAACATACCAGCACAACCTCACCATAGCTCCCTCCCACAGTTATTTTTCTTCGACGACTCATCGCCACTGCGTCGTAATTCCGCCGTTGCATGGTGACGCATGACCCCCCCCCCCGACCCCCCCAGGCTCTGCGCTTTGCGCTCTGCCATGCGATGGCTACGCAACCTGAAATCAGGGTTGAGTAGCCCAAGTAGCTTCTCAACCTGGCCTACAGAAATCTGAAATACAAAATACTACTCCCTCGTTGTAGTGTCAGATTCGTTCCAGCTGAACCCTACTCCCTTCATGGCCTGGCAGAGTTTTTCAGCTAAAGCCTGCTCCCTCCATGCCCTACCTGCTCCCTCGTTGCCCTGTCAAATTTGTTCCAGCTAAACCCTGCTCCCTACATGCCCTGTCAGATTTGTTCCAGCTAAACTCTGCTTCCTACATGCCCTGTCAGATTCGGTCCAGCTGAACCCTGCTCTTTCCATGCCCTAAACCCTGCTCCCTCCTTGCCCTCCCAGATTCACCCCAGATCAAAATTTTATCCAAATCAGATCTAAATCAGGCTTGCATCACAACTTTTTTGACCAACCTTGACCTGCAGAAAGCTTAACATACAACCTGCCTCCCCCCATGCCCTGTTAGATTCGCTCCGGCTAAAAGCAACAACTTAACCTTGGAGAGGCATCTGCTTTCATTCTCGTTTCCTTGCTCCTGTTTTTGAAGTGGCAAACATCCCACTATCACCTTACCATAGCTCTCCCCTTGCCCTGTCAGTACGTATGTATTATTTGTACAGTCCAGGGGCAGCCAAATAGGCTTAGGAATAGGACAGAAAACATCCTAGCAGTACCTCCCCTCCCAGCAACCGGGTACTCCGTGCCTATCAACTCGCACACCCATCTATGGACCCCACCTCCACCACCAAGCCCACCTTCGGACCCCTCCCCTGCCAAGCCACGCTATCCCCATCACTAACTCCCTCCTTGCCTGTCAGATTCGCTCCAGTTGAACGCGGCAACTACTCCTTGGCCTTGGAGAGGCAGATGAAGGAAGACTGCACAGAGTATGTTAATGTATATGCGTATGTGTACGTCACAGTCCAAGGATAGCTAAGTAGGCTTAAGGGATTAAGAGTAGGCTCTAGATCCACTTGTCTGACAAACATCATGTGTGTGTATATGTGTGTTTATGTGTATGCCACAGTCCAGGGGTAGCCATGTAGGCTTAAGGGTGTAAGAGTAGGTGCTATACCCACTTGTCTGACAACACAGCTTATATGTGTGCGTGTATGTTCCAGTCCAGGGGTAAACAAATAGGCTGAAGGGATCCGGCGTATATATAGCTCTTTACTGCCCTCAATGTAGCAGATTCCCCACTCTTACACCGGAGTTGCCGATTATACCGAAGGGTACGGCGTCGACCGAGGCCTTTGGCCCACGTCACTTGGGCATGAACCTGCAACATGGGCCAGTCACCTCAGGTTGGTGAGGGCGGTCAGGTTGCTTTCTCTTGATTAGCAACCAGTTTGTGCATATGTATGTTACACTCCCCTCTAGCCTGTATGAGTATGTTGTTACAATCCAGGGGTAGGCCAAAGACTCTTGCACAGCACTGGTTTATGCTCCCCACTAACACCCCACACTCACACCCCTCCCATATGCAGCTGCCCCTGGTGGCCAGACACAAAGACAGAAGACTATGAGAAAGCTCAGAATAAGGAGGAGCTATTTGGCTTTGCGCCTCGCTGGTTTGCCAGCTCAGCTTGGGAGTTGAGGCATGGCTACAACACACCGCTTGATGGCTCACGGCCAAGGTGGGGAGAGGGGCTTTAATGCATAGCTATTTATGTATCTTGTTACACCTGATTATGTGTGTTTGGTGTACCTGCTCAGCTTGGCAGTTGAGGCATGGCTACAGCACACCGCTTCATGGCTCACCGCCTAGGTGGGGGGAGGGGCCTCCATACATAGCTATTTATGATGATGATGATGATGATGATGATGATGGTGATTAAAGTATCCTGGTGCCCTACTAGAATCCAAATGTGCGGACGGCTTGACAGGCACATTCTGTGCCGACTATGCTAACCTCTCTCAACCCTGCCAACTTTGCCTAACCCTCCATGTGCCAACTGTGCTAACCCCTCTCTCAACCCTGCCAGCTGTGCCCAACCCTCTCCGTGCCAACCTCCCTTTCAACCCTGCCAACTAAGCCAACTGTGCTAACCTTTTGTACTCACCTGACCTGACATAACATAACAGAACATAGCAGAACATAACCTAACTCACTCTGTTTCAACTTTTCTGACAGGCAAGTGATGATCCATGCGCACGTTATGCCCTCTGTGACCACCCTCTCAAAGATGGGCACAAGGTAAGAATTATTTCATTCCTACATATGCCAATGTTGTACTGATCTCTCTCTGGGACCACCCATTGAAAGACGAGCTCAAGATAATAATTAATCCATTCCTACGAAGGCCAATATCGTACTGGTCCCTGAGATTATAGTGCCATATATAATAGGATTTATTTATATATCGTACAATATTGTACTTTACATCATATGGTGTCATCGCTAATCATACGACATATATATAAGATATCATAATTGACAACCCTATCCATACTAATGCCAAGCATGATGCTGTAGATATATACATCGTACAATATAATTATATATAATAGATATTCATACAGATGTCAAGCATGATGCAGTAGATATATACATTGTACAATATCATAAAGAAGAACAATTGGTGGAAGCTGCTGCTCGTAGCTGACAATAAAAGCTATGGAGTAAATCTCGTGCCTCCAAAAGCAAGACCCATATCTCTTAAAAGGTGGCCTTCACCTCCGAAACCAGAACTGTATCTCTAAAACAAAGTGTCCTTCTTGAAGACCATGTAGTCCACAGTTTTTCTCCAAGTAATTTGAAAGACTCTGTATCTTTATTCAAAAGGATTCAATTAAACAAAGGCCACCGCGGCCACCCCCAGGGTATATTGGATACAAGGGGGTGCTGGAATGAATTGGAATAGACAAACACCCACCCCCCACATGCCAGTGTACACACGCTATAATCTGTGACCCTCACCTCCACCCCCCAGTGGTGGTATGGTGGTGGATGTATGTGACCTTGGTAGTGGTGGTATAGTGGTGGTGGTATGGCACACGCCCCACAGGTGAGCGTAATCTTGAACTTGAACTTCGTTACATGGCTCCAGCCTTTAAGGTTGCTCGCTGTCTTCTGCAGTAACATAATCAATTCAAATCAAAGCATTATTATCAATATATATATTTGATACAATCTCTGCATACAATCACTGATAAACAAAGGCAACTTACCACGACCTTCCACCTCATGCCACAGGCGAGTGTATGGGCTCTTCCACTACCTGTAAATCTGTGACCCTCACCTCCACCTCCCACCTACAACCCACAACCCACAACCACCTCCCACACCCCAACCCCAATCACCTAAACACACCTGCAAACACACCAACACACCGGGGAAAAAACACACGTCCCCCCCCCCCCCCCACACACACACACACACACACACACACACACACACACACACACACACACCTACACACACCTACACACACCTACACACACAGGAAAGTGTATGGGCCCTTCCACTACAACATGTCTGCGAGACTCAATGCCCTCACACCACACACCCGCCCGACTGGACCGTACATGATGGGTAAGGTCCCGGCCGACCGAGTGCTGATTCTCTCGCCAGACGTTCTTGTGGAACACGTGGCCAACCACCTAGAACAGCGGATCATCGTGTTGGGTTTGATGCAGGTGAGCATATTATAATTTAATTGTTTCTTTTGGGGGCTACGCGTAACAGCTTCTAGGCAGCTCCCTTTTTGGTTTAGACATTCTCATGGAACACGTGGCCAACCACATAGAGCAGCGGATCATCGTGTTGGGTATAATGCAGGTGGGCTTATTCTAATGTAATTGTTTCTTTGGGGGGCTACGGGTAACAGCTTCTAGACAGCTCCCTTTCTGGTTTAGACATTCTCGTTGAACGCGTGGCCAACCATCTGTAGCAGCGGATCATCGTGTTGGGTCTAATGCAGGTGAGCTTATTCTAATGTAATTGTTTTATTTGGGGGCTACGCGTAACAGCTTCCAGGCAGCTCCCTTTTTGGTTGGTCGTGGGGCATTTGGTGAACCATGTAGAGCAGCGGATCATTGTGTTAGGACTAATGCAGGTGGGAAGGAGGAAAGAGGGTATGGGGTGCTGGGAGGGAGGGGGGGAGGACAGGACAGAGGGGGTGGGTTGAGGGGAGGGGGGGTACAGACTATTCAAATTCATTCACCAGCCCCCAGCTGCCGTCAATGCATTCACAGTCTTGGGACATGTGGTGAATCATCAAGAGCAGCGGATCATCGTGTTAGGGCTGGGGCGGGTTTGGGTATCTGGGTAGCGTTTTTTTTTTCAAAACTGGGTCTCGTATAGCCATTGCTACAGGCAGCGGGGGAAAAGCCCTGTTGCTCACTACGCTCCCTTACCAACCCTTGTTTTCAATGAATAAAATAAATAGTACTCCTTATAACGAGGCGTGAGGTTGTCGGGGCCAGCCTGTTTGCTTGCGCTGGGGCCAGCCTGTTTGCTTGCACTGGGGCCAGCCTGTTTGCTTGCACTGGGGCCAGCCTGTTTGCTTGCACTGGATCCAGCCTGTTTGCTTGCACTGGGGCCAGCCTGTTTGCTTGCACTGGGGCCAGCCTGTTTGCTTGCACTGGGGCAGCCTGTTTGCTTGCACTGGGGCCAGCCTGTTTGCTTGCGCTGGGGCCAGCCTGTTTGCTTGCACTGGGGCCAGCCTGTTTGCTTGCACTGGGGCCAGCCTGTTTGCTTGCACTGGGGCCAGCCTGTTTGCTTGCACTGGGGCCAGCCTGTTTGCTTGCCTAAAGGCCATCCCTGTTTTAGGATTGCAAAACGGGGGCCACCTGCTTTGCTTGCCTGGGGGCCAGCCTGTTTGCTTTGCACTGGATCCGCCTGTGTGCTTGCACTGGGGCCAGCCTTTTGCTTGCACTGGGGGCCAGCCTGTTTTTGCCCTTGCACTGGGCCCCTGTTTTGCTTGCACTGGGAACTGGCCATCCTGTTGTTTACCTGGGGCCCAGCCTGTTTGCTTGCGCTTGGCAAGCGAAAGAGCCTTTTTGCCTTGCGCTGGGGCCAGCCTGTTTGCTTTGCACTGGGCCAGCCTTATTTTTACAACTGGTGCCAGCCCCTGTTTTGCTTTCACTGGGCCAGCCTGTTTGCTTGCACTGGCGGGGCCAGCCTGTTTCTGAACTGGGGCCAGCCTGATTTTCTTGCACTGGGGCCAGCCTGTTTTTCTGCTTGCGCTGGGGCCAGCCTGTTTGGCTGCACTTGGCCAGCCTGCTTGCTTGCACGGGGGCCAGCCTGTGTTGCTTGCACCTGGATCCGCCTGTAGCCTGCGTTGCCCTCGGGCCAGCCTGTTTGCTTCACTGGGCCAGCATGTTTTGCTTGCACTGGGGCCACAGCCGTTTGCCTTGCCTGGGCAGCCTGTTTGTTTACACTGGGGCCAGCCTGTTTGCTTGCACTGGGGCCAGCCTGTTTGCTTGCACTGGGGCCAGCCTGTTTGCTTGCACTGGGGCCAGCCTGTTTGCTTGCACTGGGGCCAGCCTGTTTGCTTGCGCTGGGGCCAGCCTGTTTGCTTGCGCTGGGGCCAGCCTGTTTGCTTGCACTGAGGCCAGCCTGTTTGTTTACTGGGGCCAGCCTGTTTGCTTGCACTGGGGCCAGCCTGTTTGCTTGCACTGGGGCCAACCACTTTGGCTTTAACGTACATATCCAAGGTTGTCAACAACGATATCGTCGATATGTATCATACAGTATGTCATGATATCCTACAACATCGTATGATGTATCTATACATTGTACGATATGCCATATGATATTGTATGGTATTTGGTATATCGCGCGATAATCTTGGAATCAGGAGGACACTGACATTCTTATCCACATCCACTCCCACACCCTACCCACACCCACTGACCCACACCCACTGACCCACATACACTGACCCACCCACCTCACCTCACCCCCACCCCACGCACCTTCGCAGTTGGCCTTGCTTTCAAATCGCACTCTTGTGTACCCCGACCCACCATGTGAGGCGGGTTGGATGTTCAAGGACAAAAATACAAGTGCTTGTGACGGCAGCAGGGGGCTGGTGCTGTTCAACAGGGAGCTGATGCCGTACGCCTCTGCGGTACGATATAATTAATTCATATGGCAGGGCGCTCATGCAGTACGTCTCAGCAGCATGATTTTTTAATGTTTGAGGGGTCTGCAGGATAGCAAGTCCTAGGCAGCGCCTAGAAAATTAGTAGAAAATTGGAAGAGAATGTTGGCTATCGGAACGACAGGTGACAATGCAATGGAGCAGACTGGAGCCAGGTAGTTACAAGAAAGTTGGCTGACGTGTTAGGCTTCGTCTCGGTCGTCAGTCTGACAGACAGACAGACAAACGGATAACGGGGTGAATCTGGGGGCTCCCGCCCCCCTGAAGGGGGGGCTTCCCCGCCAAAACATTTATACTTAAATCCACTCGTCACAACACAACATGCAGTGCTTGTACGATAGCATTGGGCTTGATGGTCTCGTCAATCACAATCCACAACATGAGTGCTTGTAACGTGACAGCAGGGGCTGATGGTCCTCTCGACACATCACAACATGATTGCTTGTAACGAAGCATGGGGCTTGCATGGATCTGCTCAACATCCACAACATGAGTGCTGGTAAGATAGACATGGGCATTGACATTCCTCGTCACCATCACCCACATGAGTGTCTTGGAACGATAGCAAGGGGCTTGGACGTATGCATCGTCACACATCCACAACATGAGTGCTTGTAACGATAGCATGGGCTTGATGGTCTCTCACAATCACAACATGAGTGCTTGTAACGATAGCATGGGCTTGATGGTCTCTCACAATCACAACATGAGTGCTTGTAACGATAGCATGGGCTTGACGGTCTCTCACAATCACAACATGAGTGCTTGTAACGATAGCATGGGCTTGGACCTGTCTCCGTCACAATCACATGAGGGCTTGTAAACATATCATGTGCTTGACGGTCCTCTCACACTCACACATGAGCGCGTTGTAACGATAGCATGGCTTGACGTCTCTCACAATCACACAACATAGTGCTGTAACGATAGCATGGGCTTGACGTCTCTCCAATCAAACACACATAGCGCTTGTACCGATAGCGAAGCATGGGCTTACGGTCTCTCACAATCACAGACGTGAGTGCTTGTTGTAACGATAGCATGGGCTTGCGTCTCCTCACAATCACAACATGAGTGCTTGAAACGATAGCATGGGCTTGATGGTCTCTCACAATCACAACATATGCTTGAACGATACATGTCTTGATGGTCTCTCTACAAAATCACCCCATGAGTGCTTGTACGATTAGTGCATGGGTCTAGACTGTACTCTCACTATCACAACATGAGTGCTGTATAACGATAGCATGGCTTGACTGTCGCCCTCACAATCACAAACGAGTGCGTTGTAAACGATACATGCTTGCGGTCTCTCAACAACACAACGTGAGAGCCTTGTCACGATGCATGGGCGGGAAGGTCCTCTCACAATCACAACTGAGTGCTTTAACGATCGCATGGGCTTTGACGGTTCCGCTCACAATCACCACATGAGTGCTTTTGTAACAAGAGCAAATGGGCTTGATGGTCTCTCCACACTCACACAACATGAGTTTGGCTTTGTAACGATAGCATGGGCTTTGATGGTCCTCTCACAATCACAACATAGAGTGCCTGTAAAACGATAGCATGGGCCTAGACGGTCTCCTCACAATCACAGAACATGATTGCCTGTAACGATAGCAATGGGGCTTGATGGTCTCCTTCTCGCTCACAATCCGACTGAGTGCTGGTAACGATAGCCTGGGGGCTTGATTGTCTCCTCACAATCCACAACATGATCTTGTAAACTATAGCATGGGCTTGATGTGTCCTCCCAGATCAAAACATGAGTGCTTGTAACTATAACAGGGGCTTGATGTTTCTACAATCATAATCACAACATGATTGCTTGTAATCTAGCTGGGCTTGTCCGTCTCTCACAATCGAACAACATGAGTGCTTGTGGACGATAGCATGGGCTTGATGGGCTCTCACAATCACATACATGAGTGCTTGTACCCGCCAGCATGGAGCTTGATGGTCTCTCACAATCCCAACAGGAGGGCTTTGGGTAACGATACAGGGGCTTGATGGTCTCGCACATCAACCACATTAGTGCTTGTAACGATAGCATCATGGGCTTGATGTCTCCTACAATCACAACATGAGTGCTTGTATACACGATAGCAATTGGCTGTGATGGTCTCTCACAATCACAACATGAGTGCTTGTAACGATAGCATGGGCTTGACGGTCTATCGCAATCACAACACGAGTGCTTGTGACTATATGATGGGCAGTGTTTCATTGTTTGGCGGAGCCGCCTCTTCTGGGGGGTGGGAGCCCCCAGAGTCACCCCGTTGTCCGTTTGCCATGTTGTCTGTTTGCCGGCAAGTAACACTAGCCCCGTCATAAACCCTGGCCTCGGTTAGCTGCTCTCGATTTCGGTGCCACCTGTTGCTCCGATAGCCAAAACTCTTCACTGATTCATCTCGTCGCTTGTGACGCGTATAGGACTTGTTGGGCTACCTGTAGAAGCTTCTAGGCAGCTCCTTTCTCCCGTCCTTGGGACAAACCTGAAGCTAGCTAGTGCCTCTGAAAGATTACATTACATGCATTCCAATGCAACTGAAAGCTTTGGGTGCGACCCAGTGGCTGGCTGTTGGAGCTGGCTGGAAGCTGCCATGCGTAGCCCAAAAATGAAACGACGGGCAAGGGGTGCAACATGGAGCTCATGCGCTGCTTCTTTTTTCGACCCATTGCTACCAGTGATCTGTTTTCAAATCTGAAATTGGTTTTTTCTAGCTTTATGGGTTTTGACCTCCTCCAGGGACAGCATTTTAGTGTTTTTTATAGCTTTTATAGCTTATTGAAGCTATGTAGGGCTATTTAGGGTAAAAAAATAAAAACACTTTTGTTTTACCTTTATATAGCGATAATTTTGCTAGAATGGGGTCAAAACTAGCGATCGCGATGTATAGTGGGGGCAAAATCCCTGATCGCCACCACGTCACCATTCCGTCGATAGAAGGCGGCGCATCGGTTTGGCGCTGCACCCAGAAACCTCTGGGCCCCGCGCTTCGTGACCACGGATTTGTACCATCCATAACTCAACCCCAACCCACTCAACCCCACCTTAACCTAACCCACTCAACCCCACTCCACTCAACACTACCTCAACCTAACCCACTCATCCCCAACCCAACCCAACCAACCTCGCATAATCCAACCCAACCCAACCCCACTCCACTCAACCCCAACCTAACCCAACCCACTCAACCCACTCAACCCACCCTTCCAAACTCAACCCCACCTTATACCCACTCAACCCCTAACCCAACCCAACCCCAACACACTCAACCCCAACCCAATCCACCCCACTCAACCCCGACCCAACTCAACCCCGACCCAATCCCGACCCAATCCATCCCACTCAACACCACCCCACTCAACCCCGTACCAAAACCAACCCAATCCCAACCCAATCCACCCCAACCCGCTCAACCCCAACCCACTCAACCCCAACCCACTCAACCCCAACCCACGCAACCCCAACCCACGCAACCCCGACCCAACCCAACCCCAACCCAATCCACCCCACACAACTCCAACCCACTCAACCCCAACCCACTCAACCCCAACCCACGCAACACCGACCCAACCCAACCCCTACCCAATCCACCCCTCTCAACCCCACTCCACCAACCCCAACCCAACCCAACCACGACCCATCCACCCCACTCAATCCAAACCGCACTCACAAAACCGACCCAACCCTACACAAACCAAACCCCTACCCAATCCCCCCACCCACGCCCCAACCCACTCAACCCACTCACACCCCACCAAACCCCACTCTCCAACCCACTGCACCCCCCACCCACGCAACCGTCCAGCCCCATGCAAACACACCCACGCAAACACAAAACCCACGCAACACCTACCCAACCAACCCCTACCCAATCCCCCCCTCTTCACCCCCCCCTCCACTCCAACCCCTACCGCAACCCCACTCCACCACACTACCGGGCATCTAATACCGCACTCACCCACCCCCAACCCACTCAACCAAGCGCACCTACCCACTCCCAAACTCAACATAACCCAGACCCATCCAACCCCACTCAACCCAACCCCACTTCAAAACAACCCCCCAACCCTCCAACCCTAACCCTCAACCCCCAACCCACACCCAGATTGATCCGGTCAACGACCCCGACGGCCCTAAGAAGTTTCGCTTCACCTCCCCCTTCACGTTCTGCCCTGCCTGTATGAGGCAAGATGAACACTGGAGCGCCATGCTTGGCATCGAGTTTGAACATTACTGGTTGCAGCAAGACGCACCTGCCCACGCCAACAAGTCCCCTGGGCCAAAGAACGTGGCCTTTCTGCCAGCAGATTCAAGCCTGGGCAAGGTGGGTGGGTTGGGAGTGGTGGTGGGTGATGGTGGTGGGTGGTGGCGCCTTTCTGCCACCAGATTTAAGCCTGAGTAAGGTGGGTGGGTGGGGACTGGGGAGTGGTGGCTGTGGGTGGTGGTGGTGGTTGCGCCTATCTGCCAGCAGATTCAAGCATGAGCAAGGTGGGTGGGTGGGGAATGGTGGCCGTGGGTGGTGAAGGTGGGTGGGGAGTGGTGGTGGTGATGGGTGGTGGCGCCTTTCTGCCAGCAGATTCAAGCTTGAGCAAGGTGGGTGGGTGGGGAGTGGTGGCGGTGGGTGGTGGTGGTTGGTGGTGGCGCCTTTCTGCCAGCAGATTCAAGCCTGGGCATGGTGGGTTGGTGGAGGGTGGGGTGGAGGCTAGAAGCTGTGTGGAGGTAAGACCCCCACACTTCCCCCCCCCCCCCCCCCCCCCCCCCAAAAAAACGCACACCCAGATTCAAGGCTGAGCAAGGTGGGTGAGTGGTATGGTGGTTGAGTGGGATGGTCGTTGGGTTGTATTTGTCCACAGCACTACACCCTTCCCCACACTGTATCCACAGCCCTCTGACCCTCTGAACAACTGGTTCCTGGGTGATTTCTTCATCCCCCTCAAGCCCGCTTACCTTCCCCACTCTTTGTCCAAAGCACCTCACTCTTCCCCTCTCTTTGTCCACGGCACTTCACCCTTCCCCACACTGTATCCACAGTCCCCTGAGCCTCTGAACAACTGGTTCCTGGGTGATTTCTTCATCTCCTTCAAGCCCGCTGACCATCCCCACTCTTTGTCCACAGTACCGCACCCTTCCCCACTCTTTGTCCACAGCACTTCACCCTTCTTCACACTGTATCCACAGCCCCCCGAGCCTCTGATCAACTGGTCTCTGGGTGAGGTCTTCGTCTCCCTCAAGCCCGCTGATGCTTTGAAAGAGCTTCGCAGGTTCAACGATGAGCCTATACTTTATGTTGGCCACCCTGTGGTTGTCGACTACATCTCTGCCAGGGATAAAGGTATGGGATAAAGTGTGGGAGGGATGGTGTGTGTTAGTAGTGGTGTGTGTAAAAGGGTGGTGTGCGTAACGGGGTGGTGTGTGAAGGGATGGTGCCTCCCCCCATCACCCATCCACAGCTCCATTAGCCCGCCATGAGCGCATCCTAGCACCACTGCACCTTTGGGGGCTCTTTGGCACCTTATTCTGCACCCATACGGCCACTGCTTATTTGTGGACTTCTAGGCAGCTCTTTTCACCCACCCTTGGGCCAAACCTTTAGCTAGCTAGTGCGTTTGACAAGCATTCCAATGCAGCTGAAATCTTTGGCTTCGACTCAGTCTGTGTCTATTGGAGCTAGGTGGATCGTGCTACGTGTAGCTCAAAGAAGGAACAGTGCCTACGGCACCCTTTCCACCCCCAAGGCGCTCTTTTAAGCCTGCTAAGTAAAAGGGTGCTGTAGACCCGCCGTAGACCCCCTCCCATATTTGCTGTGGCAATAGTGGAACATGACAACTCTTCCCACCCAAGTGCTGGCATACTCCACACTCTCTACACTCCACACTCCACACTCTCCACCCAGTCACCTCTTTCTTATCTCACCTCTGCCCACCCAAGTGCTGGCATACTTCACACACTCTCCACACTCCACACTCCACATTCGCCCCCCAGTCACCTCTTTCTTATCTCACCTCTTCCTACCCAAGTGCTGGCATACTTCACACACTCTCCACACTCCACACTCCGCACTGGTCACCCAATCCCCTCTTTCTTATCTCACACCTTGACAGTTATTGAAGGCATGGACGCAGCAGATATCCTTCATGTGGAACGGCAGATGCTCAACTTCGCTACTTATACCAAGGTGGGTCTACGGGGTTGGGTGGGTCGGGGTATCGTCTTCCATGCAAAAGAATGTGTCAGAGCACCTGAAGGCATTTCTGCATCCACTAATATGGATGTGCACGAGCGTTCCCTTCTTCCTTCTGGTTCTTATCTACCTGTTTCCCTGTTGTTTTTCTGCCATGCAAATCTCTCTTTCTCCTTCTTCTAGCTAGTGAGCGGGGCTGCTGTAGTGGGTAGGACCTTCATAGGTAGGCTCGATAGAGCACCCCACCCACCCCCACCCACCTAAGGAGTGCACGCTTGTCTTTGAGCATCCCTGGTACTACAGCTGTAAACACCCTGGGAAGCCAGAGCATGCCATTGGAGAAGAAAAAAACCGAAGTACAAAACACTGCCGTCCCCCCCTCCATCCACCCACCCACCACCACCCTTTTGAGTGCACGCTTGTCTCTTAGCATCCCTTGGACTACAGCAGTAAACATCGACAGAAATAACAAACAACACTGAACCACACTGAAATAACAAATAACAAACAAAACTGAAATACAAAAAACTGCCCCCACCCCACCCACCCTCAGGAGTGCACGATTGTCTTTGAGCATCCCTGGTACTACAGTTGTGAACACCCTGGGAAGCCAGAGCATGCTGTTGGAAAAATAAAAACTGAAATACAAAACATCGCCGCCCCCACCCACCCACCCACCCACCCACCCACCTCTCTCACCCCACCCCACCCCACCCCACCCGACACACAAACCCTCAGAAGTGCACGCTTGTCTTTGAGCATCCTTGGGACTACAGCCGTAAACACTATGGGAAGCCAGAGCATGCTGTTGGACTGCCTGGTTACATGCGAGATGATGGCGTGCACATTTACCAAGGGGTCAACTACATGACTGGGACCAAGAAGCCATGGACCTTGGAGGACTTAGAGGTGGGGGGGTGGGGGGGGGGGGGGGGGGTGAATGGTGGTGGTAGAGGTGGTGGTGGGTGTGGTGAATGGAGGTGGAAGTGTGTGGCGGGGGTGAATGGAGGTGGTAGAGGGTGGAGGTGGTAGAGGTGGGGGGGGGGGGGGGGGGGGGGGTAGTGGGTTGGGGTGGTACAGGTAGAGAAGGGGGTGGGTGGGTTTGGTGAATGGTGGTGCACTACCAACATGCGTCTGGAGCCTGGAAATTCCTTGCCTTGCTTACCTCACTTTCAACCTGAAGCCCCATGGTGAAGTGATGATAAGACTATCGTCTGCTGCGTGAGACGACACACCATGGGACACGTCTTGGGAAAGGTCTTATTCAACGGGAGCACCTCAGGAACCGCTCGTCTGTGTCAGGCTCACGTGTTGCACTGCTCATTGCGTATTGTTCTGCCTATTCAAATGCATGTACGCACGTAAATGTACGTACACGTCCTCAGGGTTCGGGGGGCAGTGCGTCGCACTGGGGTCGCACCGAGTCGCTCAATTTGCGACGCGTTGCACGAGAGAGAAAAAACTGTTTTTTTGTTGTTTGGGGTTCAGTTTGGGTTCAGTTCATCAGTTTTTTTCTTTTCGTTTTAGCCCCTCCTGATATCATGGTTGGGCAAGTTCCTTTAGGACCCCTGGACTGTGACAACATACATAGCCCTTCCTGCTAGCCTGCAATTATCTTGATTTTTTGAGGTTGGGCAAGTCCTTTTATCCTAATTGACTACCCCCTGGACTAACTAACATACACACACAAAGACAGTCAAACGCACACAAACGCAGTCAGACACAACCAAACAGTCACGTTCACTTCACACACTACACACACAAACACACCCTCATACCCTGGACCACTGCCTGTAGGAGCCTCTTGCATCCAAGTTGCAATCCAAGCGCAGAAACCTGGTCGAGTTCTTAGACGAGTATATGCACATCAGGCTGGGTGATGCAAGGCCTGTAAATAAATAAGGAGTACGCCTTATGAAGAGGAGTGAGGTTGAGGGGGCCAGTCCGTTTGCTTGCACTGGGGGCAACCACCAATCAAGGCCCATAAAGTGATTGAATGCGAGTGTGTGTGCACATCAGGCTGGGTTATCTATGACCCGGAGAATAATCAAGTGTGTGTGTGAGAGTGAAAGAGAGAGAGAGAGAGAGAGAGAGAGAGAGAGAGAGAGAGAGAGAGAGAGAGAGAGAGAGTATGGCGGTGTGTGTGTGTGACTCAGTTCAGGGTTTCTTATAGTTTGAACATGGTGTATTGCCTTCAGGCTGCTCACCATCTGCGGGCAGAGTATACATGGGTAGTCTAAACTCTACTACAACACTATTGAGTATAGCATGCAATCAGGTATATGTGTGCATGTTGTTACAGTCCAGGATTCGGCCGATAAGGCTAAAAGGACTTGCCCAACCAAGTAGGTGTAAACAGTTCAAAGACAAGTCCAGGTCTAGGGCGAAGTGACGGATTGGCTGGAGTGACTTGCCCAGCCTATATTAAATTATTCCATTTGTCTGAAGATGGGCTGCTCATAAAAAGCACCTTCGAGACTATTATGTTTGGTAATTCGTGGATGCCTGAGGACCGGAGTCCAAGGGCTCGCATGATTACGTATTGGTATATAAAATTGAATTGTAGGCTGGTTTTTCGGCCAACTCTGGGCTGCTCTCTGTATTTCAATGCCAAGCCCCCCCGTGTGACAATGCGTCACTGCGATAGTCTTCAGTTCGATGGATACGTGCGACTATTCTTCTATTTCAATTCCAAGCAGGGCTTTATCTGCGGAATTTTATTTTTGTTCAACCAGAATTTTGGGTGTTATAGTTAGCCTCATTAAATTACTAAGGTAGAATTAGTGGTGCTATTATTGCCATATTGGTCATATTTCAACTATACCACCAGGCAGGTTTGTTCAGAACGCTACCTCCTGACGCAGCGTCGAAGTGTCCGTTGCATTGCAGGCCAAGCTTTTGGAGGGTCCGTTGCATCTGGGGTGGTCTGAGTGCGTGCTGACGCAGATTTTGGAACTGGTTGCGTCTCGGGAACCAGATTTGGGGGTCCCCTGAACAACCCTGGCACCAACCTGCAAAGTGTAACCTACAGTATGATTTAAAAAAGTGTCACCTGTGTATCTCGGCTTGTGTCCATGATATATGTGGGTGGGGGGGACTGTGGCGGCCTTCTCATACTCTCATCATTCTGAATCATACATTACCAACTGAAATGCATACGAGCCCCAGTCTGCATTCATTCAATGGTATTGCCTGCATCCCCATGTATCAAGGCATCAAGATTTGAACACCCACGCCCACATGTACTACCTATCTAGTACCTACCATTTGAACTTGGTTACATTGCTCCCGTAGTCCAGTCAGCAATTTGGCAAGCCGAAGCTCGCCATATCTTTAGCGGCCAGGAGGAGGGAGCTTCCAACGCTTTGATGGGGTAGCATGTGGCTTCGTGGCGCCTAACTCGAACTTTGTTACTTCAACTTCAACTTGGTTAAATGGCTCCAGCCAGCAATTTAGCTGCTTTATGGCGCTTAGCCGCCGCTTTCTTGCATATTTATAGTTCCCACATTAATCCCATTTTGGGCGTGACAATTGCTAACCTCGACACGTGTCCCTTGGTTTAAATGTGTGCTGGCAGTGGTGACTCCTGTGATAATAATACTTCCTACTGCATAATTTCATCATTTGAATAGTATGAATAGCTGCAACAGCTTTATTTGAATAATTGAATAGCTGCTACAGTATGATTTGAATAGTTTGAATATCTGCTACAGCATGATTAGATAATTCGAATATCTGCTACAGCATGATTTGAATATTTGAATAGCTGATATAGTCCATGTAATCAATCAAAATCGTAAGCTAGCTGCACCTTTTCTCTAGTTGTGGTGTCGTAATCCTCTTCAGATATTGAATTACGGTAGGTAATGTTATCTTCCCTAAAGACCCTTACATGCCACACACTGACAACCCTCATACTTGCATCCCCAAAGAAAGATAACAGTGGTGATAGAACAGCAATGCAGTACAGCTTGATGGTGTCAGGAATTGTCGCAGCGGCATCTCTCACTGCTGACTGCTCCAAGCTAGTGGATGCTGACAGGAAGATGCCCACTGCATCTGGAGAGGCGTTTGCTAAGTCGCTCTACCCTAACGCAGACCCGAACATGCTTAAATTGGGTCAAATGACGTGCTGCACCATTGATGATTGCAACACTCTACCATCAGGCCTGGCCATTAAGTTTGAGGGTGAAGGTGCTGAGACACGTACAGACTCCAGGAGAAAGGCTGACAGCCTTTTGAATGCTCTGCCTTCCCTTACTGCCACACAACTCCTCGACTAAATGAAACAAAAGTGTGGGGGAAGTCCGGGGGAAGTGACCAATAATCAAAATACCTAGGATGGTGCATGCTAGTTTGGCCTTGTCGGGTTACTCTATATACAGCGTGTTTGAATGACGCTTAATTGCAGGAGCTGTCATTTCGGAGTAATCTGCGATCAGTTGTTACCCTCCCCCCCGAGGATGGACATGCAGGTACTCAGGAGTTCTGCTCGCGGGCCTTACTAC
>JACBWV010000610.1:65821896-65898697 GCA_013435795.1 Chlamydomonas sp. ICE-L
CACCCTCAATACACTCTCACTAAACCACCACACCACCACCACCACCACCACAGGTCAGGTTTTCCAGCATGGCTACCATACCCCCAGGGCCGTGGACCGCGACGAGTACTACCTCCATCAAGAGGGAACTAAGGAGCAGTTGGACCAGATGTTCTTCCCTGTGCCCCCACCTAAAGACCTCCTGCTGACAGGGTGAGCGCGACTATTTCCCACGTGTATCATGAGCGTGCTTATTATGCTTTGCCATGGCACGTAGTAATCAATTTACCTTGGTGCACAGTATTTGCTTTACCCTGGGCTTTATCCCACCCATTTGCTTTATCCTGGGCATTACCCCACCCATTTGCTTTATCCTGGGCATTAACCTACCTATACAATGGCAATGAAGTCCTTGATGAGGTTTCTTGTAGCGGTGCACTATCTGTTGTACTGCTATATTAAGTGTCATCACAGTTTGTTAACTGTTGCAACAGGTAGACACAGCAATGTGCCTTCATCTTTGTATTCATATTTGTGTCTACAAATTTGGATTAAAATCTGACCAAGCGGGGGCTAAGTAGATATATCTATACAATATTTTGATCTGTGTTGAAATATATGTTGACAGCTAACATGTGTTAATTGTATATATTACATTGTATACTCTTATGAAATGCATGCTTACTCTTATTATTACTCCATGACAATCCCTCCCTCCCTCCCTCACCACTCCTAGGTACACAATCACGGCCGACACCGCCGACGGGGACAGCAACAGGCGGCTGCGCAGGCTCTTGCAGGGCGGCGGCTCACAAGAGCAGTCAGGCAACAACAACAGTGGTGGTAACGGAATGTTCCTCATCAACCCCGCTTCCATCACCGTGCAGAACCAAGGCTCTGAGCGCGACTACACGGCCATCAACGGCACCGTCAATATCTCTACCATTGTGTTCATCATCAATGTACAGGGTCAGGGCTATGCCAACATTGACATCCAGGTGGGTCCATGGAGGGTTTGGGGTTAATGGGGGTTTAGGGTTTAGGGGGGAGAGAGGGGGGGAGGGCATGGGTTGGGCTCTTGTGGTGTGTGAGGAGGTGTAGTTGTTCATCGTCAATGTACATGGTCAGGGCTATGCCAGAATTGACATCGAGGGGGGCCCATGGAGTGGGGGGGGGGGGGGGGGGGGGGGGGAAGGGGGGGAGTGGTGGAGGCGAGCGCAGGGGAGGCAACACAGTTGAAATGATTGCATGGTCTCTGGTTTTATGATGCTGTAACATTGCGTAATATGTTTCTGCTGCTGTTATTGCTGCTGCTGCCATCTGTAGCGCGATCTTGTCCATAGCTTTTCTTTTCAGCTAATAGCAGCAGCTTCTAGGCAGATCCCTGAGCCAGCCACTGTGCTAAGCCCCAAGATGTCAACAGAACAGGAAACCTGGTTGTGTCAGCTTCAAGGTGCACTAGGTTGCATCAGGTTTGCCTGACTAGCCAGTCAGGGGAGCTGCCTAGAAGCTGCTGCTCGTAGCTGAGAATAAAATATTTGATCTTGTCGCTTTTTGATACATGCTGTTACAGCTTTATTAGCAGCTATATTATGTACCATGCTGACTGTCCCCCAAACTCCCAAATATGTGACAGCTTGCCAACCTTGACTTTCATATGTGACAGCTTGTCTAACTCTAATAACATATGTGACAGCTTGCCAACCTCTACTAACATATCAGCATATATGATAGCTTGCCAACCTCTACTACACCTCGGTTCTACCACGCAGAAGTTCAAAGGTACTTGGTTGAACAAATACAACGCCAAGGGTGCCGACAACACCGAGAGCATGGAGAACTATTTCAAGGATTGTTCCTACGGCAAGATGCAATTTGTAAGTTGCTCGGGCAAGAGCATGCTAGACAGATTGGCGCATCACTGATTTTGATGTTCATAAGACCCCCTCGACTTCATCAAGCCGCTGGCACATTTGGAGTCCAGTAGGGCACCAGGGAAACGTATGGATCATCATTTAAATCATACCCTGCAGGCATGGTCGTTTTTTAGGCCTTTTGGCGGAGCATCCCCCTCAGGGATGCGGGAGCCACCGGGGTTACCCATTTGTCCGTTTGTCTGGTCCTAACGAAGTCGTAAAGCCCGTAACGCGATGCCAATTTCTCTGTCCCTTGCTTGCGACGTGCCTGGGAATTTTCTTATCATCTTGTAGGCAGCTACCTGCACCAGCTACTGTGCTAGAGGTAAATGTCTGAGCAGATCTTGTCAGATGATAGTGACAGCTTCAAGGCACACTAGGTTGATCCCCACCCCATCCTTTCCTTCTTACTACCCCACCCCATCCTATATTGTTCTTCACCCCATCCTTACCTTCTTAACACCCCACCTCATCCTATACTGACCACCACCCCATCCTTTCCTTCCCTCAACCTCTGCCCTCCCAGACTGAAAATAACGCGGTTGTTGATCTGACCGACGCCTCCCACTCTTCCACCCACTCCTTACTACCCTGCCTTTTCCGCTCCCCTCCCCTCTACCTCAAACTTCTTACACACCCCTCTCTCCCACCCACTTCTCCCTCCCCCCCTGTCCCCCACTCTTGTATCTCCCTCCACCCCCACACCCCTCTCTGCCCCCCACTTTTCTACCCCCCCACCTTTCAATCCACCCACCTCTCACCCCCCCTAAAATCCCTGCCCCTCCCTATGTTGCAGGGTGAAAACAACTAGGTTGTTGATCTGACTGCCGTAGAGATGCCTGCGCCTGGCCAGACCCCCCCCCCCGCCCAACCCCCCTCCCCTTCCCCCCCTCCCCTCACCCGCATCCCCCACCCACCCACCCCTTTTCCCTCTTCCTTCTATGTTGCAGGGTGAAAACAACGAGGTTGTTGATCTGACTGATATAGTGATGCCTGCCACTGGCGTGACCCCCTACACACGGTGGAACTATAACATGGCTCGTTGTGATGGTGCTGAGTTGTACGGTGTACAGGAGTGGGCACGTCAGCAGTTTGAGGTGCGACAGAAATCTGTGATCCGATTAATAGCATTTATTGATGTGAAATCGAGTAATATCAAATTGTTCTGATTTTAACAGCTAACTGAGCAGATGTACAACTTGGCCTGTTGTCATGGTGCTGAGGTGTACTGTGGACAAGAGTGGACCCGTCATCAGTTAAAGGTGCATCGGAGATCATGTTAGCCCCCCCCCCCCCCCCCCCCCCCCGCTTCCCCCTCTTCTCAACCTCAACCCCAATCTTGATACAACCGAGCAGGGCCCCCCATGTATGGCACCCCACCCACCTCCATCCCCACCTCCACATCAACCTCGACCTCATCCCCCTCATAACACAAGCCCCACCTAATCCTCATCCTCACACCTAACACAAGCCCCACCTCCACCTTATCCTCACACCTAACACAAAAACGCACCTCCATATCCACCACACCCTCAACTTTGACACTCCACCCCCACCTCCACCCCAACCTAATCCTCGCACCTAACACACTCGTATGCAAGCGCACGGTAGAAATATCTCCAAGTATGTGCGTCGTATCGTTCTGCTCTCTTATACACCCTGACATCCTGCCTCCCACGTCGACCCCACACCCCCAACCCCTAAAACTCACTCCTAACACACTTTTGCATGTGCGTGGTGATGACATCACCAATTATGTACGTTGCATTGTCCTGCTCCTCGACCAACAACCGAGCAAGTGCCCCTGGTATGGCACTCCACCCCCACCTCCACATCAACCTCATCCTCACACCTGCCACTTCACCCCCACCTCCATATCCGCCTCAACCTAAACCTGACCACTCCACCCCCATCTCAATCTCATCTTTACTCCTACCACACTTGTATGCAGGCGCGTGGTGGAGATATCTCCAAGTATGTGCGTCGCGTTGTACTCATGCCCAACCCACAGCCGAGCACATGCCCCTGGTATGGCCTGGGCAACCAGGGCTGCTATGGATCGTACTGCTACAACTGGATCCGTGGTGACAGGTGCGTGACCTATTTTTCATATACTGCTGCAACTGGATCCGTGGTGACAGATGCGTGGCCTGTTTTGTATGTACTGCTACAACTGGATCCGTGGTGACAGGCATGTGACCTGTTATTTTTCAACGGCGCGTGCCTTTCGGCAGTGCATTTGTTTTCCAATGGCCGTGTATTTCGGCGTTGCAGGGTGAAGCATCTATCTCTTGGGCTCGCCGCTCCTCGCAACAATCCTGAAATCAGGCTTGCGTAGCTAAAGTATCTACTCAATCTGGAATAGAATAACACTGTGTGTGACAGTGTTATATGCTGCCTCTTCTATATATATTTGCATTGAGTGGCTATGGAATTATATGATTATATGATGTTGCATGACTCCCCCTATAGTGTCTTCTTCCTATACAATCTTAAGATGTATTGTAAAAAACAATAACACCTGGAGGGGCGTGGTATTATGGGGACCCTTCGTACGCCTCAGCTGGGGAAAGTCACCATGGGATGTATTGTATGACATATCTCCTTATCCTGACCATGTGTACGTGAATGCATACCCCTCTGTAGGGGCAATGCCTTGCAAACCTTCTTCCATGAGCTGGGTCACACCATCAACCTGCAGCACTCTTCCACTACTGCCTGGGAGTATGGCGACTGCTCTTGCGCTATGGGATGTTCTGGCAACAACGGGTAAGCCCCCCCCCCCCCCCCCCCCTGTTCCTCCGCACACACAAGCACACACACACACAAACTCAAACCCACACACACCAACCTACCCTCTCACTCATCTAACCTCACCCACCAGCTTTACTTACTCTGACCCCACACCGCCCTTCACCCACCCACCAGCTCACTCATCCTATCGCACAAAACAATGTATTTCACTCTCTCACCACCGCACAAATCTGCTACACCCCCACCTCCCACCCCTCTTCACCCACCCACCAGCTCACTCATCATACCGCACACACCAACGTGTTCCACTCTCTCACCCCCCCACACCAGCACACACCTTATGCACCCGCACACACTAGCACACACCTCACACACTAGCACCTACTTACCAGCACCCGACCACCATCAACCACCAGCATCCACAACACCCAACTTATACCCTCAAACTTTGCCCCCCCCCCCCCCCCCCAAGCCCCCCTCACCCACCCAACCCCACCCATTTGCTTCAACGCCCCTACCTCCCGACGTGCGGGCTGGTCTGTACTCATCGCCACACACGCACACTCTTTTACTCATATCACCGCACCCTCCGACTCTCTACCCAGTTGCTTCAACGCCCCTACCTCCCAACGTGTTAGGTGGTCTGTACCCCCCGCAACCTTGACAGGGATTAATCTCACTGCCAATCATACATTCTACACCTCTCATCCCATTACTACACACAGACACAAGCTCTTTTACTCATCTCACTGCACCCGCCAACTCTCCACGCAGTTGCTATAATGCCCCTACCTCACAACGTGCGGGCTGGTCTGTGCCCATCGCAACCTTAACAGGAGCTAACCTCTCTACTGGAGATAGGAAGTCCTTCACAATTCCTGCTCTCACCAGGGACGATAAGAACTTCGTCAGGGTAAGGGTGGGGAGAGGTGGAGGTGGGTGGGGGGTAAGAGGTGGATAGGTAGGAGGTGGGGGGGGAGAGGGGGGGGGGGGGAGGTGGGGGTGGGGGAGGAGGTTGAGGGGGTCAGGGTTAGTTCTTGCTGCTTTGGAACAAATCATTGACGCCCGACCTGGACAAGGTTATGCTACGTGGAGCACTGCTCTAGTCAGGAAGTTAGGAAGAAGCATTTCTTTGGGGAGGGAGGGCGTGCGGGTGGGTTGGTGGGTGGGTCCTTCACAATTCCTTCTCCCATAAGGGACGACAAGAACTTCGTCATTGCAAGTTTTTGTTGCTATTTGGTGGTTGGCCCCAGTGCTAGCAAACGGGCTGGCCCCCTCAACCACACACCTCGTAAAATGTACTATTTATTCATTTTTGTTGCCATGAAAAATCGTTGTCACCCGCCCCAGAGTATGGCTCATCCTGCCAATGTTATACCTGAATTATCTTGCATTCCTGTTTGGGAGCTAGGCACCAGTGCAAGCAAACAGGCTGGCCCCCTCAACCTCATGCCTATTATTTACGTAATATTCTGGTAATATTTATTTAATTATTTATTTATTTATTGCATCCCTGCTCGCTGGTTTCCCCCTTACAGGATGACTATCCAGGCTGGAACACCAGCCCTAGATCCTAACCCTGCAACCTAGACCCCTAACCCTAAACCCTAAATCCTGAGTTGCATGGCTTACCTGGCTGCAGGTGTTCCCCCTCTGGAGTGATTACCCGGGTTGGAAGAGTAGCCAGTTCCCCGCCTACTACTTCTCGTACCGCATTAGGGATAACTACGATTCCCAGCTTGGATTTCAGTACTTTGCGAAGTGAGTGCTCAACACGTTGTTGCGGTTGTTGCTGTTGTGGTTGTGGTGTACCACTTCTTGTACCGCATTAGAGATTCCACTGATCTCAAGCTCGGATGGTATGGCAACCAGAAGTGAGTGCTCAACACATTCTTGTCATTGTTGCTGTGCTTGTTGTACTGCTTGTGGTGTCCGACTTCTCGTCGCATAAGGCAGCACTTTGATCCTGGCCCAGATGGACACTCGCCCTTCCCCCCCACACATAAACTCACGCTCTCACACCGCCCCCCCACCCCCACCCCCACCCCCCCACCCGACCCCCACCCGCACCCACACTTATCCACCCGCCCACACCCACACTCTCATCCACCCACCTACATCCACCTACAACCACCCAACAACAACCACCCACCTAACCACCTACAACCAATTATCCACCTACAACAAACCTCCTTCCAACACCTGCAACCAACCACCTTCAAACACCTACAACCAACCAACTACAAACACGCATCCCCCCAGGTTGAGCATCCACCAGTACAACGGGACCAGTATCTACGACCTTGCCATGCCCCTCCTCGTTGGTAGTGCTGGCCTTAACCTGGGTCGCGTCTTTAACGACACCAACACTGGATTGACCGTCAAGTTTACTGCTGCTGGTCCCACTTCCGCCCAGATTGAGCTCTGCCGCTACACCACCACCGTTGAGACAAACTGTAATGACGGAAAGGATGACGATTGTAATGGATTGATCGATTTGGACGACCCTGCGTGCAAAAACTATGTTGAGACCTGTGGCAACGGTAACTGTGGAATTGGTGAAAACGCAAACACCTGCCCTCAGGATTGCAAGGCGGTAAGTCCCCCCCCCCCCCCCCCCCCCCAACGCACACACCAACCACAAACCACCACCTCATATGCATTCGCTACCATCTCAGATTCTTACCCACCACCAACCAACCACAATCACCACCTCATTTGCAACCATCACCATCATCGCTCTTCCCACCAACATCACCCACCAATCAATACCATTACCAACCACCACCACTTCTGCACCCACCACCACCAACAACTAACCACCAATCACCACCACTTCGGCATCCACCACCACCACCACTACCCACCACCACTTCGGCACCCATCCACCACCACCACCACCCACCACCACCACCACCCCAGGTATGCCCAGACGGCTTCTGCACCCACAACGAGACATACCTCACTTGTCCTGCTGATTGCCAAGCGAAATGTAGCGATGGCGTATGCAATGGTGGTCTCAATGCGTTGACCTGCCCCTCGGCTTGTTCAGCAAGGTGCGGTGACGGATTCTGTACCCACTCGGAGAGTGCACGCACTTGCCCTACAGACTGCCCTGCATTGTGTGGTGACGGTTTCTGTGACAGCCGACGCGGAGAAAACTGTGACTCATGCACAGCAGACTGTAGTTTCCTGTGCAGTTCCCCTCTATCTCCTCGCTCCTCCCCTCCCCCCTCCCCTTCCCCTCCTCGCTCCCCTCCTCCCCCCTCCCCACCCCCTCCTTCTCCCCCGCCTCCTCCCCCCCCTCGATCCCCCCCTCCCCCTTTCCCTACCCCACCTCGTTCCTCCCCTCCCCCCTCCCCTACTCGCATCTGCAAAGCCGACCTCGTGCAACTCAACTCCTGGTGTGCTACACCGGTCCATAGGACATATCTAGCCTCTCTTGACTTGTGCACCGCCTGGTGCCTCGTCCAGCCCGGTGTCACCCCCCCTTTCTGCATGGACTACGGCACGGCCAGAAGCCTCTGCGAATGCTCGAATGGTCCATCCCCCAGCCAAAGCTTCAACGGATACAACTCCTACAACGTCTCATGCACCGGTGACATCGTCCCTCCTAGTGCCTCCTCCGCTCCCCCCCCTAGCCCCTCCCCTCCCCTTCCTAGCCCCACCCCTCCTCCCTCCCCTCCCCCCCCAAGCCCCCCCCCTCCTCCCTCCCCTTCCCCCCTAGCCCCCCCCTCCTCCCTCCCCTTCCCCCCCTAGCCCCCCCCTCCTCCCTCCCCTCCCCCCCTAGCCCCCCTCCCCTCACCCCCCCTAGCCCTTCCCCTCCCCCCCTCGCCCCTCCCCTCCCCCTTCCCCTCCCCCCCCTCGCCCCTCCCCTCCCCCCTCCCCTCCCCCCCCTCGCCCCTCTCCTCCTCCTCCTCGCCCCTCCCCTCCCCCCCTCCCCCCTCCCACCTCGCCCCCCCCCCTCCCCCCTCCCCCTCCCCTCCTCGCTCTCCCCCACCCCCAGTCTTCAGCCCCCCCCCGACCGCCGCCCCTCCACCGCCCTCTTCCACCCCCGGAACCTGCAACTCCACCCTCGTCGCCGTCGACACTTGGTGTGCGGCGTTAGACGTCTCCATCTACGGCATCACCTCCGTACAACTCTGCGCTGAGTGGTGCATTGCCAACAGCGCCAATAGTGCCAACACCCGGCCCTTCTGTTTCGACTATCGCTCCTCCAACCTTCACTGCGAGTGTGCCGGTGGGGCCAGCCCAAGCCAACCGTCAAAGGGCTACGTTTCCTACACCTACGACTGCAGCACTGCAAACCCCTCCCCCTACCCCACCGTCTCCCCCTCCCCCTCCCCGCCTCCCCCTGCAAGCACAGGGGAGTGCTCTTATACCTTGGTTGCCAAAGAAACCTGGTGCTCCAACCCATCGGTGAGTAGGGCCACGACATCTGACCTCGCTTTTCTGCAGTCCTATGGTAGCTTGGCTACTACTCTCTCATTCCTATTAATCATGCAACATATTTAAACAAAGCACATGCTTACATACACCCTGGTTTCAAGGATACCTGGTGTCCCAACCCAGTGGTAAATCAGACCGCGACAACTGCCCTTGCTTATCCTGTCCTGTAGTAGCTCAACAATCCCGAGATAAATTCATATCCAAATAATCAGTTACATGTATTTATTACTATACACATGCAACATCTATCTTAATAAACTGTATATATATGTAGGATACTGTATGTATAAGTAAGTATGTATAAGATATAGTTTGTATAATATATGGTGTATACGGTTATGATGTATATAAGATGCGGTACATATAAAATACGGTACTTATCAGATACTTCAGTTAATTAATTGTCTCGGTATTAATTGTCCTTTCTACCATATAATAAGCCACACTTAATTGACTACCCTTAATCTGCATCCACAGACAAGTACGTATGGCATCCCCTCAGTGGAGGCTTGCTCTAAGCATTGTATAAATAATGCGGGCAGCACAGCTCCTCACTGTTTTGATTACAGCAAGAACAATGGCCACTGTGAGTGCTCCGTTGGGGAGGACGTCAGCCAGCAATCAACAGGCTATGCTTCGTACAGGTGGGTGACATCAAGGAGTATTTGATTGGTTGGTGGATTTTGATTGATTGGTTGGTGGATTTGATTGACTGGTTAACAAATACACTTGTTATGGCGTTTTTCTTTCCAAGCCCTCTCTCCTACCCATCTCTAAACAACATGTGCATGACCTTGTTCCTGACTCCCTTCCCGCCATTTTGTCCTGGCACTGATGCAGCAACAGGTATCGTAGCCTCTAATCCACTACACAGACCCAGCCTGGTAACACGTTTTATACACTTAGCACTTGTTGTGGCTGTTTCTCATTAGCCCTCCCTTACCCATTCAAAGCCCTCCCCTACTCATTCTAAGCCCTCACCTCTGGCCAACCAGCCAACCAACCCTCAGCCTCACCCTCATACTCACCCCCACCCTCACCTTCACCCTCCCCCACACACCATCACATCTGCACCCTCTCCTACCCATCTCTAAAGAGCATGTGCATGACCTCGTTCCTAACTCCCTCTTTGCTATTTGGACCAGGTATTCATGCAGCAGCAGACACCGTAGCCTTCAATCCACGACACAGACCCAGCCTGGGGACCATGCTGAGATCACTTCTGCCGACATCACTATGCCTGGTCAGAGCAGGAGGTTGAACTCTCTGTTTGGTAAGTACACTACGCACGCAGATGTATATTGAATTTCAATTAAAGAATACTGGTAAGCTGACAGCCTGGCAACTGTGTTGGTGTCAATCAAATTATTCTGGTAAGCTGCCAGCCTGGCAACTGTGCTGGTTTCACATATCCCCCCCTCCCTTCACACGCAGTCACACAGAAGAAAAAAAAAAAAACCCACAACACAAACATACAAACAGACACACCTTGACCTCCCCCCTCCCGCCCCCCCCAGGCTTTGAGCTGGACGAGTTCAATGGACAGGTCTTCTCCACTGATGGTGCCACCGCCCCTAGCGCTGTGGGTCGACAGCTGATGGATTCCATGAGTGCTGATCCCGGTGACATTGTGATCCCGCGCATTGAGTCATACCACACGGTAGGTGGACCAGGTTTTGGTAGAATATGTGGCATATGTTGCAGGTGAATGCGTTGGTGGGATAAAATAAAAGCTTCTTTCCGGGCAGGGGGTTCTATGGTCTGGGATCTAGATTAATTTGCTTTCTCGAGGAGAGATATCAACAGTTGGACAAGTCCTATGCTGCGGCGTAAGAGTATTGGCTATTGGAGCGACAGATGGTCACGGAATCAAGTCCAGCGGACCGAAGCCAATTAGTTACGAGACAGTTAGCTGAGACAGTTTGCTTCGTGTGGTCGGACAAACAGACAACATGGTGACCCTGGGGTCTCCCGCCCCCCAGACGGAGGGGCTCGGCCAAAAATGCGGGAGAAATGGATGCACCTTTGGTGAATGAGCATAGAGTTTGGATCATCCACCAAATAAATAAATAGAAAGAATGAGCATAGAGTTTGAATCATAACACAGCGAGGTGGATGATTGTCCGGTATGGACTAGTGAGCTTATAGAGTCGATGAGTGATGATTAGGGACCGGCATATCATATCATATTGTATCCAAAGGCGAGTATGATATCATACAAATTGCCACATATGATCTTGAATATAGGTGGTAACTTAAGCCTAGTCAGACTGCTGTCATCATATGATATCCTATGATGATATGATATCATACTTCCATTCCCGAGTAGTATGATTGGGGAACGGCAACTAATAATAGTGTTTTAAAAACTAATATCGAGGGGGGGGCGCAAGAAAAAAGCTGCCGTACATCATCTTCGCTTTAAACAGAGCTTAGCCTTTGAATACGGTTACAATTTTTTGTTTACCCCTATTTTTTGTTTTTTTTGTTATTAAGTTTACAGGAAGTTTGAGGGGTCCAAAGTTTATTGACCCAAAGCGACCCAAAACTTAACTTCACGATTTACACGTCTGCGCAAACCCATGAAAGGTGCATGACTGGAATGAGCTAACAAATATCTTTCGAACGACCCCCATTTTAGGGGAAGTAGGGGGGGGGGGGGGGGGGGGGGGGGTAGGTTTTGGGGGGAGGGGAGGGGGGGTATAACCTTTCCTAACGATATTTCCCCCCTCCTTTTGTCTGAAACTTCCACAATTCCAACTCACATCTGAATCGGACACCATTTTGAACATGCAGTCCAAAATCTTTTGTGCCCCCCCCCCCCCCCCCCCCCCCCCCCCCCGACTAATATTAACTAATATTATTATAGTGTCGCAATCAGGTCACAGTAATATTTGTTTTCAAATAAATAGTCGTCTGTCTAATATTCGCTTGTGAATTATTCACAGTGATGATGCTGGTGATATCCCTCACTTGCCATCCCCCGCATTGAGTTATACCACTCTGTGCGAAGCTCGGGGATAGGTTGCTTAGATAAATTGTTTTTTTAATGCTTAAACAATTAGTCCTTTTTCTGGGTTGAAAAACCCGCTGATTCAAATTTATTTTCAATTTCAGTTTTGATCGGATTTTTGGCGGATCCCCGCCCCCCTCTCCCCATCTGGGAGGCCTCAGGGTTACCCTGTTGTCCAACAGACCGAACACAAGAATCTCTGGCTTCGGTCCGCTGCACTACATTATGTTGCCACCTGTCCGTCTGATAGCCAACACTCTCCGCCGATTTTCCGCTTCGCTTGCTATGCGGCTATGGCTTGTTTTGGATAGAATTTGTTAGAGTGTAGCTTAGGTGAATGGGTGATCATGACAAGCAGTAGGTCAACAAAGGCGATAACACAGCACAAGAAACACCAACCAAAACATTCAAGCCAACCAAACCCAACACAGCATACATACGCTGCACCCCTGAACCTCGGCAAGGAGGTGGAGAAGGCCATGTCCCGCCACTCTAATATATCGTTTGTCACCGCAGGCACCCACACACACAGACAACTCCCGACCAGATCAATCAATCAATCAATCAATCAACACGGCACAAACACCTACGACCCAATCAAGCCAACACAACACACCGTCCACCCCAGGAATTGGACGAGGAGGTGATGGAGGCCATGTCCCGCCACCTGCTGGCTAACCCTAAGGACTCTCACAAGCTAGCCCACACCAGGGTAGAATCTGCTGCTGCTTGCGGTGATGGTGTGTGTAGTCCTGGAGAAAACCACTTCAACTGCGCCAAGGATTGCTGCGCTGCCACCAGCTGCGGAGATGGCATCTGCCAGGCCTTTGCTGGTGGGTGGCTCGCTTACGGCATAGTGTTTGTCTTTATGTGTCCGCCTGTCTGTCTGCCAACACAATTACCTCCAAACCAGATCAGTTAGAGGAATGCTGCACTGCTAGAAGCTACGGAAATGGCATCTGCCAAGCTTTTGCAGATGGTGTGGCAGTGTATTTGTCTGTCTATCTATGTGTCTACCTGTCTGTCATTGCTTGCGGTGATGGTGTGTCTAGTCCTGGAGAGATCCATTTCAGCTGCGCCAATGATTGCTGCCCTGTCAACAGCTGCGGAGATGGCATCTACCATGCCTTTGCATGTGGGTAACAAGCTTATGTCAGTGCGTTTTTCCTTCTTTGTCTGAGTGTCTGTCTGTTTTAGGTTAAGCTTATCCCAACCATACCCCAATACACCCTATTCAACGCCTACCCTAATACACCCTATCAAAAGCAAAGCCCTAACTCAGAAACTCAGCCAGCACCCTAACCCAAGAGCCTAAAGTACACCCTGACATACTCACACGCACCACTCACGTGAGTGAGAACTGCCCCAATGATTTCGTGGGTCCAAGGATAGAGCGTGCTTTGTTTTTTTATTTTCACTCCAGGAAGTGGGACCCCATACACAAAACAGCCCCCCGAGTGTTAAGAACGAAAGGCGGGGAAGGAGAATTAGTAAGCTCGCGGTGGAAAGGCTAGCATCAACAAGCAGATGATTCAGCACAACATATAACAATGAGCCCCTACAACTCCGACTCCCCCCCACCCTCCAGCTCCCAACACCCCCACCCTCCACCCCCAACCCACCATCCAACTACCCCCACCCACCCACCCACCCACCAACGACTCAACCCCCCCCCCCCCCCCCCCCCCCCCCAGGTGAGCACTGCGAGAACTGCCCTGAGGATTGCGTCGGTGACCTGGATGGCAAGCATGGTGCGCCCTTCTGCTGCGGAGCCTATATCGGCTGCAGCCATGATGATCGCTGCACGGGCACCCTCCTATCAAGCGGGGTGGAGAGCACCTGTATCACCCAGTGCTGAGTAGATATCGTGCGCATGTATGACCATGAGTGCACTGTTTTCCTTTTCGACTACGAGCTGAAGCCCTGCCGTGCCCAGTGGCTGGCTTGGGGAGCTACCTAGAAGTTGATGCTTGAAGCCTAAAAGAAAAACTCTGCATGAGTGGCAGTGCACATCCTAGACTAGAATTATGAAAATTTTGACTAGTGAATATTCAACAAATCAGAAGACATGTGCACCCTCTTCCCTTCCGCATTAATTGTATTTTGTGCCACATGCTCTAGTGTTTAGCTCATAGCTTCCTGTACCAGTGCACTAGTGTTTAGCTTATAGCTCCATGTACCAGTGCACTAGTGTTTAGCTTGTAGCTTCCTGTACCAGTGTACTAGTGTTAAGCTTATAGCTCCATGTACCAGTGCACTAGTGTTTACCAGTGCACCGTGTACCAGTGCACTAGTGTTTAGGTCTTAGCTCCCAGTACCAGTGCACCATGTACCAGTGTGCACTATTGTGTGCCGGTGCACCAGCGTTCTTAGCTCCTTTAACCAGTGCACAAGTGTTTAACTCTTAGCTCCCTGTACCATGTACTGATGTGCGCCGGTGCTCTAGTGTTCAGGTTTTATCTCCTTGTACCAATGCACAAGTGTTTAGCTCTCAGCTCCCTGTACCAGTGCATCATGTACTAGTGTGCATTGTTGTGTGCCGGTGCACTAGTGTTTTGCTCTTAGCTCCTTGTACCATTGCACTAGTGCTTAGCCTTAGCTCCATGTACCAGCCATGTAGGCCGAATTTTAGCCTTAGCTCCATGTACCAGCCATTTCAGTACTGTTGTGGATTTTTTATTGATAGTAGATGGGTGTGTCACATTCCCAACTGCACCAAGCTCTTTTGCTTGGAGGTCTATTACTTCCTCCCACCAATAGATAGGAGATATATTTCAAACGAAATCTACGTTTTGAGACATAAACATCCTCATACCTGTGAGCCCATATCTAAGTTGCATGGGCCAAAATCTGCGTATGCAACGTATTGGACCATGCATTGCAGTAAACAACCTGGTAGCCACAGCCACCATCACATTGGTTGAAAGGCCACTGCCCCTCCCCCTCTTGACTGATACCTGAAATGAGAAATGATTTTTGCGTGAGAAGTATGGGCATATATTGGGATGGTCGCTCCCTATGTTTGCATCCGCGTGTTTGGTATCTTTATATAAGACTGTGTGCTTCATTCGCTTTTAAGACTTTTCCGCTCCGTCTCACTTGGAAATGTATGGCCCCATGACTCCAGCCTTGAAGGGATATGAGACATATGCCTGATATATCAGACATACCATACAGAGATATGATACATATATACCTGAGGCATGAGACATACTTACCTGAGACATCTACCAGAGAGACATACATACCTGAGACATGAGACAAGTACCATATATATGAGACATGAAATTTGTTTTACTACTGACGACGGCGAGCAGCCAACTTGCAGGCTGAAGCTAGGTAACCAAGTTCAAGTTATGAGACATACCTGAGACATGAGATACCTGCCTGAGGCATGAGATATTTGTATGTAACTGCATTTCTGAGCGAGCTTGTCGTTCACGCCAGAAGTGTGACAAGCAATCTGGTTATCTCCAGAGATATTTTGAAATTTAATTTAAAACCACCTCTTACCTTCATGCAAACGACCACCCTATCCGCGCATCAGCGTCTTACCCATGCTTGTATAATCGTTCTCACTTTTTCCAAGAGAAGGATCTGAATTGATACAAAAAAGTGATTTGGCTGCATTTACAGTTCCTCGGTGATAACTGTATCACTACATATTTACAGTTCCTCGGTACTAACTGTTTCACAAGACGACGAGCAGCCAAAATTGCTGGCTGGAGCCACGTAACCAGGTTCAATAATTGATTATGTGACTGGCTTGGTTGGCCCCGGTGCAAGCAAACGGGCTGGCTCCGCGCCGCGTAATAAGTAGTGACCGGCAGATCATATGATGTTGACCAAAGGCGAGTATGACACCATACAAATTGCATCGCAGGTATGTCTCATATCTCAGACATGTATGTCTGACATATCTCAGGTATATGTCTCATGTCTCAGATATGTGTCATATCTCGTAAGTCAGATATCTCAGGCATAGGTCTCATATAGACGTATAGTCATATCGCAGTTTCTCAGGCATATCACAGAGAGATACCTGATTAAAAACAAGCAATAAAATAACATAAATATGTTTCTCGCTTAGCCAAGCGCCCTAACCTTGCAAAGCTGGGAAGGACTTATGATAGGGCAGTGCCGGCCTCGCAGCTATCAGGGAACGCCTTAGCACTTGTCCTCTGAATCTTGGCTTTCTTTGTGGTCGCTGTACAGAAGAGATGGGCGCACAATACTCCTGAGCCTCACTCATGATGTCATCATGGTTCTTGCCCTTCCATCCCACGAATCCACGATTGAACCCGGGAGCTAATTATTCTAAAAAAAACGAGAACTTAAACTTAAACGTCAACTTGGTTACATAGCTCCAGCCAGGAATTGGGCTGCCCGCCGTCTTTGGCAGTAAAAACAATATTACCAGGAAAATTACTAAGTCGACTACTATGGACTTAAGTAGGCTATTGGAATTAATTGGCTGTCATGTATATGTGCACTATACTGTTGGGATACAAGTCAGAACTAACAAGTCAAGGAAGCCCAAGTTCATGCACACATAAACCACGCCTGACTACAAAGTGCTCGATGAGAGTTATTATAGCCTGTTTATCCAAGACTTGAAGTAAACCCAGAGCAGAACAATCTGTAGGGTAGGTGTCAATAGCGCCGCTCACGCATAAGGAATACGTTATATATTAGATTATATATGTTATATAGCAGGTACAACAAGATGTGCATCCATGTGGTTCTTCTCCAAGGTGAAATAAGTATGTTCCTAACGTCAACCTGGAGCTCACCTGGTAACAAAGTATATCAGGAATGGGGATAGATAGGCGAGCAGTCAAAAACGCACATGTATGTGGATAAATAACACAACACAGAAAATAAGAATGTAATAGAAACACATTACATTACATTACATTACATGTTAAAGTCTACTTGACACCGCGAGGGTGTATGAGACTCTGTGCTTTAAACAAAAAGAAAAAGCACCCACAAAGCAAAAAAAACCATTACATCAGGGGTGTGTCGAGGACAAACAAACCAAACTCCCAACCACCGTTATGGTGGCGTAGGTATTAAACCCCTTAGAGCAGGACCCAGATCTCAACCACTTACAGTGGCGGAGGTAAGAAGCTAACAAATGAGAAGTCACAAGAAGAAAAAAAGGGATAATAAATTACGGTGCCACTAAGCAGTCCAGGGTATCAGCTAGAAAGCACTTCGAAGAGTGGAGAGAGATGTATGCAGCGGAGACAGACGCGCCAATCTATACACGGAGACAAGAATAGCGTTACAAGGACAGGCGGACGCCAAAGAACACCAGCGGTGGGAGATGCGGATGCCTGTAACCTGACTAGACCCTAAGTCAGGAAACTTAAGCCAGGCACCGGCTATACAGAGTGTGTCAGTGAGAGACCGATGACGCAGTCAACAGGAAGCTGTCACCGTGTCATGAAGGATGACACAGTCTACGGGAAGCTGACACAGTACAGACAGAAACACTGTCTGGGCCGATAGTTCTAAGGAAGTACATAAGTAGTCACCAAGTCATAAAACGCGTGAGAGCACCGCAATTCATGCTGACACAGGGCTTCCTGTCTTGCTCTTCTACAAGTAGAAAGATAGTCGGCTAGGTTGCTCCAAAAAGACTTAGTGCCATTTCCATTCATAAAGGTTCTGAATGTGGAATCGCAGAATTCCACATTCCATACGGTTAAGTCGGTATCCTCATGGACATGCCTATAAATATCTGTAAACAGATTCTGGTAGCGGAGGCGAATATCATTATAAAAAGGGCACTCAAACATATGCATTTCATCCTCAGGTTTTTGGAACCCACACATTTGACAGTGTCTCATTGAGCGAGGGATGTGTGCTCTATCCACCACCCTCATTCTTTCTGTGTTCAGCCAATGGGAACCCATTCTAAACTGTGCTATAGAACGAATCTGATCCTGCTTATGTAAGGCGGATGTAAAGGGAATCAAGCCATTCTCATCATTGCTGTTGGCTGCGAACCATTTTTGGTATCGGAGGCGTTTAAAGCCAACCCTTCTCTCATCAGGGATGTCTCTAACTGCATTGGTGTCACTTGGGTACTTAAACCTCCATGACTCAAAAACTTCAGACATAATACCTTCGACATCGACAGCCTCCAAAATGTTGATGTTTTTACTGGATCCTAGCTTGTGGAGAGCACAACGCAAGTCATGAACCCAGCCAGTGTTGGAGTCAAAAGATTCCTCAAGAGCCATTCTAATGAGATCCTCAGGTTCTTTATGTATGGTCTTGTTCCAGAAGCGCAAAGCTTGTTTAAGCCAAGCAAAACACAACGGGGTTCTACCCAGCTCTTCCATGATAATATTAGATGTAGTAGATTGGCAAACACCCAACATTTGTTTAAGTATACCTCTATGCCATTTCTCACAAGCATGGTCATTTGAGATAAGTGTGTTGTTCAGAATAGAAGGAGCCCACACCTCACAGCCAAAATTCAGGATAGGTTGTACAAGAGAATCAAACAGGTGGGTGAGAATATCAATATTGTATATCTCCATAGTATGGCATCGCCTACGAAGCATGTGGTGTGCCTTTTGGGCCTTAGTGAGCATCCTAGAAAAAACAGCTTTTGCACGATTGCTTGAGATGTACTCACTAGTCACTAACCTTGAGATCAGCCTAAAAAATGACACACCTACTATAATATGGGACAGGCGCACACTCCCCCAGGGTAACATGGACTACGTAAATAAGATATCAACATTCTCCCAATGGATGTAGAAGTTGTATACATGTAAAAGGTCGAAGTACTAGTGTTACATACTTATATAATGTCGGGTAAAAACCCTGGGTAAACCTTGACTTATTTGGAGACTCTGTGCACCATATAGAGTTCAGTCAACTATATCTAGTGTGTAGCTGGGAAGGGTATACATTCTCTCTGGTGCCATTCACTTGCAGTACGAGTGCAGGACAGATGTACACAAATAAAAATACACCTTCCTTGATTGGTGGGCTGTAAGTAACCAGTCCATGTGCAGTAGGATAGTGAGTAAAGACCCCTGTAGAGCGGTGGGCATTTCATAGCCGCATACACTGGGCAGGGGCAATAAGCAGACATAGGTGATCGTAAAGAATATAGGTGCAAGATTGCATTTTTATACCGGCTTTTATGGCTGTCATCTTGAGGGACTCAGTCCAAGCCGGCAATGCAATATTCACAAATGTTGGGTGTTTGCCAATCTACTACATCTAATATTATCATGGAAGAGCTGGGTAGAACCCCGTTGTGTTTTGCTTGGCTTAAACAAGCTTTGCGCTTCTGGAACAAGACCATACATAAAGAACCTGAGGATCTCATTAGAATGGCTCTTGAGGAATCTTTTGACTCCAACACTGGCTGGGTTCATGACTTGCGTTGTGCTCTCCACAAGCTAGGATCCAGTAAAAACATCAACATTTTGGAGGCTGTCGATGTCGAAGGTATTATGTCTGAAGTTTTTGAGTCATGGAGGTTTAAGTACCCAAGTGACACCAATGCAGTTAGAGACATCCCTGATGAGAGAAGGGTTGGCTTTAAACGCCTCCGATACCAAAAATGGTTCGCAGCCAACAGCAATGATGAGAATGGCTTGATTCCTTTTACATCCGCCTTACATAAGCAGGATCAGATTCGTTCTATAGCACAGTTTAGAATGGGTTCCCATTGGCTGAACACAGAGAGAATGAGGGTGGTGGATAGAGCACACATCCCTCGCTCAATGAGACACTGTCAAATGTGTGGGTTCCAAAAACCTGAGGATGAAATGCATATGTTTGAGTGCCCTTTTTATAATGATATTCGCCTCCGCTACCAGAATCTGTTTACAGATATTTATAGGCATGTCCATGAGGATACCGACTTAACCGTATGGAATGTGGAATTCTGCGATTCCACATTCAGAACCTTTATGAATGGAAATGGCACTAAGTCTTTTTGGAGCAACCTAGCCGACTATCTTTCTACTTGTAGAAGAGCAAGACAGGAAGCCCTGGACTGCTTAGTGGCACCGTAATTTATTATCCCTTTTTTTCTTCTTGAGACTTCTCATTTGTTAGCTTCTTACCTCCGCCACTGTAAGTGGTTGAGATCTGGGTCCTGCTCTAAGGGGTTTAATACCTACGCCACCAAAACGGTGGTTGGGAGTTTGGTTTGTTTGTCCTCGACACACCCCTGATGTAATGGGGTTTTTTGCTTTGTGGGTGCTTTTTCTTTTTGTTTAAAGCACAGAGTCTCATACACCCTCGCGGTGTCAAGTAGACTTTAACATGTAATGTAATGTAATGTAAGTTAGACCAGTAGGGGGTCAACCTCGTTGGGTAACTCAAAGTATTGTTATCCCATGGCATCAGTCCCCACTGTCTCTCCCTGCAAGAGGTTACCCCCTCGGGGGATTCCGTGTGCTCATTTGCCATGGCAGCACCAGTACTCTCGTCAGCACTTAAGCGTAGCTGTGAGCGTGATGGGTAGCTTGTAGCAGTACATTCTGATATATAGTACAACGCAGCAGTACATCAATATAGTACAGCAGTACATAAGTTATAACATGCTGCTTTCCATTTGTGGTTCTGGGCAGTAGTCCACACATGATGCACTCCGTGTCAAAGTAGGTAGGCTCGATGAAATAATTGCTGGGGTGCCTTCATAAGATGGTTGAATACTTATATCCTCCTCTTTTTTGCTTGGTGGTCAAATTTGTTTCTCGGTACGATGTTTCTTGGCGTCCTTGTTCATGTGCTTCTTGGTGTGTTTCTTGATGTCACACTGCAGCGAATTCGCGAGATGCTGGCAAGGCTGTGCATCAGATTTAGTCTCTGCAGCTTGCCACACGCTGACAAGGCTGTGATGTCCTCAAGTTGTGTACAACGACTCAGATTGAGTGTCTGTAGGTTGCCACACGCTGACAAAGCTGTGATGTCCTGAAGTTGTGTGCACCGACTCAGATTCAGGTCAAGGAGGTTGCCACACGCCGACAAGGCTGTGATGTCCTGAAGTTGTGTACAACGACTCAAATTCAGGGTCTGCAGGTTGCCACACGCTGACAAGGCTGTGATGTCCTGAATTTGTGTGCACAGACTCAGATTCAGGTCAAGGAGGTTGCCACACGCCAACAAGGCTGTGATGTCCTGGAGTTGTGTGCACCGACTCAGATTCAGGTCAAGCAGCTTACCACACGCTGACAAGGCTGTGATGTCCTGAAGTTGTGTACAACGAAACAGATTCAGGGTCTGCAGGTTGCCACACGCTGACAAGGCTGTGATGTCGTGAAGCTATGAGCAATCAGAAGCTCTAAGGTACTCCAGATTGCCGCATGCTAACAAGGCTGTGATCTCCTGAAGTTCTGGACAACTATACAGATTCAGGGTCTTCAGATTGCCACATTCTGACAAGGCTGTCAGGTCCTGAAGTTGTGCACACCAAGACAGATTCAGGGTCTGCAGGTTGCCACATGCTGACAAGGCTGTGATGGCCTGAAGTTGTGGACAATGACTCAGATTTAGGCTCCGTAGGTTGCCACATGCTGACAAGGCTGAGATCTCCTGAATTTCCGCACACCAAGACAGATCCAGGGTCTTCAGGTTGCCACATGCTGACAAGGCTGTAATATCCTGAAGTTCCGCACACCAAGACAGATTAAGTGTCTGTAGGTTGCCACATGCTGACAAGGCTGTGATGTCCTCAAGTTGGTAGCAATTTTCCATGAACAAGGCATGCAAGCTGACAAATGCTGAGGAGGTTGTGAGCTTTTTAATTTGGGGACAATAAGACAGATTCAGGGTCTGCAGATTGCAAAACGCTGAAATGACTGTTAGGTCCTGAAGTTGTGGGCGACCAGACAGATGCAGGTCAAGCAGGTTAGCACATGCTGACAAGGCTACCAGGTCATGAAGTTTTTCACAATCAAGCAGCTCCAGGGTATGCAGGTTGACACACGCTGACAAGGCTGTGATGTCCTTCAGTTGTGCACAATTATACAGCTTGAGAGTATGCAGGTTGCAACATGATGACAAGCATTCAAGGTCTTGAAGTTGTGGACAAGCCACCAGTTTCAATGTATGCAGGTTGGAAAAGGCGGCTGACAAGGGTGTCAGGTCCTGAAGTTGTTCACAACCAACCAGCTCCAGGTTATGCAGGTGCACATATGCTGACAAGGCTGTGATGTCCTGCAGTTGTGGACAGTCAGCCAGTTTCAGGGTATGCAGGTTGCAACACGATGACAAAGCTGAAATGTCTGTCAGGCTCTTCCAGCTGTTGAGGGTTAGGGAACGCAGCATAGTGCAGAACTCCAATGCAGCTAGACTGGCATTTGGGGAACCATGTCGAACAACATCCTCAAGCTCAGTTAGTGATGACAGGGGAGATAAAGCAGCAGACATCGGAAGAGCATTCGGCCCTTCAACTTCTGGACTACCGTGTTGATCAGGCCTCAACTGCACCTCTAGGGCACGCAAGCTCGGAGGTGGGCCACTGAGGGGGAAACACCTGGGAACTCTCAACAAGCAGACTCTCTGAAGTGCGGGGTATTGGTGGAGGATAGACATGTCCGGCTCACTGTTATCCTGCAGGGCAACATGAAAGGCATGAGGCTTGCTGAGAATGGGTGGCTCATTCTAGCTCCAATCTGCCCTTGCAGACAGGGCGCAGTTACACAAATACCCACCACGTGATTGGGGTATAACTGCCCCACCATATGAGGCTACTCTGTAAAATAAGTGAGCCGCATCGTTTTTGTTTGATAGCATTATATGGCCTGGGATTTGGGGCGATAATTTTCGATTGCATGCATGACATGACAGGGGAAGGCACCTAATCAGGCACCATCAGGGTTGTGCCATTCGGTCCGTATGCACCAAAATACCGAACGCGTTTGCATTCGGTGGAAATCTCGTTCGCGTTCGGTGCATTCGGTCGTTCGGTGCCTAACCCATTTCCCAGCTAGCACCTAAACATGTAGAGAAATAATAAATATTTTTCACCGCATCAGTCACCACGTTGTCGGTTGTTTCAGCGTACTATAGTCGGGAGTTCTATCCTCGGCACCGGAATGACTTCGTATATCACTATACCATCCTCTAGTGTGTCTACTGGAGTTGCGAATGAAAACATATTATCTCACAAATAGATTTATAACCCTCCAGGAAATAACATTAATTTAATCCGTTTAATGTCCATTTTAAAGTTACATTTTCACAGAACGCAACCGGACGACCTTTCAAAAACCCGTACGAAACCGAAACCGAAACCGAATCCGTACGCGAACGCGAATGGCACAACCCTGGGCGCCATGCATCAAATATTTGCTTGATGGCATTATATGGCCTGGGGGTAAGGGCGGTGATATTGAACGATACGACATGATGGGGGAAGGCATCTAGGCAGGCACCATATACGGTATCAAATATTCATTTGATGTCATTCTATGGCCTGGGGGTTAGGGAGGTGATATTCAATGACAAGGCATGATGGGGGAAGACAGCTTGTCAGGCACCATGTGGGACCAAGAATCGGGGAGAGGAGGATAAGAGCGGCAGGGGAAGGCCAGGGGTTCCAATACAAAATCAATTTGAATGGTGTTGCTAACTTTCAACCTCGCTAACCTTCAAATTATAATATGTTCTTTACTTCTGATTTATTAACAACCCAAAAGGGTTAAGGCTGGACATGAGTTAATGATATGCAGTGAAGATCTGGGCAGAGATGCGTTGGTCCCGTAGATTCCAATGTTATATTTAGACACCGTCCCCTGTCCAATTTATGGCTCAACAAATGCAGGCGCAGATTTGTAAGTTTCTTTCTGTTTATGATCTGATTATACTGCATGCTGCGCCAGATTTGAGTTGGGTAAAAGTGCTCAAATTATTTTCAATATTTTTGTTCTTAAAAAGCCACTCCAGCACGCGCTGATATATTTTAAAGTAAGTGCCTTAACTTACTTAAAAGATAGAAAGTGCAGCAAGCAACTTTAAGGTATATACCCTTTGAGTACCATATAGTGAGGCTTTTTATGAAGTTAAATTTTAACAAACAAAGTGAAGTCCCACCTTCTAAGAAAAGCTTGATTCTCTCTTGAAGACAATTTCTGAAGTGTCTTACCCTTCAAAAAGGCCCCATTACGTTAAGCAGCAGTATCTAAATTGCAAATGCTCCTATCTAATATATACATTTATTGTATGTATTAAATAGTTGTACAATTATTTTATGTATTAAGATATTGTGGGCAACCGAGCGGATTCGTCCACACTACTTTTTAATGAACATATATTTCCATATAATAAAACAAATAATAACCAATGAAGTTCATTATTTAGTTCTTATGACAGCAAAAATCGGCCACTCACTCCGTCGGTTTCTCCATCCCAGGCCCCTTCCCAAGTGAGGCATCGAGTCGTAGCTTTCACTGCCTGGCAAGCTCGTTTGCACACCAGTCTCCAGATGCCGAGCGTATCAGAATCGAAGCAAGGCAGTAGGGCTTCTCTGCATAACCATAACGCATCCTCGATCCGATACTCTTCGTCTAGACCCTTCCGGATATCCAACGCCATGCTGCCGTGCTCTTCTCTGCAACCAAAATGCAATCCACTGAAACCCACTGTCAGAGGGTAATCCTAACGCCGGCTATGAAACCGGAACTGAGCTAGGGTAAGGGCACTGTCGCTTGTTACGAACAAGACTTCTGCACCAATATCAGGAGAATTGTAGTTAATATTATGTAGACTGGAACTAAGCCTCGATAGTTTGGTACAAGTATAGAAAATCAGGAAGCGAGGGTTTAGTAGTCTTGGATGCCTCGAGACGATAACGACATTCCTATATTACATTGTCATCGACAGGACATTGTTGGCCCAAGACTATCCCGCTCCGCAACATCCGGAAACCTGTTCGTGACTGCCCGCGCCCGTGGGGATTCTGATCCCCGCTGTCACTAGGGATTTTATGTGCGGTGTGCGGTGTTTCTAACCTTGTCGCTGCCCTCGTGGCTGTTCTTGCGGAATGTGATTCTCGTATACGGTAAACCGCGCTTTGGTACACAGGTGCGCCGTCGCCTCATAAACTGGGGCTGTGCACCCTCCGGCTGTGACTAGGCAGTCGTTTCAGATTCTACGTACCATCGACTTGACGCGACTGCCTGTCCAAATTCTGTGACAACTGCCTCGCATTGAACGTCGTGTGACTGGCACATGAGTACAAAAGTATGCTGGCGTGGGGCTGTAGGAGTTTGTAGGGCGAACCTTAGCACCGTGGGGCTGTAGGAGTTTGTAGGGTGAACCTTAAGGTTCCCCAGCGCATCCGTTTTGCTCGCCCGATTCGCTTGATTCTCCCCCGATGTTGCTACCCATGGAGGGGCGGTCATAACATGAGAAAGAATTTGACCTGTCATCCCTAAAAAACCTGAGGAGAGCTGATCCCCCCCCCCCCCCCCCCCCCCCCCCCCCCCCTGAATAGCAATCAGAGGCACGACTTCAAATTATATATGGCTTCTGGCGGCTTCTAGGTATTTACACTATGGCTCACACAACGGCGTCCTCGGAATTCCCAAACAGGGATTGTGTGATATTCAATATACTCACCCATTCACCCACCCACCAACCCTCATTACCCACCCATTCATCCACCCATAACCCCCCCCCCCCCCCCCCCCCCCAACCCCCCAACCCCCCCCCCCCATCCATACCCATCCATACCACCCATACTCTCCCATTCACCCACCCATACCACCCATAGTCTCCCACCCATACCCACCCACATTATCCACCCACACACCTACCCTTGCACCCACCCGGGTCTTTAGTGGTGCCAATGAAGTGCCCTTGTCAGCACGATCTCAATTGTGGTCTCAGAATGTCATTTGGAGGTCTGAGTAAAAAGATAGCAAACAAACCGAGAACCCCCCCCCCCCCCCCCCCCCCCCCACACACACACACACACACACACACACACACACACACACACACACACACACAGTCGCACACACAAAATGAGGTGCTCAGAATGATCTGAAAATGGCTCAAACCATCGCCATGAATCATTAACCACGCATTATTTATAAGATACCACCGAGGATAAACTGTACTAAATATAAGAAGGAATTTATTTTTCTTGTATTCTCTTTTCAACTAGACTTAGCTACGGATACACAATAGTGATTCAACTTCATGCGTTCTATTAATTCTAGGACGCTGGCACCTCCGGATTTATATTGTACGATATCGTACTATAATCTTGGGGGGCAGTACGCTATTTACATCCCCATCTGTGTAGCAATAGCTGTAATATATCCCGTTTTTGTGCACAAAAAGCTGTGTGAAACTGTGAACTTAATCCTGGGGAGTGGCCCAAAACTTGTTTATTTTAATTGATTCTGTTACATGGTCGGTTATATAAAATATTTGATCATTTCCCCTAGTATCTGCTTTTTTAGTGCTGAAGACGGCGAGCAGTCCCAGGCAGTAAAAAAGCCATCGAACCTGGAGCCATGTAATCAAGTTGTGTAACTGTCGATAACGGCGAGCTGCCTTAAAGGCTGGAATAATGTATTTGTACGGTCTATCCGACCATTCGTGGTGTCGAGGTATTTTGGCTACTGGTACCCGTGTCAACTGAGCGTGCAGATGGCAAGCAGCCTAGTTGCTAGTTTTCACTGCAATCAATCAAAATTGTATTCTAGTTGCATCCAGGTTGCATCAGTTCTCTAGTTGTGGTGTCGGAATCCTTCACATACTGAAGTAGGTAATGTTGCCACAACAAGAGATGGAGGCGAGAAATGGTCTTACAAAATTGGGGCATCCACCGGTCAACCTAACAATAAAAGAGTGGCTATGTGGCAGCATCTTCTCAGCACACCCTCATACTCGAATCCCATAGACTTCAAAGTTCTACGCAATCTACATCCAAATCAAATAACATCTGCAACTAGCACCAACCTTATTAACTAAAACGAACCGCCCATTAGGCCTCAGGCACATGACCACATACGCTAGCATGTGATACACACAAGCACATGAGTGCCGAAACAAATTCCAAGCAATGGGACTCTGGGGGGAGGCAATTCTGCTGATGGCAATGACGGGCATCTTTGCAAACTGACTTGGAATTGGAAGACGGTGAGCCCAGAGTTGGCTGATAACAATGTAACAATCCAATCCTATTCAATTTGCAAAAACAGCAATGACACAAGGATTAGTTGGTGCCTGTTTCGGAGTCCACATAGCTCACGCACAGAGCAAAAGTAAACTGATCTTCCGACTTACAGCGCCTGCCCTTACGAGGTTTAGAATAAGAGGCCAGCATAAGTAGATTGCTTGATCACAAGTTGGCACAAAATAAGTTGGCCAACCACTATTTTTCTTTTCGGCTACTAGCAGCAGCTTCTAGCTAGCTCCCCTGGCAGGCTAATCAGTTTAACCTAAAGCAACCAAGTGCACCTTGAAACTGACATAATCAGCTTTCTAGCACTGCTGAATTTTATAGGCTTAGCTTCGTGGCTAGCACAGGGAGCTAGCTAGAAGCTACTGCTTGTAGACAAACAGAAAGACAGTTGTACCAACATCCGAGGATCACATCCGCAGCACTACGACTTCCTTGTGCCATGAGAGGCACGGGCAGCTAGTTCCAGTTCCTTGGATTCTGTGTAGTCTTGCAATGCAATCATAGTCTCATCCTGCCTGCTCTTTAGCTTGCGAAGCACCTTGGCCTCAATCTGCCTTACACGCTCACGCGTAATTCCAAACTGCTGGCCTGCATTCTCTAATGACATCTCCGGGCTGCCATCCAGGCCAAAGCGGAGCTTGATGATGGTGGCCTCACGTTCCGTGAGCCCTCCCAAGATACTGTCCACCTCACGCTTCAACATCTCCTGCTCCACTTCGTGATCAGCGTCGGGGCGATCGTCCTGCAGGGAGTCCATCATGGTTCCGCCATCGCTCTCCTCTCCCATGGGCTTGTCCAAGGAGGTTGTCTCTTTGCCCAGGTCCAAGATCATCTCCACCCGCTCCTTTGTGAGACCCAAAGCCTCTGCTGTCTGCGCTGTCGTGGGTGCTACACCGAATTCCTTCCTATGTGTGGCGAATGAAACCCTGATCCGCACCAGCTCGGCATAGAGGTGACTGGGCAGCCTGATGGATCGGCTCTGGTCGGAGATTACCCTAGTGAGGGCCTGCCTGATCCACCAGTGGGCGTAGGTGGAGAATCGGAAACCCTTGCTTTCGTCAAACTTTTCAATGCCCTTGACGAGACCTTGCATGCCAACTTGGACCAGGTCAGCCATGGGGACAAGCTTCTGGTAGCGCCGGCACATGCCCATTACCAAGCGTCTGTTCATCTGCAACATCAATTTTTTGGCGGACTCGCCAGCGTCCAAGCGTGTTGCAAAGGAGCTACGGGGAGGGAGCAGCAGGGCACAAGATTAGTCTATGGACAGATTTTACACCAGTGTGGGACAGAGCCTGCTGCAATCGAAACATGCTTTTTAGAAAAATGAAAAGTAGGTAGGCCTGTTCTTCACATCTTCCCTCACAAGTTATTGTCGTAGCAGATTCTGTGCCGAACTAGCGGTACAAAGCCAGTAAACACCGATTATGTGTTCGTTATACATGTACCTAATTTTGTTCACAGCTGCCCAGCCTTAATTGCAACGTTCCAGGTCTCAAGCATAGGGTTAGGAATCACTTTTCAAATACTTTCAACATTTTCAAAATGTATATCCTACTTTCAAAACAAATCCAAAAAACGAACAAGGTAGGATAGGGACTTTGGAGGCGAACTCAAGTTTTAATGCTATTCCAAAAAATTCAGAGCGGCTAAAGCACAGCCTCTTACCCTAATGGTATAGGTTTGATGAGATTTTCACCCCCCCCCCCCCCCCCCCCCCCGAAACTTGATTCACTTTACCTTGCGCAACCTCGTATTTGAGGCGGGTTGAAGTTGTCCCACTGTCTATCGTACATCCCGTATCGTACATCCCTACTGCCAACTGTCTGCCGGATAGGGCTGCAAACAACTAGATGCACATGAGGATAAAAAATAGCTGTGCACCTAGCTGAAACATTTGCTACCAATATAATTACTCAGGATTTGATTCCGAGCGTTTGAGAATATGTACGGCTTTCCCGCGCCCCTGTCCCAAATTAGGGTGTTCGGGGGATTAGGCACCTTAAAGACAGTACCCACTTTGTTTGGCTGAGGGAGACAATGGGAAGAAACATCCTACTCAGCCTTACCTAATGCAATTACTTTTGAGACAGTTACCACTGTGACATACCACATTGGAACGGAAGGGAAGATAATGGCAGGGGAGTGGAGGGGAGGAAGGGAGGAAGGAGGAAAGAAGGAAGGAGGACAGAAGGAAGGGAGGAACAAAGATGAAATTGTTAACAAGTTACGAGGTGTGAAGGCCGTGCTCTACTCACTTCAGATCCATACCGACAGCTTTCGACCATTCCAGGGTAGTTGGCTCCCGTTTTATGATAGAGACAATCTCAGCCTTCACCTTCTCTAGCTTCAAACAATCCTTCACGAGCCGAGTCAACTCCTTTTCTTGGTCAGCTGTTAATACAGCGGCCTTCGTCGAGGTACTCTTGGCCACCGATCTCTTAGCCTGCACAGACATGCAGACAGAACAGTCAGACTTGAGCTTGTCCTCCACCTCATGCAGTCATATCTATTCACTTTAAAGGAAAGCTATGCTGTCTGCAGCCCTGTGAATACATGACGTACTTGGGAGCATTTTTTCTGTGCGACGCAGTGCAAATTAAGAGACTGGGCACTACCCAAGTGCTGCCCTCAAAACCATATGAGGCGCAAAGCTCAGAGCCAGGTGGGCCATTTCTGACTAGTTAAGCCAGACCCATGCGTAGCCTTGCAGGGACAGATGGCGAGGTGTTCTTAGAAAAAAAAGTGGAGTGGTGTTTACGGTCCTAGCTGACCCATGTTTCCTCTCCTTGCAGACAGTTAGCAGCTTGAAGGCTGCTAGACCAAGCGAATAATCATGCGAAAACATGCCAACCATACTGGTCTCTCCTCATAGCCAAATTATGCTTTTTGTTTAAAACTCATACCTACAGGTTGCTAGCCCTCAATGCATATGCAGGCAAACAGAAGAGTCGGACAAACAAGCCAGTGCAAGCATATTGGTTTCTCCTTAAAGCCAAATCGTGCATTTTGTAACAACCCCACAACTTCAGGATACTAGTCCACGCATGCATGTGCAGGCATACAGAAAATTCAGATAACCAGGCTGTGTTAGAATTCTGATCCTTTTCAAGCCACAAATTGACAATTATTCGCCTTCTGTTCAACCCTCAGAATGACAGTCCCTGCCCAGCAATCCAAACAACATACACCGTACACAACAGTACATGCCAACCCAATCATATCCAAGTGAACATAGCAATGATCCACTCACTAGGCCCTACACAACAGCATTAGGTCAATCGCGTGCAACCCATAAATCAAAACAACAGTCATTGGCTGTCCAAAGACTACTACATAAAGTTGCATTACGTTGTCATAGACAGGCCAAAGTTGACCCAAGACAAGTCTACACACATCATCCAGGAGGGAGGGGGGGGGGGGGGGGGGGGGGGGGGGGGGGGGGTCCTCCAACCATCTTCAGAATCACAGGGATCATAGGGATCACAATACAAGTGATAAAGAAATGAGACAAAGAAGCAATATCTTATATTCTTGTGAGACATGTCTTCACCCACTGATTAAGAAATGAGACAAAGAAGTAATATCTTATATTCTTTTGCGTACATCTTCACCCACACAAAATCACTGTTTAGTCCCACTTACCCCCCACCCCCACCCACCCACCCCCCTGTGAGGACACTCACCTTGATTGGGCGTTCTGCAGCCTCTGCACTAGAGCTAGCTTCCGAGGATGCATGGACTGAGGTACGAGAAGCTCTCTTGGAATGCTTCTGTCTAGCCCATACAGAGGTTTCTACTGAGCTGGGTAAGGAGATAGATGGGCCCAGAGATAACGAGGGACCCATTTGCATGAAGGAAAGAGGGGGAGACTGAACTGGTTGGGACTGGGGGGTGCTAGGTATCTGGCTGGGAGGGGGGGCAGGGGCTGAAGTAGATGGAGTGGGAGCATGCTCGATGAGGCCATCAAGCCTTTGCCTGGCTTGAGTAAGGGCATCAATTTGGGCATCTAAGGCTGGCTCGCTCAGCTGAGAGTGACGAGGAGGCGCCACTGCAGCGGCAGCACCTGCAGCAGTTGGCGAATTTCGGGATGCACGAGCAGCAGCACGTCTCTGCCTGCGCAGGTCGATGGCCTCCTGATTCTCCTCGGCTACCTTCTGTTGCACCAGAGGCTCCTGCGAAGGATGAGGGAATTATTTTGAGTAACCTGTCGAAATCACATCCCCGCATTTCTTGCCTTAGTCCCCTCGTCATTCACGATACTTGAGGAATTACACAAGATATCAAGAACCCCGACGCATCGACCACAGACTTGCGGGAAGTGGACGAAAGCGGATGAGGATATCGTTCGGCCAGACGAGGAGGTATTTCAAGATGACGCTACAATCGCACGAGTTAGAGGTTTGCAGAATTTGACCATTCGCAGTAAATCAAATCCAGTTGCTCATAAGTTCTCCAAGGATAAATCACCCACCATATCTCCAATTTCCTGAAGGTTCATGAACAACTCGTTGGATAGCGCCTCGAGCTCAGACAGCTGCTTTGAGGCAGATTGGTATTCTGATAGCTGGTCAGGAACAGCGCTACCCAAATTGCCCAAATCACTCAGGTAGTCCTGATGGTCCGGAGTGTAAATGACCTCGTCTAGACCAAAGTCGACATGCTCCAGGACTGCAGCATTGCTGGAGGCAGCAGGTGCTGCAATTCTCGCACACCTAGAGGAAGTGTGGCGAGGAGCAGCCTTGCATTGGCCGCCACTGAATAATTGCCTAGCACGAAGACTGGTGCTCATTGTGAGAAAAAAAACACAATCGCACTGCTCGTGGTTACGGCAGGGAAAAGGAAGATTATGGGAACGACATCTGCTAAGCTTGACCAGCAGGGCCTGCCTAGTCACAAGTGTTCACTGAGAAGTGTTCAGATTGGTAGGTGGATACAGGCCACGCCATAAAATCTCCTGCGTGCCACGTGTCGCCAGTGAGCATCCCACAAAATCGAGAACGTTCGATCCGCCACCACTCTGCGCTCCTTCGCTGCGATTTCATTAGGTTTGTTTGTTTTCGGACCTAATATTCCCTTGCTGTCGGAAGGAACACCCCCCCACCCCCCCACCCACCCCCAGAATAGGGTTACGAACTAGGGTTCCTCGTCAACATTACATAAAACTAGGGCAGTGAGCCCGGCAGGAACCCTCCCCCCCACCACCACACACACCACACACACACCACCACCACCACCACCACACACACACACACACACACACACACCACTCACACCACTCACACACCACGCACGCACACACACCTCGGTCATCAATTGGCAAATGATTGCCCCACGCCAACCCACACTACCCAGAAATAAATGTGCACACACATTGACACATTGACACATTTGCATTAAAAAATCCAGAAGTATACATGTACACAACCAGACAATATCGTAGTGGGTCGAAAGCATTGAAAGATTCATAACCAAGTTAAAGAGTTGTGGCCTTGTGGGTCCATTAAGCAGTTCCGAGTAGATGTGAGAACACCTCACTGTACACAACGTTTGTCATCCACCGTCCCCATCTGGTTGAACCCTGGTGGAATCATTAGGCTTGTCATAAGCAAGCACCACACGCATACGAATTGCACATGGAATGTTCTCTTGAAAACCATTCTCAGCACGGGGGGACAACAATACAAAATGCAGTGGATCATGTGCAGGGGACAGGTCTACGATGCGGCGAATGCCACCACCTCACAACATCGCGTGTAATACTGTAATTGTTTCTGGTTGTAAACGATTCAGTACAGAGCGTGCAGCCTCTGCTGAGGTAGGGGAATTGTACAATCGGAGGGCTGGTGTACTGTTTGGTCTTATGATCATCTACACTTCACCCATCTCTTGAGCACCGATTACATGGGTAATGAATTGGACATACTGTTTGTGCTCGTGCAACATAACCTGAACAATGGCCGCTAACTCCCGATCCAAGTCACTTACAATATCCTGCCGCCTTGAACTTGATGTTCAGAATCCAGAAAATACGATTGTGCAAATTTAGGTGGTTGGCCGGGGGCTGGTTCCACTGGTCTCTTCGTGAGATGCACACAGCCACACCCAATTACCCTGAACTGCCAAACACAGTCAATCGGGATGTCGTCAACTTGGGCTGATGTGGATGCAAGCTGCAACGCACAATTATATTTCCTAATGTGCTTATGGAAGTGGCAACTTTTATGGTGAGTCCTATACTGAGGTCAAGCAAGGGTTCAAGTGAGGGACTGAGGGGGCGCCAGGTGAGGGGCCCCTGCAGGCGCCCCCTCACTGCGCGTGTAACCCTAACCCTTACCCTAGGCAGGCACCTTGCGGCTTCGTACGCCAAACTAAGGTACGCGTTTTTAGAGGCTTATTTGCCCAGCTTCTCAGACCTTCCTGGAGCGCGCGGATATACCGTGCATAGACCTTTCCACTCTCAAGTCTAGATAATTGATGATTTGCTGCTGGCGCTTTGCGAAACCCAAACGACAGTTGTCTTTCTCTGACGAGATGGCGTGCGGAAACCAGGGGGTTGCGATTCTTGCGCTCGGGTGATTTTGGGGACCGGAAGCTTCCTACGGGAAGGTAAGAGCTACACACATCCATGCGCCTGCAGACATCCTTCTGTGCTCGATGGAATAGCTTGCAGTGCTCGCACATTCTTGTTTCGGCAGTCTTTTGCTGAGTTGATGTAACGTCCTCGTCTGACATTCATGGATTTGGATTGACAACATAGTCTATCAGCCTTCAGACAGCTCACCGCTTGCAGGACTTAACATGGGCAGTACAAACAGCACTGCACCTCCCTACAGAATGCATTCACATGGATGAAGACAGTTTAAAGACATGAGTGAGTCGATGGCCACACATGCATGGAAAATGTGCAGTGACCCTGGACAACGGGCAGGATGTGCCGCTGTCCTGTCTCGGCATTGTTTGGCTGAGTTCATGAAAAGCTTTCTTGCTTGTGCCCCAGTTATAAAATTTGAATGTAGGCGTGATGTGCCGCTGCCCTGTCTCGGCATTTTTTGCTCAGTAATGTAGCATACTCCTGTCTGTCTGCCCCTCGTCCCGTTATCAAACTGGATATTTGGCAGGATGTGCTGCTGTCCTGTCTCTGCATTGTTTTCGCTGAGTTATGTAACGAACTTTTTGCTTGTGCCCCTGGATGGAATAGATGAGGTGCCCATCCACCTCTAATGCCCCTTACTATGCTGCCATGCACCTACTACTACTACTACTACTACAACTACTACAACAACTACTACTACTACTACTACTACTACTACTACTACTGTCCATCCACCTATAATGCCTCTTACTATGCTGCCGTGCAGGTTCCTGGAGTGCTCAAAACAAGGGTGAGTGCCTTGACTCCTGTTTTCACCTTTCAGTGTAATCTACTTGGTATTGTTTTTATTTCATGATCCATCAGCCTTCAGCCTGCTCACCTTCTGCGTGTGGAGTAAATATGGTTAGCTTAATCTTTAAAACTACTTCATCACACTCTCGAGAACAGAGTGTAATGACAGGGGTGCAGAAAGTTGAAAGTCATTGTATCCTAGGTCAAAGCAGTTGAATAGTGAATGCATGTACCCAAAACAAGAACACAAAAACTAAACCGAGACCAGACCAGGCTAAACCAATCCAGGGTAACCGATAGGAGAACAGAACAGAACAGAAAAGGAATAAAATAAAAAAATCCCAATCCAATCCAGTCCAATCCAATCTAGTTCAAACCAACTCAACCCAAACCAACTAAATCCAGTCCAGACCTGATGACTTATGCGTGTACCAACATGACACAGGTGGGATATACGGGAGGAATGAGGAAGAATCCAAACTATAACACAGTCTGTGCTGGAGATGGGCATACTGAGGGTATCAAGATTTGGTTTGATCCTACCGTTGTCTCATATGCAGACATTCTGAAGGTGCGGCCTGTGGATGGAAACACAGAATTACTGATTTCAACTGCTTTCCAACATGGTTTGGGGGGGTTAGGGTTAAGGGTACTTCATCTGGTTTAACTGCATCGAACATTGTGATGTTGCTACAAGCTTGACAATCGATGTGGACACTGTTTATGTGTTGGACTCCGTGTAGCAGCTTCCACCCAGCTCCATTAGCCAGCAACCGAGTCGAGCCCCAATATTGCAGCTGCATTGAAATGCCTGTCATGCCAGCTTTCGGACGCACTAGCTAGCTTCAGGTTGGGTCCAAGGGTGGGTGAAAGGAGCTGCCTAGAAGCTGCTACACGTAGCCCAAAAATACAACAGAGGATGTGGGCATCTATGTACCCCCACCAGTGAAACACCTGTGGTACTGCAGGAAACATATAATTTCTGTTGTCAAAGCATCACATATCGTGGCATCGCTATACTGCTGACAATCAATATGTACATCTATGTACCATCCCCCCCCCCCCCCCCCCCCCCCCTGGTGAACTACCTGCGGTTTTGCAAAAATCACGAGCGAGCTAGGGAGGGAGTTCCGTGTGTCACTTGATACCTAAAAATTGCATATACCATCATCAACCAGACTCCAAACACCACTTGAACTTGAACTCAAACTTGAACTTAGTTACGTGGCCCCTGCCTATAAGGCTGCTCGCCGTATTACGCAGTTATATCAACATTCAAATCATGGTGGATTTCGTTGCTAGGCCCCCAGCGTCGAAGTAACTTGGTAGCCCTCGTATTGTTGTCGGGGGTAATGGGGTATGGTGCAACAAATCTTCTTGCAAGAAATTGAGAGAGTTGAGACGTTGTTACGTTACAAATCATGGTCTCAGACTCAGAAAGCATTAGAAGGGGGGAGGAGAACTACTCCTAGCGTTGTCGTGACAAGCTACATAAATATGTTCTGCTTCTAATTTGGGTAAATTCTAGGAGAATAAAGCAGGGGGGGGGGGGGGGGGGGGGGGCAACATGCAAGAGGGCACCCGGAGGAGTCTCGCATGGAGGGGAACGATTGCAGATCTTGCGTGGGAAGGGGCAAGGTCGCAGGGGCAAAACAAAAGGGGTCTTCAGAAGAGCGCGGCGTGAGGGATCGAACATATGCAAGGGCAGCGTGAGGGCACGATCGCAGATCATGGAGCAAGCGCGTGGACAGGGTTGCAGGTGTGTACCTTTGGCCAGGATGGCGATGAGCAGCTTCAACATATTGAGTGCTCTAGTCGCGAAATAGTTGAAGGGGGTTACCCCATACGGAGTTCCTGTAGGTGTAATGTGTGAGGGTTCTCTTCTTGAATTGTTTCCGTGTTTCTTTTTATTCGTAGCTAGGTTATTCAGGACCAAATAGTTGCAGTGAGACCTTTAATAAGCTGGGGGCAAACATTCAAAATGTCATTCAATCACATATGCCTTACATCAGAACACTCAGTCCCATGCCTTAAATGATAGATGTGGATGCCAAAGTACTCATAATGTCTGAACATGGCAGTTGACTTGCGCAAGAGTGGCCTGTGCATGATGATGTCATGTGTGTATGTTACAGTCCAGGGGTAGCCACTTTGGCTAAATACTTAAATAGACTTGCTTAAACTCAAACAATCCCACACAAAATCGTAAGCATGCCCTTGTATGATGATGTATTGTAAATGCAAATCACCCCCCCCTCGACAGAAATTCTTCAAGGAGCATGACCCATTCCGGTCGTCGAAGGAACAGTACAAATCAGCAATCTGGTGAGTCTCTTCAGCTGCAAGTCTTGCTCATGCCCTTGCAAATTCCCCTGCCCCATGTCTCCCACTCTGTCCCCCGCCCCCGACTCTACCTCTGCCTCTGCCCTTTGCCCCTGCCCCTGAACCTGTTTAACCAAATTCATAACACATTCTATGGTTTTGAATCTGATAAGATGAGCCACATGTGTTGGATTGGCTATGCAGGTACACCAACGAAGCTCAGCGTGAGACAGCTAGGGCTATGATCACAGAGTTGGGGGCCAAAAAGGGTCAGAAGGTGGCAACAACACTGGAATCAGAATCTGAGTGGTATGATACTGAGGTGCGTGCAGCTGCCTGAAATGCACTTTTGAAACCAGACATGAAAAATTATCCAGTGACTTGACTTGACACCACTGATGAGGCATCTGTTCTGTAAGGAGATGTAGAGAGCATTCGTTTTTTTAAAGTATAGTTTTATAGAGAGCATTCAGTACAGGGGGTGGGATGAAGACGACCAGCCACTGGGCTGGTGCTGGGGCTTTCCTTGACCTAAATAGGATTAGTGTCCATTTTATTTTTTATCTGAAATCTCTGCTCTCATGGGGACATGATTGATGGTCGTTTGCATTGGTTGGTGGGTAGCCCCCGTGCAAGCAAACGAGCTGACCCCTCAACCTACGGCCTCATAATAAGGCACACCAGTCATTTATTTCATTGATATCTTTTATGTATTTTATTGTGCATGGGTTGTGCAACCTGTGCTTGATTTTTTCTTTGCCTGCAACACAGTGTTCATACTTCTTCAAGGCAGCAGGTTTCCCCTTGCTGATGGAAATATCTCATGTGTGTGTTTTACTGTCCAGCTGGTTCAGGCCAAATAGGTTAAACAGACTTTCCCAACCTCAATATTGGGAAGGGTTTTAAACAAAATTAGCACTGGTGAACTGAACCCCAACAATCGTAAACGACGGGTCCTCGAGTTTGTGCTATTTGCAGCTATTTGTTTTCCTATGTGTTTCTACGTTTCTATGGGAAAATCTCGTGTTTTCATTTGCTACAAGATTGAGCCTGCATTTATGTTCACAGGGTAGCCAATTAGGCCAGAGGGACTTGCTCAACCTTAAATAAACAGTCCTATACTCTCAGGAGGGGCTGCTAACAAGCACGTCAGATCTGGTCGTCAGCAAACTGGTCGTCAGCAAACAAAGCCAGTTAATCTGAGATGAACTTCAACCTGAGATAAGACGAAGAGGCGGTGAATGCATGCAACAACTGCCCAGCCTGAGTCCAGGGTCCTTTGGACCTGTCGTAGGCTGCTGTGTCTGAGTCATCTTTTGCAGGGCCTGCCCAAGATGATGCGTCAGTGTGTTAATTGAGTCCCCCAAGCTAGAGAGCTAAACAAGATATATGCCCATGAAGCCCAAAGGAAAACAAAGCCAAAAGTGCTTCCAACTGAGCGGATAACTGCATGTTCTTGCGAATGGCTCCAGCTTGTTGGGGCACAATTTGATTGTGATGTGATGTAAAATTAAGTGCTGCCTGCTGAGCTTGCTGCCTTCGTTTTGTTGTGTTTGCTTACACGGTCTACCAGCCTTTAGGCTGCTCACCGTCTGTAGGTGGAGTAAAAACGGGAAGTGTAAGCACACTTCTGGGTACATGATTTATTTTTACTTTTAATTGTCACATGTTTTTCAGCTGACTCTGAGCTGCTTTCTTTCTCTTCAAATTCCAAGTACCCTCGTGAGACAGAGTGCTGGATGTAAACATACATGCTGAATTGCCGATCTGAGCTGCCTTGCTGCCCTTTTTATAAAAAAATCCCCCAGGGAGTGGGACCCCGTAAACAAGCCAGCGCCCACCGTGGATTGAGAAATAAAGGCTCAGAAATTCCTACGTATGTAGACAACCGTTTGAAGAGCGGGGCATGCAAGACTACTTGCCGACCGCGACTTTCACCACTACCCCTGGCCTTAAAAAATCAGGGGAACGGGGTGCCATCCACCTCTCATCGTGGTGCAATCCCATTGTCCACCCAGGGATCTTCAAATCAATTGCAGCAGCAGTTGAGCAGTTAGTGAAGCATGCCCTGGATATTATTTAGTCCAAATTGAATTGAATCGAATGGTTACCTACCTTCAGCCTATTTGGCTACCCCTCGACTGTAACATACATTAAATTGTCATAGACAGGCCAGTGTTGACCCAAGAATTCACTCCCAAAAGGGGACAAGTTGTATTCTGCAGCATTTAGACGCTTTAAGGCCTACATAACCATGTAGCAATTCCAATTCTACATACGACACTGGATTACCAGAAGCAACCTCACCAGACACGACAAGCAACATTGATACCAAGCACTTCAGCACCACGAGGCCACGGCACGCGTTATAGACCGACATGGGCATCATAAGCTCGGAAGTCAAGGCTTGAATTGCTGCCTGGTGGATGTAGCTATCCAGCATCCAAAACAAACCCATGGATACCTTTTTCAAATGAAAGATTTTTCACCTTGCGCCAGCCGTGGATGCTGAGCACAGCTTTTATTTTCAGCTACGAGCAACAGCTTCTGGGCAGCTCCCCTGACTGGCTATTGATCCAAACGTAATGTGGCCAGTGCACCTTGAAGCTGACACAATCAGCTGTCCAGAACTGCTGAAATATTGGGGTTTGGCTCAGGGGCTGGCTCGAGGAGCTGCCCAGAAGCCACTGCACGCAGCCGAAAAGAAAAGCTCTGATGCTGACTTAGTTCCAGCCAAACATTCCCTTGAAAAAGTATTTTTGATGAAACTCCTGCAAAGTCAGACAAGGTTGATTTGTTTTTACCTTTTTTTTACTTTTTTGAACTCCTGCAAGGCAGCCAAGGTTGAATATTGAATTGTCTATGTTAGTATGGCCCATCGCTTGGTGGTTGCCCCCAGTGCAAGCAAATGAGCTGCCTGGCTCAACCTCACGCCTCGTAATAAGGTGTCCTATTTACAGACTATTTATTAATTTATTTTGCCCATAGCAGTTTATAGAAATAAATTGGGGTCTGCACTGCCGGACGATACTAATGACCTAGAGCTTGGAGATGCACATATCCCAGACATTCACGCAGGTACCATCAGGCTGCCAAATACAAAAAATAAATCTTGAAACAGTTTGAACAGCTAGTAAAAGCAAGTATACACGTTATATGCAGCGTCGCCTGCGACGCTAAAAAATGGCGGAGAGTGATTGCGAGGGAGCGACAGGTGGCAACGGAAGCGAGTTATTTACGAGACCGTTGGCTGATGTGCCGGGCTTCATCACGGTCAGACGGATGGATGGATGGATGGATGGATGGATGAATGGATGGATGGATGGACTAACGGACGGACAAATGGGTAACACTGGGGGCTCCCGCCTCCCAGAAGGGGGGGCTCCGCCAAAAACAAGTACAAACATACTTGAATTCGGCATCATCCATAGGGATGGTTCTTCATGGATAGGGTGATCTCATATGGCAGGTCTGGTTGTCTGTCTATCTATCTGTCAGTCCAGGGGGCAGCCAATTAGGTCTAAAGGTCTACTCGAGGGTGGGTAGTGGGTGGAGGTTAGTGGGTGAGTGTGTGGGGGGGGGGTTGTGGTGTGTGTGGGTTTGGGTTTTGGGGGAAAGTGGGTGCGCCTGCTGAGTTCAAATTGAGGCCGAACCAATTAGGCTAAAGGTCTACTTGAAACACACAGCTAAACAGGATAAGATATAAGGACCCAACATCAAATGCTGTGCATGCTGAATGCTGCCTAATTGTGGAACACCTGTGACACACTTGCCTGACAGTCTGGTGGGACTGTGGCCTCCCTAAACACACCTAAATAGGACCCTCCAGTCCTGGGGGCAGTTAGGAGGTTTTTCTGGAACCTATGACAGGAATATTTTGTAATCTGCCTTACCCCCCCCCCCCCCCCCCCAAAAAACATACACACACACACACACAGAGGCCCATATCTCCTTCAGCAATTAGAATTAGGGGGTCAAAGTAGGGTATATAGCTCAATAGGACCCTCCAGCATAAGTTTTCCTTTTGTCTTCGAGCAGCAGCTTCTATGCAGCTCCCCTGATTGGCTTTTCAGCCATACCTCACGCAACCTAGTGCACCTTGAAGCTGACACAATCAGCTGACCAGAACTGTGGAAATATTTGGCTGTAGCACAATGGCTCGCTAGGGGAGCTGCCTAGAAGCAGCAGAGAAAACATGAAAATAAAAGCTCTGCGCATCACTTCCTTGGCATTACCTCAGCATTTAATCATGACTGTAGCACGAACTCAGGACCCCGTCGGTAAAACGATTGTTTGGGGTTCAGTTCATCAGTGCCTTTTCGTTTTACCTGCTCCTGTCACGGTTGGGCAAGTCCCTTAAGTCTATTTGGCCTACCCCTGGACTGAAACAACATACACAACCCACCTCGGCATCCCACCAGGGGCCAGCTGGGTCCAGAGTTACCACCAACTTCTTTCCTCGCTTGAACTCCATTAGTTTGATCGTGGAATCAGCGTCCTGGCGCTGCTCTTCACTGGTATACCTGCAAAAAGGAAGAAAGCCATAATTCAAAATTCAAATCCATCTATCCGTCCATCCATCCATTATTTAGTCCATTAATTCGTTTGTTCGTTCATTGGTAAACTTACATTGCTGTACCTGCAAGACGAAAGGAAGCCACATTTCAAAATGAAATAAATAAATACGCCTTATTTCGAGGCGTGAGGTTGATGGGGCCAGCCTGTTTGCTTTCACTGGGGCCAAGCACCAAAACTTCACAATCCACAATTCACTGGCTTGGTGAAAAAATGTGTAAATATAGCACAAGTTTGCACCTTGGCTCTTCACCAGGTACATGCCTGCAAGTTATCATCCATGTTGGAAAGTATAAGGAAGGTACACTCATATTAAAGGGCTCGCTACCCCTGGAAAACCTAACCGTCCACCCTAGATAGTAGGCGCAGTGCCAGCGCTGGAAGGCTCAATATAAATATATAATATATAAGGAAGGTTCCCAGCGCGTAAGTAACAAGCATTGCTAGAAGGCCTAGTTTGATACAACTATATCTACCCCCCCTGATGTAGTAAAAGCTTCGACCTTCACATATGTTCATTATAACAATTAAGAAAGCCGCAATTCAACATTCGTTGGCGTTGCTCTTCAGTGGTATGCAAGTTATCATCCACATTGGAAATATAAGGAAGGTTCCCAGGGCGTAAGTAGCAAGCATTGCTAGAAGGCCTAGTTTGATGCAACTATACCTACCCCCCCTGATGTAGTAGAAGCTTCGACCTTCGCATACGATCATTAGAACGAGGAAGAAAGCCACACTTCAAAATTCAAAATCCATCTACCCATCCATTATTCGTTCGTTTGTACATTTGTTCATCCATTCCTCCAATTCGTTGTTGCGAAGAGGCCATTTAAAGACATGCAAGCCATTTGATGACAGCTGCCTAGAAGCTGCAACACGTAGCGCACAAAGGAAAAGCCAAAATGGGTCAACACATTCAATGACACAGACAGGGGGGGACAACAACCTTGAAGATAACTTCAACTTGACACATGATAATAGAATAATCAACCAAGCTGAACCAAGCTACATTTGTACTCAAGATAGTAAGATAACCAAACAAGCTACATTTTTGGCAGAGCCCCCCCTTCAGGGGTGGGGGAGCCCCCAGGGACACCGCGTTGTCCATTTGTAACCCTGGCCCTAAATGTCTCATAAACCCTGGCTTCGGTCCGCTGCACTCGATTCCGTTTCCACCTGTCGATCTGATTGGCAACTCTCTACGCCAATTTTTCGCGTCGCTTGCGAGGCCTAGGACTTATTTACAAGAAGGATTTTCGCCTCAAAAGGGTGGGCCTCCTTGCGCTAGCCCTCAACTCGAGGCTTTTATAATGTGATTAGCAGAGGCACTCGTACATAAGGAGGGAGTAGGCACCCATATGGCGGCGAGAAATGCCGACCCATGACCGATCACACCTGGTTTGTATGCATGTATGTATGTATGTATGTATGTATGTATGTATGTATGTACTAGTACGGTAGCCCGTGTGGCCGTTGGCCACACCTGTCAGGATATACCCAGCAAAGAACAATGCCCCCCCCCCCCCCCCCGACACACACACCACCCTCAATCGATCCCCTCTACCCCCCCCCCCCCCCCCCCTCTACCCCCGGCTTGCCTGCCGCACCCATTGATTAACACGTACACTTACCTCCTCCCTCTATCTCCCCCCATCCTCCCTCAGTCTTTCCCCCCCATCCCTCCCCCCCCCCCACCTCTCGACCCCCTCTCCTTCCCCCCAGCATAAAAAAAAAAAATGCTCCCCTACCTCTCCCCACGGCTTCCCTGCTGAGAAAACCGGACTTGGGCAGTTGCAAAGCTCATACCTGAAGCTTCATCTTCGCGCATTTACCTGAGCTGGGGTGTTGACGGAAACAATCCAGACAACTGGAACTTCACTTGTGTACATGAATTGGTGAATTCATTCAACTCGCGCTCGCTATCAAAACCAATGCGCAGTGACATACTTCTCGATGCAATGGAAAGAGGTTGCAGACATGGGACGATAGCACCTAGGCGTTCCTCATCGGGTATGGCAGCCCTGGCTCCACGCCTGACCTTGTTGAAAGCTCCGGATCGCGATTTGTGACACGTGAAGGGCAGGCGAGGGGCAGGGTATCGCAGGACAAGGCGGACAGGGCGATGGCGCGCAGGTGTAATTTCAATGTGGAGGAGTGGAAGTTGGAAGCGGAAAGATGAAACTGGTAATTTGAATTTTACGCACTCGGCAGTACAGTGCTGCAATTGTCCGTGTACACCCCCTGCCCCCCTGTGACACAAACGTACAAACGAACGAAAAGTTCACGAGACGTTTGCAAAAATCCATGTATTTTTACATATATATAGATGTATGTTTGTATGTATGTTACAGTCCAGGGGGTCATCACTTAGGCTAAAGGGGCTTGCCCAACCTCAAATGATCAAGATTACCAACATAAAGATGATATAGATAAAGAGAATCAAGATAGGTCCAGACTATAAGGAGGGGCTGTACTACTGAACCCTGATCTCCCTCCTTTTGTATGAGTCGCATCGACAACATTATCAAGTTTAGGGCTAGTGCACGGAGACACACACTGTGAGCTAAATTCCTTGTTGTAAATACAAAAATGCCACAAGACCCAAACACGCTACATGTATCAAGCAGTTGAAATCTAGGTTGCTTTCGGCTTGAACCCAGTGCCTGGCTAATGGAGCTGGCCGGAAGCTGCCATGTGTAGCCCCAAAAAGAAACAGTGGATTCGAACAAGCTACATAGCAATAGGGATGATATCATATGATATCATGTCATAATGTTTGTCCTGGGTTGCCGTGTATTACCGGTAATACAAAAAATCAGTTTAGGGAAAAGTGGAATAAAAGCGTCATATATTTACCAAATCGCATGGGATTTTTTACAGCGTTAACTTTAAGAGTAGTAGAACACACATGAATCGTCAAATAAGCTACAGTGGTACATCCACAAGTTTGAATTTGAATTTGAAAATTGTCTTTTTTCAAAAACAAACTGAAAAATCAAATTAAAAACTAAAACATCTGTAGATGTTGTTAGACCCCAACCATAAGCCTCAGACTCTCAGAATCCCTTTAGAACATTGTTAAGAAGTTGTCCCCACAATCTGGTCAAGTTCAGACTACTGCCTCCCCCTCTTCAAAGGAGATAGTCCAGAGTTATCTTTCGCGCGCGTGAACATGGTGTGCTTGCAAAAGCAGTCACTCTCACTGTTTGGGGAGCAGATAGCCTACCCACAATAACATGACACCCACCTGCATGGACACCCACCTACATGCATGTGTGCATTTGTGTTTGTGGGTGATTGGTGTGTATGTGTGGGAAGATAATGGTGCCAATGTGTCATACACCCACTTGCATGGACATCCACCAACATGTACGTGTGTGTCCGTGGGTGGTTCTGAAAGTGGTGGGTGAGTGTGGGAAGTTGATGGTGTCAATGTGTCACACACACACACAATGTACACGCACCTACATGCATGTGTGTGTATTGTGCCCTTGCATGTGTGTGCGTGTGTTTATGCTTGTGTGTGTGTCCATGCATGTGGGTTTGCATGCGAGACATAGCACATGTGTGTGAATGTGTTAGGATGCATGATGTCCATGCAAGCAAGTGTGTGTCTTGGTGTGCTTGTGTGTATAGATGTGTGTGTGTGTGCGTGTGTAGATGTGTGTGTGTGTTTGTGCGTCCATGGAGGGAGATGCATTTGTTTCCCCCTCTCATTAGTGAGCTTCACTATGTCTGACACAGCTTTCTTGGGTAAGAACTGAAGGAAAGAAAGACCTTCAACCCTAGGAACATCAGGGGAGCACTGGCTGGGTCCACATCCAGGAGCTTGACATGCCTCAGCCTCCCAGGCCCTGGCTCAGAGTAACCAGCAGCTATCCTCTGGCAGGACCTCACGCCAGTCATCTTCGGAAATCTTTGTCGCGTCGAATGCTTCGACCTCCTCCTCTGAAGTATCGCTAGATAACTCATTCTCCGATATATCGTTGGCGTCAAATCCCTCCAGTTCGACCTGGGAGCTCGCCGGGACAAGACTCTTTAGACCGGCCTGGACTTCGCCCCCGATATTGAGCGATACCAAATGATGCCGGCAGTCTGACTAGGCTAAAGTTACCATGTATATACAGTATCGTATAATGCAATGTGTATGATACCGTACTGCTTGCAAAATTAAACGCTTGCAAAATTTGACGGCTTTTTGGGGGGGGGTTATCATAAATTGATGGTTTACATTTGACGTTTTTTTCAATAGGGAAATAAATTGACGTCACACATTTGATGGTTTCCATTTTAATAAAATCCATTTATGCAACTGAATGTTTGTACTAAATCATGCTACACTGGTTCATGGTTCATGGTACAATATTAGGGTACACTGTTCTAGGACCTGCAAGGAGTGTACATATAATACTGCAATGATCCCAACATCTTGTTCAGCATAACACTACCGGTACTCTTTGAAACAACTAGAATGAGACATTCAATCGTTTTCATTAACTCCTGAAATCATTTCTTGCTCATTTAATGTCAGAAACATAAGCATAACGTATGTTCCTGTATTGCTCAGCGACCTAGAAGGACCAAGGTAAGGTTTTGCTACGGCTACAATATACATACCGTATTCTGTATACTTCACTCCAATGCACATATTTGTTGACTTCCTATCCATTTTGCCTCTGTTCTTTTTGTACCTGTCAGCCTTTTACCTCCTCAAACCTTTCCCATTCCCAGTGTGCCCTAATTCAAACAATTGGAGCAAGGAAGAGTGGTTAAAGGTGGCCACAGGGTCTGTGCTCCAAAACTCATTATTTTATTTTATATGTCAGATGAGGCATCTGAATATGCAGACAGATGCAGGCTGTCCCAGGGATCTCGTATCACTAGAAATTGTAGTGTTTGGCCCACTGAGCAGTGAGATACGTGCATTCTAGTGATGCACCTAATATCAGCCAAAAAAACGATTTGACGGTTTTTTCATTGTGTAATATACCATACGCCACGATTTGACTGTTGCTCCCGTCAATTTAAAGCGTTAAATTTTGCAAGCAGTACGGTATCATATGATATCATACTCACCTTCGGTCAACATCATATGATATGCCGGCCCTTACATATCAAGCAGTTGAATTCAAGGTTGCTCAAAGCTTTTTTTCTGTTTCATAGAGGGGGTCTTCTGGTAGCGATCAGGGATTTGGTGCATTTCAAGGTTGGGCTCCTGGTAGCGATTTGGGTAGGCGGGCCAGCCCAGGGGGGTGGGGGGTGGGGCCGAGATTCGAGTCTCATGGTAGCGGAGGGTTTAGCCAAAACAGGGTCCCAGGTAACGATCGCTACTAGTAGCGGGAAACAGCTATGAGGTTGCTGGCTCACCAAATAGCTGACTTGTACTCACCAAATAGCAGACTTGTATTGCACATCACTCTTGTAGTAGGGATCGATCTCAGAAAAGAATTTCTGTGGCAATCAAAGATGAGTGATGTTAGCTTTGGCCAGGCAGTACATCTTACGTCGCAAGCCCAGGTAACAGCATTAGCCAGGCAGTACATTGTACATCGTAAGTGCAGGTTATAGCTATGACCAGGCAGTACATCGTACAACGCATGCACAGGTCATAGCTTTGGCGAGGCAGTGCATTTTACATTGTCTGCACAGGTAGTACTCCATGCAGACCTAGACAAGTCTTCAAACAGTCTAATCCACTTTGTTTGATCCCTGGTTTCCGTGGGCTTCGACACACTAGCTAGCTTCAGGTTTGGCCCAAGGACAGGGAAAGGGAGCTGCCTAGAAGCTGTTACCTGCAGCCTCCCAAATAAACAGTGGCATGGTTTTGGGTGGGGGGAGGCATGTGGCGGGGTAACCTGCTATCTAAGCTGAAGTGCCTAATTATCAGTACTTGGAAATTTGGAGTTGCCTTTGCGATGCGTCCAACATTCTTGTCATAATTGTAGAATTACATTATCACTGTAGCACGAGCTCAAGCCCCCCGTGGGTAAAACGGTTGTTTACAGTTCAGTTCATCAGTGCTTTTTCGCCTTAACCCCTCCTATCACGGTAGGGCAAGTCCCTTTAGCCTATTTGGTCTACCCCTGGGCTGTTACGACGTACATCATACATGCAGCACCCCGCAACAAGACGAGAGCTCACCTTCAAGATATCTTTGTATGACAGCACTGAGGGGTCATACCAAATCCGTAGTGCTTCTGTATGGCCATCTCCATCACACACGGTATCATAGGTGGGGTATTCAGTATCCCCCCCCGTGTAGCCAACCTACAGGTAAGTGAAGGTGCAAGCACCAGGGTTACGTGGGCTCTAGGGAGTCATACCAAATCTGCACTGCCTCTGTATGGCCATCTCCACCACACACGGTACCATAGGTGGGGTATTTGGTAAACAAAAATGATATCATAGGTCAGGGGGCCTGGCGGAAGTTTTTTCTAGACCCTGCACTCGGATATTTTTTAATTCCCCCCCCACCCCAAGCTTGTCAGGCCCATATCTCCTCCACCAGTTATTATTAGGAGGTCATTTTAGTGTGCATAGTGACCCTCTCTACCGATTCAGACAGCTGTGCTTGAGCCGCTTTCGGTGGTTAACTTATCTTCGTCACATTCCGCCTGTCGAGGAAGTTACGAAGATTTTTCTGAAACCAGGTTGACCCCCCCCCCCCCCCCCCCTTTTGGGAGGGTCGAGATCTACCCCCTTCGAAAGTCGATTTTGATTTTTCCTCTCTGGTTTTGCGGCTTACGGCCCCTTTAGACTCTGAATTGAGCGTGCGGTATACGTGCAATTTCCTAGAGGCCTCCTGTCATAGGTGGGCTATTAAAATAAATTAATACAAACGGTATCTTAGGGGGGGTATTCAGTTTGCCCCCCAGTGTAGCCAACCCCCGTGTAGCAACCCCCAGTGTAGCCAACCTACAGAAGAGTGAAGGTGTGCAAGCAAGAGGGTTACGAGACCTCAATCCAACAGTCACCATTATTTGTTGTGCCACGCGTTACAAATTGAGCGACTCCGTGCCATCCCAGTGTGATACACTGCCCCCCAACCCCCCCGGGGCTTCGCACTTCACGCAGGAAAGTGGATTCCTACACCGAAGGGAGCACTTCCAGCACCCCAAATGTTTTGAGATCACAGACCCATCAACACACGCCTGTCTTGGTCCAAATTGGGCGGACCACCAAAAACCAAGTTTTTTACTTAAGGAAGAGTTGACTGGCAGCCCATTGAACTCCAGAAAAAGTGAGTTCCTGAACTTAAGGGATCAGGCGGGATCAGCCCATTGAACTCCAGAAACACAGTACTACTCAATGCAGAAGAGTCTTTAACCAACCCAACAATGATCCCTTCCCATTTGAAACCAAGAGAGTGCTCTCCTCTAGAGAGGCTATGGGCACAAATATTACGCAGATTAAGAGAGTAAAGTTTGAAGACCCCCCCCCCCCCCCCCCCCCCGCCAAACACACACACACCAATCACGCCGCGGATGTTGTGGTGTGGGCACTGCGTCTGTGTCTAGGTCTGTGTCTAGGTCTGGGTCAGCAACTGGCCAGCCTATAAGAATGCAATGTAATATAAAACAATGTAACGTAATATCCTGTCAGGAACTTACTCTTGTCTTTACCACTCCTGGAATCTGCAGGCGCACAGGTTTAAGAAGATTGTCAGTTTGGTTAGGTTAGCTTGTTGCTCAGCATCATGACGCACAAAGCTCATGCATGCATGTTTCATATCATGTTTCATATTATGTTTCATATCATATTTCATATTTCATATCATGTTTCATATCATGTTTCATATCACACAAAGATCATGCATGCATTTTGCTGTGTGGCTGTGTAGGTTGTGCGTATGTGTGTGTTGTGTGTGCCTGTGTGCTGGTGTGTGTGTCTGTGTGTGTCTGCTTGAGTATGTGTGTGTGTGTCTGCGGGAGAGTGTATGTGACTGCGCATGTGTGATTGTGTGTGTTTGTTTGAGTATGTGTGTGTGCTTGCGTGTGTGTCTGTGTGATTGTGTGTGTGTATCTGTGTGTGTATGTTTGAGTATGTGTGTGTGCCTGCATTTGTGTGTCTGTGCATGTGTGCATGTGACTGTGTATGTGTGATAATGTGTGTGTGTGTGCGTGTGTGTATGTGTGTGCGTATGTTTGGGTATGTGCGTGTGTCTGCATGCGTGTGTATGTGACTGTGTCTGTTTTGATTTCGTGAGTGTGTCTGTGTGTGTGCATGTTTGCGTATGTGTGTGTATCTGCGTGTGTGTGCATGTGACTGTAGGTGTAATTGTCTGTGTCTGTGTGTCTTTATGTTTGAGTATGTGTGTTTCTGTCTGTGTCTGTCTGTCTGTCTGTCTGTCTGTCTGTCTGTCTGTCTGTCTGTGTCTGTGTGATTGTGTGTGTGTCTGTGTGTGTCTGTGTGTGTATGTTTGAGTATGTGTGCGTGTCTGCGTAGGTGTATCTGACTGTTTATGTGCGTTTGTGTGTGTATGTATATGACTGTGTGTGTGTGATTTTGAGTGTGTGTGTCTGTGAGTGTTTGTACATGTTTGAGTATGTGTGTGTATATGCATGCGCCTGTGGGTCTGGGTGTATGTTGAGTTCGTGTGTGTGTCTACGTGTGAGCGCATGTGGCTGTGTGCAAGTGTGATCGTGTGTGCGTCTGTGTTTGTCTGTGTGTATTCATGGTTGAATATGTGTGTGTGTCTGTGTGAGTGTATGTGACTGTTTATGTGTGATTATGTGTGTGTGTGTGTCTGTGTGCGTGTGTGTATGTTTGAGTATGTGTGTGCGTCTGCTTGATTGCGTGTGTTTGTCTGCGTGATTGTGCGTGTGTGTCTGTGCGTGTGCGTATGTGACTGTGTTTGTGTGATTGTGTGTGTGCATGTTTGAGTATGCTTGTGTATGTTTGAGTATGTTTGTGTGTGACTGCGTGTGTGTATGTGACTGTGTGCCTGATCGATCCTTTATAAGAGCTCATCTGTAAGTAAGAAAGGAGACGAAAGCGTAGTATTTACTTTAGAAACAACTTACGTTCATTCAAACCCACACCCAATGGTCACATCGAACCCCAGCCACGTGGGGGGGTTCTGTTAAGGCACCATGGCAGGAACAGGTTGGGTTGGGTTTGATTACATGGTTTACCAGTCTTCAGACTGCTCACCATCTGCAATTGGAGTAAACATGGGGATCATAAACTCTCCTACACCACACTCCCCAGCACAAAATGTGGCCACGTGGTAGCAACAGGGCAGGAGCACCCCCACACACAGCAGATTAGTAGCTTACCCTCCCACACTGACCAGAGCAGAATGTAGCCACATGGCATTAACAGGGTGGGAGCACACACACACACTAGCTTACCAGCTTACCTTCCCAAACGAGGATTCCGGGCCCCAGAATCACCCCAGCGCTATGACAGCAAGCTCCACCTCCTGCTGGGCCTCGCCTGCTGAGGCGCCCGACGCAATGTTGCCTATGCTTCGGGTGAGAACACCGCTGTCGCGCTGCTGCCAGGATCGGGAGATCAGCGCGTTTGAAGGGGTGGCTCCAGTGGGTGCATAGGTCGCACGAGGGGTCTTGTGAACGGATGGGATGCTGGTGGTCAGGGCTGGGGAGCGAAGGACCCTGCGCAAAGCAGGGTGGGGTTGCAGGCGCTCAATGGCATGCATGAAGAAGCTTCGGGGGCAGCGTGGAACTGTGGGAACGACTGATTCAGGGTGGTTGCTGCCTTGTTGGAGGTCGTCGAATATATTCTGGTTGTGTGATCGTTATTATGGTTATTATAACTGATTGGAGACAAGCTGACAGTGCTGGCGGTGCCGCGTCCCCACGACTGTGTCGTGGTTTCCCTGTTGTTCACTATTCGCACCCCGCCCTGCCCGTGACTGCTAAAGCGTTTTCCCTTGTCGCTTGCGACACGCGTTTAGGACTCGTCAGGAAATCGTTCACCACAGGAAATAGCTTCGATCTTAATTCGAGCGCTCATCTCCGTCCTTCTCCGTCCTCCTCCTTCCTATCCGCTTTTGCTATCTAGCTCCGTCGAATCGCCGTTGCGCGCGTCCTTATAAGGAAAAAATAATCCTACCAACTCCCCGGCAATAAGTAGTAAACTCGCAACCCTTGGATCAGAACATTGGAGAACCATCACTGCCCCGTCTGGCCTGCGCAATCCCTGTTTCTAATCCGTGAAATCCACAATGCTCCGAGGTAAGCGATGGACCTCACCCCCACGAACGTGTTGAAGCACAATAAACGCACCCCCAGATAGCTGTTTTCGAATGTTATACTAATGTTCCTGCCGAAGACGAACCTTCACTGCGCCATCTGGCCTGCGCAGTCCCTCTTTCTAATCCCTACAATCTAAAATGCTTCGAGTTTAGCGATGGGCCTCACCCCTCCCTTTCGGTGTTGAAGCACAATCAACTCTTCACCCAGATAGCTGTTCTTTTGTGTGACAGTGCTTGTGCGTGTGTGTGTGTTTTGGGGGGGGGGGGGGGGGGGGGGGGGGGGGTCCATTGTCACACGATCAGTGGACTGCATCATGGCCTAAGTTTTTGGTCAATATGTGCAAATGGTATGTTGTCTAGTGCAATAACTCTGTTGCCCTCCCGCCCTGACATTCAGGCCTCCTCTCATCAATGCTGTGCATACACTTGCTCTGCAGGTCTGTTGTTGTCTATGCTCTGCATCCTGTGTGGCTTCCTCTGCTCAGGAGCAAACAGGGCTTCCAAGTTTATGGCTCCCATCAGCCACACTGTAAGTCTGGTGGTTAGGATGTGCCCTGAAGTTGGTTGGGATGTGCCCTGAAGTTGTTGATGGCGGTCAGAATGTGTCCTGACGTTGGTTACGATGTGCCCTGAAGTTGGTTGGGATGTGCCCTGAAGTTGGTTGGGATGTGCCCTGAAGTTGGTTAGGATGTGCCTTGAAGTTGATTGGGATGTGCCCTGAAGTTAGTTGGGATGTGCCCTGAATCTGGTTAGGATGTGCTCTGACGTTGTTTATCGTGTTAGGTTCTGCCTCTTTCTTTGGGGATCAACCAAGACACCACTAAGGCACATCCTGCAAGGCAGTAGCTGGCTCAATACAAGCAAAGCATCAAACACAACTCGACACAACGCAAATCATCACAAAGCAAAGCAAAACAATATAAACGATCCAACCCAATGCAACACCTGCAGCTGTACATCCACCCTAGTATGGTGCCACTCGATTTACACTTGTTAGTTGGTGCTTGAAGTAAAACACAACAACACAGCCAAAACCTGGATGATGAAATCCAACCCCAAACCTGCAGCTGTACATCTAACCCAATCCACCCCATCAACCCCCTCCACCCCCCTCCACCCCCCTCCAACCCCATCCACCCTATCAACCCCATCCAACTCCATCCAACCCCCTCCAACCCATCCACCACCCTTAACCCATACACCCCATGAACCAACCCCAGCACCCCATCCAACCCCTCCAACCCCATCCACCCATCACCCCCTATACAAACCCCAGCCACTCCATCACAACCCCCTCCAACCCCATCCAACCCCCTCAACCGCCATCCATACGACACCCCGTACAACCCAATACAACCCCATACAAACCCCCTCCAACCCACCAACCCCTCCCACCCCATCCCACCCTCTCAACCGCCATCCAAACCCCATACCCCCATACAACCTATACACCCCTATATCAACCCGTCACCCAGCCAACCCCCGTCCAACCCCCCATACCCCTATTCAACCCCCTACAACCCCGATACTACCCCATACAAGCCCGATACAACCCCATACAACCCCATACAACCCCATACAACCCCATACAACTCCATCCAACCCCCTCCAACCCCATCCACCCTATCAACCCCATCCAACCCCATACAACCCCATCCAACCCTATCCAACCCCATCCAACCCCATCCAACCCCATCCAACCCCAACCTGCAGCTATATATCCACTCCAGCATGGTTCCCCTCGATGTGTACATCTTGGCTGATGCTTCCAACCAGCCAATGAGCCAGCACCTGGAGGATTTTTTACACTCGTCTGAGCACCTAATCTCAAGTTTGAGCATGGCTTTTAGCAACGCCACAATCGGCTTGGGCTTCTATACGGGGGACGAGGACCACAACCTCAAGTTCCATAACCTGGTGGTGAGTGACCTCTTCCGTTTCGCCACGTCTTTCCACTGTTTTGTTTCGACAACTCGTCGCTGCATGGCAACGCATCTGTCTGGCTAGACTATTCAGAAATGCCCCCCTGAACCTCCCGGGCTTCACTTCTTGCTCCGCGGGGTTTGATGGGCAGCGCGTTGCACTGGGGTAGCACTGAGTCGCTCAATTTGCAACGCGTCGCAAAAAAAGGCAAATGAAGTGAAACAGTGAAAAAGTGAAAACATGCACCTTTCTCTGGCCTTCCACCCTAATCCCCTCCCACCCATCTCAGTCCTCCCCCCCCGTTCCTCTGACTCCTTCCCTTCTCCTTCTGTCCCCCTCACCCCCTTCAGCCTGTCTCCCCCCTCAACGTCCCCACCTTTGTTTCAGCTGCACAACATCTAGCGCATTCCATTCCCACTGATGCACCCGGTGTGCCAGCCGCTGCCAACGCCTTCGATCAGATCCTGAAGTTCGAGGCAGAAATTGGGTGGCGCCAGGATGCTGCACGCCTCATTTTGTGGCTTGGCTCCAGCTCCATCAAGTACAAATTGGTGTCAGAGCTGGCGGCCCGGATGAAGAAGCAGGGGATCGCGGTGAGTCGTTGAGATGATGATGATGATGACGATGATGATGATGATGACGATGGTGATGTTGGTGATGCCGACTAAGGTGATGATGACAATGGTGATGATGGTGATAATGTTGATGGTGATGGTGGTGATGATGACGATGGGGATGATGGTAGTGATGATGAATGTCCCCTCTTCTGCACCCAGGTCAACGTCCTGCCTGCCCCCCTTCCTGCCCCCCAGCCTCCTCCCACTGTGTTTCCCCCCTCCTTACCCCCTCCCCCCAACCTGTGTCGCCCCCTTCTCCCCCCCTGCCTCCCACCTGACCCCCTTCCCTCCCCCACCCTCCTGCACCCCAGGTCAACGTCCTGGATGTTGCTGGTGCAGATGACACTGGCGCCGCCAGTCGATTGGCCACGGTCAGTGGCGGTCGTTTTGTTTCCGCAGATAAGCTGAGCCACGAGTTTGTCGCTGACCACATCGTGGAGATCGTGCTCAAGGACCTAGCTGGCTTCTCGGTAATGGTGGAGCCTGTGGTGCGCTGCCCCGAGGCATCCAACCTCAAACTGTCTGTTGCCCCAAGCCGGTTGGCTCTAACCGGAGCTCACCCTGCCAAGTAAGTTGTCGACCAGCACACCTAGCCTGATGGCTGTCAGTAAGTCCTCCTTGACTCCGTCAGGCCGCGGGCACATTTGGAGTCCAGCAGGGCACCATGAAAAATATCCTCATCATCCTCATCCTCATCCTCAGAACTCCAGCAATCTAGTGCAGCTAGATCAATCAGCAAACCTAGCCGGATGGCTGTCAATAAGTCCCTCTTGACCCCGTCAGGCCGCGGTCACATCTGTAGTCCAGTAGGGCACCATAAAAAATGTTATCATCATCGTCATCATCACCATTAATAGACCTACAACAATGTAGAGCAGCTGGATCAATTAGCACACCTATCTGGTTTGCTGTCAACAAACCCACAGCAATGTAGTGCAGCTGGATCAATTAGCACACCTATCTGGTTTGCTGTCAACAAACCCACAGCAATCTAGTGCAGCTGGATCAATTAGCACACCTATCTGGTTTGCTGTCAACAAACCCACAGCAATCTAGTGCAGCTGGAAGCTGACATAAGCAGATCTCCAGAGCTCTAGAAATCTGAAGGCTCGGCCCCACGGTTGGTACCAACCCATGGGCCACTGTCTATTTTTGGGGCTACACAAAGCAGCTTCTAGGCAGCTCCTGTCATCCACCCTTAGGCCAAACCTGAAGCCAGCTAGTGCGTCTGAAAGCTAGCATGACAGTTATTATAATGAAGCTGTAATCTTTGGGCTCGACTCAGTCGCTGGCTAATGGAGCTGGGTGGAAGCTGCTACGTGAAGCCCAAAAGAGAACCAGTGCCATAGGCACCAACCCTCTGGGCTGAACCAACCAACAGATCCAACCTATTAGCTGAACTGACCAATGGACTGTACTTACCAATGGACTGAACTGACCAATTGGCACCCACCAATGGTTGGATCAGGGAGCCGCATAGAACCTGCTACTCCTAACTTCAGTAAAAACATTGATCACTCTGACACGCTGCATGAGAAGTACCATGTGACACACTGCATGAGAAGCACCATCCGACTGAGCTGCACTTCATCTCCTCCTGCTGACAGCTTTGATATCTCTATCACCTTTTATGACACAGGAAGCCGTCCAGAACCTGCTATTTTTTGCCCGAATAGAAGCTTTCATCGCTCTGACGCATTGCATGAAAAGCCCCATGCGTCTGACGTCTGCCTTTCATCTACACCTGACAGGTTTGAAGTCTCCATCACCTCCAATGGCGCAGTGAATGATGACAGCCTGGACTTCGATGCCTCGTGCACCGTGCACTTTGTGGACGGATATACCAACATCCCTATCGGTCCGTCCTACAATATCCCCCTCAGAGCTGAGCCATTAATCGAGGCTGACGGATGTAACGGTGAGTCGAGGGAAGGGAAGTGCTGCGCAGTGTGTTTATGATGACGGTGATGATGATAGAGATGATGATGTTGATGATGATTGGGTTGGTGACAGGGATGATGATTGGATGATGAGGAGGAGGAGGAGGAGGATGGGGATGCTGCTGGTGATGATAAGATAATGGTGGTGATGATGATGATGATAGAGATGATGATGACGATAATGATGATGATGATGATGATAGGGTTGGTGATAGGGATGATGATGATGGAGATGTATGGGATAAAAGGGATGGTGGTGACGACATCGATGATGGACGAGATGGTGACGGTGGTGGTCACATTACGCTAGTGCCCTGCCGGACTCTAAAGTGTTTCTGCATCTTGGCAGAGAATGTGTGTTACATTCTAGGGGTATCCATACAGGGGAATGCAACTTGCCCAACTTGGAGTAGTCGGGAGCAACTCTTGGGGTGTAGTGTGTGAGCAGAACATCTCACAGGTGTGTGCATGTGTGTATGGTGTGGGTGTGGGTGGGTGGGGGAGATGCTCTGCTCACACACCAACTTGAATTAGTCAGGAGCAACTTTAGATAACCAGGAGGCGCTAATTGTATGGGGCTATCCATCCACCCATCCACCCATCCGTCCACCCAATCATCCACCAATCTACCCATCCATCAATCCATCCATCCATCCACCAATTTACCCATCCATCCGTCCATCCACCCATCCATCCACTCATCCACTCATCCACCCATCCATCCGTCCATTCATCCATCCATTCATCCACCTTTTCATCCACCCATCTCTCCCCCACCTAGAGCCCTGTATTGCGCACCACTGATACCACCCATTGCTACCTCTTCAGGTTCAGTCACACATCCCGACAGTGCCTCATGCCCCAATATTTCCTACTACCCCTTGACACAGTCATCTCTCCCCCACCCGGAGCCCTGTGTTGCGCACCACTGATACCACCCCTCGTTAATTCTACAGATTCATCGGGGACTTATCTCGACGGTGCCTCATGCCCCGACCTTTCCTACTACCCTCATGGACAAAGCCACAGGATCTGATGCCTGAGAGAAATGGAATCAGATTCAGGGCTTTTCTTTTAGGCTTTTGATAGCAGCTTCTAGGCACCTCCTTGAGCCAGCCACTGGGCGAAGTCCCAAGATTGCAGCTGTGCTGGAAAGCTGATTATGTCCGCTCCCCAGTACCGCTGCACCTTTCTAGGATTTTCTGCCCCCAGTTGCCCTTGGTTGCTTTAGGATTTGCTAGGTTGCCAAGCCTGGGTAGCTGGGTAGCCAGCCAGGGGAGCTGTCTAGAAGTCGCTGGACGTGCCCAAAACGTCAAGCTATGATCCGGTTAATGAATGAATTCCGAAGTTAAGTTCTCCACCAAGCAAGTACTACATTCATGGCTTGGCTTGAATGCGAATCACATAAAACAATGGACACTTTTTGTTATTATCGCGGATTCCATGTGGTTCGTCTCCACCCACCATGTACTGTGGATGATGTACCGGTGCAGACTGTTAGGCGCACGCCCTTGTGCGTTAGTACTCACATGTGCTATGTACTGTGGACAAAGTACCGGTGGAGACTTTTAGAGACACGCCCTTGTGCGTTACGGTTAACCTCTACCAACCCCCTCCTGAAGGTTCAAATGTGTGGGCGCATCACTGCGTCTCTGGACAGAGGTCGAATGCATTGCAACACATGCAACTTGTGGTCAAGCTTCAGGGCCTGCCTCCATGCCACGTTGCACACACAGCTCCACAGGATTACACAGTTTGGTTGGTTACCGGTTTTAGTTGCATGTTAGTTAGTTAGTTAGTTAGTTGCATGTAAGGGAACAACTGTGTATGGCCTTTGTGGATTGGTGGTTTTTGGCAGAGCCCCCCCTTCTGGGGGGCGGAAGCCCCTAGTGTTCCCCATTTGTCCGGTTTTATTGTTTTTCGGCAAGAAACCCTGGCTCGATTCCTGCGCCACCTGTTTCACACTTTCAGCCAGCTTTTTGCGTAGCTTGCGAAGCGCATATGACTTGTTGCACTTCGCTTAGACATCTTTGTCCCAGCCATTATATACTTTTACACTCCAGCCCGTTTAGACGTCTCTGTTCCAGCCTTTTTAGACATTTCTGTCCCAGCCCTTTCGGACATTTCTGTTCAGGCGCTGAAGTGATGAAAGCTGTACGCGACCACGGGTTTGAAACTTCCCATTGCTTGTGTCAGGATCTTACATCAGGGTTTTTCTTTTTGGCTTTTCATCGCAGCTTCTAGGCAGCTTGCTGAGCCGGCCACTGGTCTGCACTGGACTATTTCAGCACTTCTGGACAGCTGATTATGACAGCATTGAGGTGCTCGAGGTTGCGCCAGCTTTGGACGAATAGCCAGTCAGGGGAGCTGACTAGAAGCTGCTACTCGTAGCTGAAAATACCAACACTGTCCCACATACTCCCCCATAGCACCATCTGACCAGCTGTCCGATTCGGTGCATTGGGGATTTCCGGACAGCTTGACACTTGAACTTGGATGCATAGCTCCTGCCAGCAATTTGGCTGCTCGCCAAATCCTGACAATTTAGGAGGTTGACTCAGATTCCTTTCACAGTTGCTTTTCATATTTCCTGAATACAAAAGTTAACCCTTAAGAGTTTAGGAAATAAGCACTTGCAGGCTTCATCATTATCAGTAACTTGATATTGCATAAGTGAAGGGGCCTGCTTGCTGGACATTGAGTCAGGGCCCGAGAGGTCCAGCGATCTTCAAATGGGGCCCCTTTTGGTACAGGTGCAGTACATAAATTTATTTAGGTATGAGCTGGCACTGAAAGGCTTTAGTCTTGGGAAATGATCCATGTTCCCGTGTTTTAGGGTTTGGATCACATCCTTTTGATTGCCTTTTCTGTCCTTGGGCTGTATTACCTTGGCTTAGATTAAATACCGGCAGAGATCAGGGTACTGTTTGAAATCGCGGCGCACGGCTACTCCTGGTTTCGCCCCGGGGTTTAGAGTATTCGAAATTTGATCGCGACTGTTTGAATCTGAGCGGCGCTCCTGAATGCTTCATTTCTCACACTACAGTGTGGGAAATGCAGCGCTTGGTGCTCCAACTCTGCATGCCGGAAGGCATTGCACTGCATGCATGCGTACGCATGATGAGGGGAACTAGAAACCAGTATTATGCCGCTTTCTATATGCGAACCCCAGATCCTCACTTGAATATGGTGACATACATTGCATACATCGCATGTGTTGACATACATGGCATGTAATGACACTGCATTGCATGTGTTGACATTGCATTGCATATATACCGGTACATCGCATGTGTTGACATTGCATTGCATATATACCGGTACATCGCATGTGTTGGCATACATTGCATGTAATGACAGTGCATTGCAAACATTGCATACATTGCATGTGTTGACATTGCTTTGCATGTTCTGACATTGCATTGCATGTACTGACATTGCATTGCATGTATTGACATTGCATTGCATACATGACATGCGTTGACATACATCGCATGTGTTGACTTTGCACTGCATGTACTGCCATTCATTGCATAAATTGCATGTGTTTACATACATCACATACATTGCATGTGTTGACATCACAAATATTGCATGTGTTGAAATCGCAATGCATTGCATGTGTTAGCTTACATTCATGAAGGGGTCCCTCATCCCCTTAGATGCCGGAAGGCATTGCATGTGTCTGATAAGGAAAACCAGAACTGGTGTTGGCATGGGGCCATGAATGAACAATTCTAGATCGTATTGTGATTAGGGGGGGTATACTGTGTGCGCACATGCCTTCTTGTACTGCAAATTTGGGCTGTCTTCGGCATCATTTCTGCACCCCTTCGGCATCTTCATACACCCATAATAAACCCTAATAAGCCTCATAAAAGGGTGGCAAAGGGCGAATTAGCATTGTTGAATCAATGATGATGGTACAGTATTTGGCAGTACGATGCATGATCGTGTAGTTATGAGGGCAAGTTGAGCGTAAGCATTCGTGCTTGATTGTATATTGACGTAGATATCATCCTTCCAAGATCTTCTCACTAGGGCCACAGCTTTAGTGGCGGCGCAACCGCTAGCATTGTGCAGAGCAATGTTCATGATAGTTACACTCGATTGCTAAGCACCTTCCAAGATCTACAAACACTAGCATTGCGTATAGCAATGAGCATGATGTTGGCTTGACTGCTAAGCAATACGTCGTGGTGCATTGCTTAGCAGTCAAGCGCTGGTTTACGATTTCTGTATGGCCGCCTTGAAAGGGGGCGAGAACTTTCCATTGTGCTGTTGCACATTAGTAGGGAACGGCCAATTATATAAGTGTTAATAATCTTAAATGACATTATTATTGTGTCACTCGGTGTCACAATAATATTAGTTTTTCAAATAATTTTTAAATTCTGGTGAGATGGCTCATCTGTCCAATATTAACTTGAATTAACTAGTATTATTCATTCACTAATATTATTCATTCACTAATATTAACTAACTCAGCCTTTCCCTACACATTAGTCCTAGAGTAAGCACAGTAGGGGTCTGCTCAAGCAAAACCCACAGTAACCTTCCCAGGCGCAAGCGAACGGGAAGGTCCCTTCAACTTCACGCCCCGTGGCAAGGCGTACAAAATTAATTTTTCAGTCAAGTCATGTTCAGTCAGTTGTTCAGTCAATTGTGTGTTGTGTCCGATGAAATCAGTGTCACACGTATATTTAGAGCCACCAGGCTGCTGACCACGTTCAACTCACCCCTTATGTCATGGATGGATGGGCGGTATTGCACCCAGGAGGCCATGTCCATCCGGCAACTCCCATCAGGGATGAAGAGCTTCCATCTCACTGTTTGATGTAGATTTTGTAGCCAGCAGGCCATGGCCGTCCCACCACTCCCGCATATATGGAGAGGTGTCAGCCTGCAGGCCGTGGTCGTGAGGCTGCGCTCATTATTTGATGTAGATCTTGCACCCAGGAGGTCATGGTTGCGAGGCTGATCCCCGCCCCCAGACACATCTACATATTTGTGTTACCGTGTTTTCATTTTCAGCTATAAGCATCAGCTTCTAGGTAGTTCCCCTGACTGGCTATTCAGCCTAGGCTGACGCAACCTAGTGTGTCTGGAAGCTGACAGAATCCACTGTCAAGAACTGTCGAAATCTTGGGGCTTGGCCTAGTGTCTGGCTCAGGGAGCCGCTTAGAAGCTGCTGCTCGTAGCTGAAAAGAAAACTATGATATGCAAGTTTGTGCAGCTGTATCTTCCCAGCCGGGTGCGTGTGCATCTTTACCAGTTATAATCGTATAATTAAATGACGGTGTCAATGTAGTACGAGCTCAAGCCTCCCATTGATAAAACGATTGGGTTCAGTTCATCAGTTTTTTCGTCTTAGCCCCTCCTGACACGGTTGGGCAAGTCCCTTGACTCTATTTGGCCTACCCGTGGACTGTAACAACAAGCATAAATGCCAGTCGAAAGCTTGTGCACCTGTATTTCCACTCTGGAGTGTGCATCTATACCAGTAGAATGTTTGTCAACCTGTATATTTACTCTTGGGCGTGTATCTATACTAGTAGAATGTTTGTCAACTTGTATATGTACTCTTGGGCGTGTATCTATACTAGTAGAATGTTTGTCAACTTGTATATTTACTCTTGGGCGTGTATCTATACTAGTAGAATGTTTGTCAACATGTATACTTAGTTACTTAATCTCGTGTGTGTATCTACACCCGCTAGAAAGCATCAGACGATACAAATTAAGCACGTGTCTATATTCATTACCGGTAGTCTGTTTTCAGTATGAAGAATAATTATGCCCTATAGGCCCTGTATGCCTTCTTGCGACTTCGGTAGTCGTGCTTCTGTTCAGCAATAGAGCGAGTCAGTGTACGCCAAGCTTCGAAATAGTTACAGGGGCCGTCAAGGGAAGTATTTAAATAGCAGGTAAGATATTGTACCGGAGGTTTCCATTCCATGTGGCCCTTGAAGGCAGCACAGGATAGTGAGGCATAGCGAGGCACATCATAGTAGTTAAAAGCAAGACCTTTAAAATAAATTTGGTATTTTGAATCCTGGTGACTTGTATTGCCGACACGGTTTTTTAAAAAATGCGATAAGAATCGCAAAATTAAATTATAATCAGATGAGATGATAATTTAATTAGATTGTATATTTAAACGATCACTGTAGCACAAACGCAGGGCACCCGTTAGTAAAACTGTTTTGGGTTCAGTTCATTAATGCCTTTTTTATGAGGCCCTTCCTATCACGGTTGGGCAAGTCCCTTTAGCCTACTTGGCCTACCCCTGGACTGCAACATACATAGTTCCACATAAACTAACTTATTAATAGGGGCGATTTTAAATGCATAGAAAGTCTACGTCTTCAAGCTCACAATTTGAGTGTTTAATCAAATATGAGTATTCTCTCTTTCTGTTATAATTTGCAGGTGCTGTGATACACATACACCCTTCAATCTTCCCCTTGGACATATTTGGCTACCCCTGGACTGTGACATGCCCACACCTGCACACATAGTAGGGTGCCCTGGCGGGTCCCCTGGAGGCTGGCTCCGGGGGTGGTGTAATGTTCGTCAAGCAGCAGTGGCAGCCTCCTTGGTGATAGATGCACAAGCAGTTGTTTACTTATCCGTACAATTGAATATTGGGGGGGTCGAGAATCAATATAGCATGGCATGGCATGGCATTATTATTCAACTTGGTGGCCTGTAAGGCTAATGAACTTATTAGCTCACTGACTTCCCGAAGTTCCATGAAGCCAGTTGCAGCAACTCCCGAGGCCACAGTTGCTACTGCGCAAACTGCAGGAACTAGTGCGAAAGAGCAGATTTCCTTGTCAAGCACAATTCGCTGATGCAATGAGCTACGAGAGGCACGAAGAAGCGAATTTTGAAGAAGAAATCGTAGACATGCTCCAGGTCCCTACATTGAGTCCACAAGACAGTAGGTAAACGACAAATGAAAACGCCGCGTCCACAGTCCGCAACCCTGAGATACATACGCTAAAAAGTGCCCTCCGAGGAAATCCGCCCCGGACGGGAATCGAACACGAGTCGCTTAGATTTCAGGCCAGTCAGATTAACCGGCTGATTTGACCGGCGATCTTGGGAAATGTGAAGATTTGAAAAAACAGCACGATTTCGCAAGTATCGCTTAGGTCTGTCCCCCATAGGAGGCCGACCAACGAGTTCGTGTGTGTACTAACACAAACACACGCACACAAACCTGAACTGGTGTGTACTATGACACACGAACACACACCAACTTGTACTTCCGTGTATTATGACACAAACAGAGAAGCAAGGCACATATTGCAAGGTACTGACTAGCGCCGGGTAAAATTGAAAATTGTTATGCCTTGCGGGGCTTGAGTTTGGAGGAACCTTCCTGTCTGATTGCAGATTCCTGTGGGTTTTGCTTTTGCAGACCGCTACTGCACCTGAGCTCGGACAGCTGCACGGCAAGGCCATTCAAGGTTTTTGAAGTGGCAGGTCGCACTTTTTTACCCCTGTGACGCGTTGCAAATTGAGCAACTTGGTGCGACCCCAGTGCGACCCAATGCCCCCCAAAACCCGGGAAGCGTGACGGGTGGAGCTCGGGGGCTAGCAGGGGCGTTTCTGACTATTATAGTTGGACCCATGCGTCGCCATGCAGCGGCGGAATGAAGACGCGGTGCGCAAAAAAAAAAGGCAGGATGGTAATAGTGAACCGAGGATCTACAGACCCCAGGGTCCAATTATACCCATATGGTGCCTCATTAGACACATCCAAGCACCTAACTATACACCACATGGTGCCTGATTAAGCACCTCAGGATGCCTGATAAGTCTCATCATAGCATCTCATTAGTCATCTCATAGTGCCATATTACGCGCCTCATGTTGCCTGATTATTCACATCATAGCACCTGATTACGCACATCATGGCGCCTGATCAGACACCTCATAGAACCTGGCTAGACACCTCATGGTGCCTGACTAGGCACGACTGCCCGATTCGACACCTCATAATGCCTGACTAGGCACGACTGCCAAGATTACTTTTTGATGCTTCTTCATTCACATGGCGCTTTGTCCTTTTGGCCTTCTCCAGGGGAATAACCTCGATTTCAGTCTGCGGCAAGAAACAACGTGTTAGGCGCTCATCAGAGGCTTTGCAGCAGGTTGCAGATTGTTTAAAAAGGCTACTATTGACACATTCATGAGACCCCCCCCATCTCCCCCCCCCACACACACACACCACCACCACCACCCACACCCCCACACTCCCCCCCACACTCACCAAGGGGCGGAGGACGTCCATTATCATGTCCTCATCAATCACTGTAATATGGTTGCATGAGGGAATAACAGGACACTGCACAGACACACTCACAGCCAGGTCAATGTACACAGCCAGACAGGTCAACACACACGGCCAGGTCAATGCACACACACAGCCAGGGAGGTTCCCTTTACAAGCCCCCCTTTACTCTGTCAAGCCGAGGGTACATTTGAAGTCCAGGGGCACCAGGAAAATGTTTTCATCATCATCATCATCATCATCATCATCATCATCATCATCATCACCACACACACAGCCAGTTAACCCACCCAATTAGTGTCTGACAGGTCACCACACACAGCCAGTCAACCCACCTCATCAGTGTCTGACAGGTCACCACACAGTCAGACAGGTCACCACACAGTCAGACAGGTCAACACACAGAGCCAGTTAAACCACCCCATCAGTGTCTGACAGGTCACTACACAGTCAGACAGGCCACCACACAAAGCCACTTAACCCACCTCATCAGGGTCCGACAGCTCAGCCAGGGCATGGTCAGGACGATTGAACTTAGTTCTCCTGCTAGATTTTGAAGAGGAGGCCGTGCTCCCATCCCCCCCTTCCGGGGTGGTCACCCACTTCCCTGTCTTCCCTGTCTTGCGTTTTGGAGGGGCGGGCCCGTAGGCCGTGCCAACTGGCTTTGACTTTTTCTTTGGCTTGGCCCTGGGCATGTCCAGGGGGGCTGAGCCCGGAGGGGACAGGGGGGCCACTCGGACAGGTGACCCAATGTTGCTCATGGATTTCTGCTTATCCGGGAATATTTCAGAATTAGGGATAGAATACTCCAGCTGGCCGTTTGATAGAGACCTGGCTTGCCCCTTCAGACGGTCGGTCTGGGGGTCTGGATGGAAAGCCAGGGGGACAGGAGGGTTAGGGTTGGATTGATAAAGTGGCCGTTTTTGTTATGGAGAGCAAGCACAGCTGTGGGATAGTGGGTTGGTCTTGGTGGCTGTGGAGGGGGGCAGGGTGGTTGGAAAATAAAGGAAGGAGACAAGATGGCTGAGGGTGAATTTATCACGAGGTCAAATCACACACACCACCACCACTCCTCCCACACCCCCTTCCTCCCTTCCCCAAACACCCACGTACACTTTAAATATGACAACGAAAAAATGCGTAACTTATTGAAATTATACAATTCCTGATGTGGCCAGATATATAAATTTGCCGCTCCCTACAAATAATTAGGGAACGGCAATATGATATCATATGATATCATATGATGCTGGCAGTCTGACTAGGCTAATTTACCATTTATATACAAAATCATATGATGCAATTTGTATGATATCACATGATATCATACTCCTCTTTGGTGGACATCATATAATATGTCGCTCCCAACACACAATTGTCATATGATATCATTCTCCTCTTTGGTCAACATCATATGATATGCCGCTCCTTACAGTAATTAAACTCAATGTTTCGTATCACATTTACTAATTTACAAAACAAGATATTTCCATTTGATATAACTCACTGTGTGGTGGGGTGGCCACGGCTCCATTATTCTTAGCTCGAATGGTAGGTGTTCCTGCCTCCCCTAGTCGACTAAGTTCCCCTGCAGTCTTCTCCCCTTTGAACATCTTCAGCCAGTATGCTTTTTCCGCGGAGGGTCGCTCCACCTTCTCCCTGGGAGTCACCTGGAAAGCCTTAGGCGTGATAATTTCTCCGGTGGTGGTCCTGGTTCTCTTGAACAAGCTACCATCACTTTCCGTACGTTCTATGGACGGGGGGGGACGGGGGGGGACGGGACGGGGGGGGGGGGGGGGGTCACGGGTTTAGGTTTAGGGTAGTTAGTTGGTTGGTTAAATAGTTGGAAGTGTTGATCTTTGTTCTCTTCAACAAGCTACCATAGCCGTCGCCTGTGGGAGCTGGGTATTTAGGTGGTTGGGTAGTTGGGCAGAGGGGTAGTCAGGTGGTTGGGTAGTTAGATGGTTGGGTAGTCCGGCAGAGGGGTAGTTGGGTGGTTAAGTAGTTAGGTGGTTGGATAATTGGGAAAAGGGGTAGTTGGGCTGAGGGGTAGTCAGGTGGTTGGGTAGTTAGGTGGTTGGGTAGTTGGGCAGAAAAGTAGTCGGATGATTGGGTGGTCAGGTGGTTGGGTAGTTAGGTGGTAGGGTAGTTGGGCAAAAAAGTATTCGGATGGTTGGGTGGTCAGGCGGTTGGGTAGTTAGGTGCTTGGGTAGTTGGGTAAAAAAAAATTCGGATGGTTGGGTGGTCAGGCGGTTGGGTAGTTAGGTGGTTGGGTAGTTGGGCAGAAAAGTAGTCGGATGGTTGGGTGGTCAGGTGGTTAGGTAGTTAGGTGGTTGGGTAGTTTGTCGCTCCGCCTTCTCACTAGGAGTCACCTGGAAAGCCCTAGGCATGATCCCTGGTGTTGGTCCTTGTTCTGTTTAACAAACTACCTGCCCTTCGCCTGTGGGTCAGGAAGAGTTTGTATGTATGTAGTTGCAATGTGAGGGTAGCCAATTAGGATGAAGGGACTTTCCCAACCTGGAATAATCTAGATGACCACAGATGTTGGAATGCAACACTGCTTGATAAGCAGGGGTAGCCAATTAGGATAAGAGGACTTTCCCAACCTCCAATAATCAAGATAAGCATATACATATACATATATATATATATATATATATATATATATAAATATCTCTCTCTCTCCTCATCCTCTCTCTCTCTCTCTCTCTCTCTCTCTCTCTATATATATATATATATATATATATATATATATATATATATCTATCTCTCTCTCTCTCTCTCTCTCTCTCTATATATATATATATATATATTTATATATATATATATATAAATATATATATAGATATTATTTATATATATATATGTATTGGTATATACACATATCGAAATGCCATACCCATGCCTGACCAACACCTTACCTATGTCCGATACTAAAACCTGTGCCTGGCTCAAAGCAGCAGCTCTGCGGGGGCTGGGTGCTGCACCGGCTGATGGGCTGCTCCCATTGAGTGATATGCGGCTCGCCGCTATCAGGTTGTTGCGACTATGATGACTTATCTGCAGGGCATTGAGTGTTGAAGTCGATGATAAGGATGAGGTATGAGGTATGAGATGTGTGTGCGTGGTTGTGTGTGCGTGTGTGTGTGGTGTGTGTGTGTGTGTGTGTGGGTGGGGGGTGGGGGGTGGGGGGTGGGGGGGGGGGGGGGGGGGGCTCCTCGGCCTGAAAATTAGTATCCTTCTACCGGATGCTACATACTCCACACCGAGCACGTTGACCCACATTCCCCTGGGAGGGACTGCTGCCCTCCTGCACTTCAGGCCCTCCTGACATAGACTGGGTCCGCTTCTGATCCTCAGCTCGAAACTGATCATCCTTCAACCCCCCACCCCAAACATGCAATCGAGCACGTCGACTCACATTTCCTAGGGGGAGGTGACTGCTGCCCTCCTGCACAATAGGCCCTCCTGACAGAGACTGGGCTCGCGTCTGCTCCTCTACCTTGAACTCCATACTGCGAGAGTGTAGGATCCCAGGCATCGCCTGCAGTATTAGGCAGGTGTGTGTGTGGGTTTTGGGGGGATGTGTGTGTGGGGTGTGGGGGGATGTGTGTGGGGGTTTTGGGGGGATGTGTGTGTGGGGTGTGGGGGGATGTGTGTGTGGGGTTTGGGGAGATGTGTGTGTGGGGTGTGGGGGGATTTTTTTGTTTTGTTTTGGCTATGCGTAGCAGCTTCTAGGCAGCTCCTGTCATCCACCCTTAGGCCAAACCTGAAGCAAGCTAGTGCGTCTGAAAGCTAGCATGACAGGAATTCTAATGCAGCTGTAATCTTTGGGCTCGACTCCGTTGCTGGCTAATGGACCTGGGTGGGAGCTTCTTAACGTATCCCAAACAAGTCTTGTGCAGCGTCTCAAGCAACGCGGAGTGTGTTGGCAACAGGACGAAAGGTGGCACGATGGATCTGACCGAAGCGAGTTACTTACGTGACCGTTGGCTGACGTGTCAGGCTTCATTTTTTTGGTCAATCAGTCGGACGGACAAATGGGTGAACATGGGGGTTCCCGCCCCCTTGAAGAGGGGGCTCCGCCAAAAAGAAACAGCGATTTACTCACCTGGAGTGAGTCAGGGAGTTCGTTTGTGGAATTCTCAGCGCTGCTCCCGCTGCTATGCCATTGATTATACATAATGGACATCGGAGGAATCTGGGAGAGGGACTCCTGGGGGCTCCCGCTTCTGGGGGGCGCGCTGGTGTGGGAGGTGCCAAGCACTTGCATGTGCTCATCTGGGAGGGGGGGGGGGGGGCAGTTAGTGGTGGTGGTAGTGGTGTTGGTGGTGGAGTTGGTGCTGGTGGTGGTGGTCTTGGTGTTGATGTTAGTGTTGGTGGTCTTGTTGTTGTTGTTGTTGTTGTTGGTGGTGGTGTTGATATTGGTGGTGTCCATGTTGGTGCTGGTGTAAGTGTAAGTGTTGGTGGTGTTGGTGTTGGTGTTGGTGTAAGTGTTGGTGTTTGTGGTGTTGGTGTTGGTGTTGGTGTTGGTGTTGGTGATGTTGGTGGTGTTGATGTTGGTGTTGGTGTTGGTGTTAGTGTTGGTGGTGTTGGTGTTAGTTTTGGTGTTGGTGGTATTGGTGTTGGTGGTGTTGATGCTGGTGTTAGTGTTGGTGTTGGTGGTATTGTTGTTGGTGGTATTCATGCTGGTGTTGGCGTTAGTGTTGGTGGTGTTGCTGTTGGTGTTGGTTTTAGTATTGCTGTTGGTGTTGGTGTTAGTGTTGGTGGTGTTGGTGTTAGAGTTGGTGCTAGTGTTGGTGTTGGTGGTCTTGGTGTAGGTGGCGTTGATATTGGTGTTGGTGTTAGTGTTGGTGTTGTGGTGTTTTTGTCGTTATGTTGGTTCTGGTGTTGGTGGTATGTTGATGTTTTGGTGTTTGGTGTTAGGCGTTTGTCGGTGGTGTGGTGGTATTATTGTTGTTGTTGTTGGTGGTGTTGATATTGTTGTTGGCGTTAGTGTTGGTGGGCCTAGTGTTGGTGGTGTTGATGTTGGTGTTTGTTTTCAGCATTGAGAGGTGTCGGAGGTTTCGGTGTTGGTACTGATGTTGGTGTTGGTGTCAGTTGGTGGTTGTTGTTGTTGTTGTTGTTGTTGTTGTTGTTGTTGTTGTTGTTGTTGTTGTTGTTAGTGTTGGTGTTGGTGTTAGTATTGTTGTTGGTGGTGTTGGTGTTGGTGGTCTTGGTCTTGGTGTTGGTGGTGTTGGTGCCTTGGTGGTGTTGATGCTGATGTTGGTGTTGGTGGTGTTGGTGTTGGTGTTGGTAGTGTTGATGTAGATGTTGGTATTAGTGTTTGTGTTAGTGGTGTTGATGTTGGTGTTGGTGGTGTTGGTGCTGGTGGTGTTTGTCTTTTTGTTGGTGCTGGTGGTTTTGGACTTGGTGGTGTTGGTGTTGGTGTTGGTGTTGGTGTTGGTGCCGGTGTTGGTCGTGTCAACGTTTGTGTTGATGTTTGTGTTTGTGTTGGTGTAAGTATTGGTGATATTGTTTCTTGTGTTTGTGTTGGTGGTGATGGTATTAGTTTTCATATTGCATAAGTAGTAGTGGCAGTGCAATCGTTTGCGTTTGTGTGCGCTTGTTTGTGGTTGAGGCTGTAGTGCGTGGGTGGGTGGGTGGGTGGATGGGGGCATGGAGATGACATCTTCGGAGCTGTGATGACATCTTCGGAGCTGACTGGGAGTGAATGTGTGTGCATGTGTGTTGGTGTTTGTGAGTTGGTGTTGGTGAGTTGGGGTTTGTGAGTTGATGTTGGTGTTGGCTGAAAAGTGAGGAAAATGAGGGAACGAAGAAAGAGAACAATTATAAGCAGGATGCGCGAGGGACTCACAGTGGTGAAATAAATACAAAAGATAGAGAACTAGTTAGGCGCAGGATGCGCAATAAACTCACACCAGTGAAATACAGTCCAGGAGTAGGCAAATAGGCTTAAGGGACTTGCCCAACCCTACAAAAGTAAAGCAAGTTTAAAAACAACAAGCACCAGTGAACTGAACCCCAACAGATCGTTAACACTGGTAAAAAACGAGACAAAACGTAGAGAACAAGTGAGAAGCAGGAAGTGAGAGAGGCTTAAACTGGTGAACACGAGAAAAAAACATAGAGAACAAGCCAGAAACTGGATGTGGGGGACACTCACACTGACAAAAAACGAGAAATTATAGATAATCTAGAGAACATAGAAAACAAGTAAGAAGCAAGCTGTGCAAGAGACTTACATGAGGAGTTGGTGTATCTCTGGCTTGGGAAGCTTTGAGGCTTCATCCTGAAGGAAGAGGCAAGGGGGTGGCTGCGGTCTGACTCATCAGTGCCTGCATCCACCTGGTTGTGGCTCACTCGCGCTTCTGTCATCACGTGGTCGTTTGTGTTACTAGATTCTCCTTGCTCTCCATGAGATGCTGATGCGGCATGAGATGTAACCACTACAATGGTGGAAGGGGGATGGGTGCGATCATTTGTTTTTCTGATGCCGTATCACCATCTCGCCATTCTATCGTTGCATGTCAAGGCATGAACCTACAGAACCTGAACCCTGAAACCTTAGAGGTAACAGGTAACCACAGCAATGGTGGCAAAGTGGGTGTCTGATTAGGCAACAGTGCATGGGGTGTTATGATGGCAAGGGGGTGTCTAAATAGGCAACAGCGCAGGGGTGCAATGGTGGCATGGTGGAGATGTGATCAGGCAGCAAGGTCTGATTAGGCAACAGTGCAAGAAGCCAATTGACACTGCGATAACACAAACAATCGAATAGACCTACCAGCTGCACCAGTGGGAAAGTTCTCTTCTGCTTTATCCTCCACTTTATAGGCTCTCTCCTTTGCCTCTTCCTTTTGCCTCTTCTTCCTCTGGAAATGGAGGATGAGATATGCAGAGGTCAGAAAGGTCGGTGGAATATGTCTGTCTGTCTGTCTGTCTGTCTGTCTGTCTGTCTGTCTGTCTGTCTGTCTGTCTGTCTGTCTGTCTGTCTATCTGTCTGTCTGTCTGTCTGCATGTACATTTGCATGTGTGTGCGTGTGTTTGCATCTGCATTTGCGCGCTTGCGCAAGAGAAAGAGAGACGGGGGGAGGGAGAGGGGGCGGTGTGTGTGTGTGGGGGGGGGGGGGGGGGGGGGGGGGACTACAACTCCAAGGCAAGTCATCATGTTGGATAGTTTGGTTTTCCCTAAACCCTTTACCCTAAATGCAAGTCATCATGTTGGATATCTGGCAAATTCTGAATGTATAATGCACTACATTCACAGAGACATTGTTTTCAGTTCATTAAGTAGGAATCCTGTAGCTTTTTGTTTTGGGGCCTCCCCTTCAAGGACAGCGTTCATACAGATGCAATATTTAGCGCAGACTCAAGGGGGGGGCAACTTCAAACCAAAATGACCCCATCATCAAACTTTGTAGCTATCATTGAGAGGATGAAGAATCCGGTCTTATTTCTTAATTTGGCCCAGAAGAAAAAAAGTGCTGGTCCTCCAAAGTTTGGGGCCGCAGGGGGAGAAATGGGGGGGGGGGGGGGGGGGGGGGAGGGAAAAATCTGAAATTTTCAAAAACTTAGGTACTTTTCAGGCACTTTTTGTATGGCCCTCAGAATGACATGGGAGTGGAACTAGGGTGTTCCCCCAAGTGTTCCTCTAATAAATACCAGTCCATTTATGCTAGTGGGGTAGGGATCCACCACATAGTATGCCCAGGGCAGAGGGGGGGGGTCTCTCTCCCCCTCTCTCTCTCTCTCTCTCTCTCTCTCTCTCTCTCTCTCTCTCTCTCTCTCTCTCTCTCTCTCTCACTCACAACGCCCTAACCAACACGTGTACAACGACGTACAGATCGAGTCCTCATGGTAGTTCACTGCTTCTTCCTTTTGCCTTCCCTTCACTGTGCTTCTTTTTTCGTTATGGTGCCTAGTGCTATTTGATGTTATTCAATGGACCCACAATCTAAGGGCGCTACCTGCGACAAGTGCGGTAAACGATTGATATGCGGCCACCACGGAAACTTAGAGCGCCATCAGAATTTGTTTTGAGGGGGTGGTTGCCAAGGAGGTCAATCTCAAAGGGCGTGAGCAGTGTGTGCAAAGGGAGCGAGATCAAGTGCGGTTTGAGGCATCCTTAGTAGACGCACCGGCATTGTTCTGGAAAATGGTGGTCGATGACGTCACCGACTAAGACCACATGTTGTAAATGACTACACTGTGCCCGTCAGCCATACATACATTAGTGGTTATTGAAGACCTGGTCAAGATTCTCTGGACCTGATTATTTAGTGCCCGATTGAAGCTTAGATTGAAGAAGTGATTACTTAATGCCTGGTTGAAGCTTGGATTGAAGACCTGATTATTTAATACCTGATAATTGAAGATTATTGAAGGTGGGCACATTAGGGGCCAAGGGGACCTGACCCCAAGCCCCACCAAACAATGTAACATTGGTGATGATGATGTTTTATGCTTCAAACATTCCCAATGGTCTCGAGACCAACCCCAATGGATAGGCCTTTAAAAACCCCGTAAAATGAGCATAATTAGACACCATAACATTAAGTGGTGGCTGAGATAGTGGCTGTACAGTGGGTTCCGGAGGGGGGGGGGGGGGGGGGGGGGGGGGGAGGGGTCTGCTGAAGGGTGCCTCAGCCCTTTTTTGTGATGGGGTCTATCACTTGTGTTTTTGCCCCCACCCCTGCGCAGAGTGCATATTTTCTGAAGGGTTCTGGGGCGGGGGGCATGTACCATCCACAGGACCCACCTTCTTGCACCAGAGGAGGAGGAATATCCAGAAGCAACAGCACATGAGCAAACCCAGCACAATGGCCAGGGCCAAAGCCCATATGGGAAATCCATCACCACCACCATCTTCTGGGGTCGGAGGGGCTGGGGGCAGTAAAATTCCTCGAGAGATGGAAGGGATGAGAAGGCTGTCGTAGTTGTCTTCAGGCATCTCCACCATATAACAGGTGCTGAGGGTGGGCTGCATGAAAGGACAAGCAAGGGAGGTTAACATTATGAATTTCTGTTTCCGAGTATTTACGAAGCAGCTTTACAGTCAATCTCCTTTTCCAAAATTCGAAACTCGAAATTCGACATTCAAAATTCGAATAGAAAACATGCACTACGTACCTCAATCCCCATAGCAGTCTCCAGCAGGGCCAGAGCAGCTGCTTCAGCTTCATCGCAGCTCAACAGTGAGCCGCTTAATGAGCTGCTGACCAAAAGATCAGTCCCAATCTCGAAATCTCTTTCCGGATTGAAGCAGCTGCTCCCCATAGCTGCAATGGCCTTTGCCAAATCCCGCTTAAACTGCTCAACATCTTCATCTGCGCCTAGACTGAATTTCAGCTGTGAGGAGGGTGTTGTTTGTGTTAGTATTAGTGTTGGTGTTGTTATTAGTAGCGTTGGCAATATGTTAGAATTAAGGTGTATGAGGTATTATATATGATGTCCCCCCCCCCCCCCCCACCCCCATAATTAGGCACCTATATATATATATATATATATCCAGGGGTAGGCCAAATACGTTCAAGGGACTTGCCCAACTGTTACAGGAAGGGCTAAAAAATAAAGAAGAGATGACGAGCAGCATCCTGCATGGCTGGAGCCATGTAACAAAGTTCCAAGTTCCAAGTTATGTAGGGAATGCTAAGGAAAGCTCAACCTAGTTAGGGGACGTTGGGCGAAAACCCTTTTGTAAAAAAAAGGGAACATCAGGGAAAGCTTAACCTAGGTAGAGGACGTTAGGCGAAAATCCTTCTTGTATATTTATTTAGGTTGGGCAAGTCTCCTTAGCCAAAGTGGCTACCCTTGGACAGTAACATGAAGACATTCCAATAATAACAACAGTCACACTCAGGACGCAAAACAGACATTCATTGTTAGGACGATAGGGCACTCCGGGTCCTCAGCCTGCAGGTGGCGAGATAAGCGGCGAGCAAAATCACAGGTCGAAGTGACGTTGTCCCGAGGGAAGACCAAATAATCAGCCAGGAAATCCCTGAGGAGGGGGGGTGGGGTGTGTGTGTGTGTGTGGGGGGGGGGTCATGACAGTACGGCGAATCATGAGAGTACGGTGAATCGTGTAAGTATGGTGAATCATGAAAGTACAGTGAATCATGAAAGTACATTGATCATGAAAGTACAGTGAATCATGAAAGTACAGTGAATCATGAAAGTACAGTGAATCATGAAAGTACAGTGATCATGGAAGCACAGTGAATCATGAAAGTACATTGATCACGAAAATACAGTAATCATGAAAATACATTGATCATCAAAGTACAGTGAAACATGAAAGTACAGTGAAACATGAAAGTATGGTGAATCATGAGAGTACATTGATCATGCAAGTACAGTGAAACATGAAAGTATGGCGAATCATGAAAGTACATTGATGATGAAAGTACATTGATGATGAAAGTACATTGATCATGAAAGTACAGTGAAACATGAAAGTATGGCGAATCATGAAAGTACATTGATCATGAAAGTTCATTGATGATGAAAGTACATTGATCATGAGAGTAAAGTGAATCATGAAAGTACAGTGAAACATGAAAGTATGGCGAATCATGAAAGTACATTGATGATGAAAGTACATTGATGATGAAAGTACATTGATCATGAAAGTACATTGATCATCAAAGTACAGTGAAACATGAAAGTAGGGTGAATCATGAAAGTACATTGATCATGAAAGTACAGTGAAACATGAAAGTATGGTGAATCATGAAAGTACATTGATCATGAAAGTATGGTGAATCACGAAAGTACAGTTCCATTATATTTTATGTGTTTAAGAATCAAACAATTGTTTGAAGGTTCATAAGTATTTTTTCATTTTAGCCCCTCCTGTCACGGTTGGGCAAGTCCCTTCAGCCTATTTGGCTTACCCCTGGACAACATATCAACAATAATCATACATACCTGATAGAGCTCTGGCTGCTTTCGTCACAGTCTTGTATAGGAGATTCTTGATTCAAGGGAATACGTGCCCACACGACATATCCCTCAACCTGGGGCAGTGAGTGATGGGTTGGGTTAGTAGCATGGGTCGGGTTGGCTTTATACCACGGGTTGGGTTGGTAGCATGGGGACAATACATGAAGACTATACATGGAAACAACACATGGATATGTACTCGTGTTTTTATTCATTTATGTATTTATTCATTGGTGTATTTATGCATTTGTATATTTATGGATTGGCACATTTATGCATGGACGCATGTATGCATGGACACATTTATGTATATATATATATATATATATATATATATATATATATATTATATATATATATATATATATATATATATATATATATATGTATATATATATTATACAGGAGGTGTCAAGGCCTCCAAATTTTGACTTCTCCCGATTGATTTTTTCTGATAATGGGGCTGTAATCGCATGTATCATTGCCATATTATGAGACATTTTTCAGGTCATTCTGAGCACCTCATTTAGGGGGGGGGGGGGGGGTCAGCCCTCCTCAGGTTTTTTTCTAACTTTTTACTCAGACCTCTATATGACATTCTGAGAACACCCTTAAGTAGGCCTTGGTAAGGGCAGTCCATTGGCACCACTTTGTACTTTGTGCAATAAGTATCTACCCCTTGAATGGGTGGGTGAATGGGGTCAGCCTTCCTCAGTTTTTTTCTAACTTTTTAATCAGGCCTCCAAATGACATTCTGAGACCACTCATGAGTAGGCCTTGGCAAGAGCAGTCCATTGGCACCAATTTGGACCTTATGCAATAAGTATCTACCCCTTGGGTGGGTGGGTGGGCGGATTGTTGGGTGAATGGGGTTGAATAACTGAATTTTGACTATCAGACAATCCCTTTGTGGGAATTTTGAGGATGCCATTATGTGCGCCATACCGTAAACCCCCACAATCCATATCTAAGTTTTTCAATAAGGGGGTATTTCGATTTAAATGGGGGGGGGGTCAGCCCCCCTCAGGGTTTCTAGGGATAGGTGTCCCCCCCCTTTTTTTTTATACTCCCGATATATATATATATACCTGCATTTTAATTGATATATACATGCATTGACATAAACATTTACTGGCACATACACGTATTGACATATACATACATTCGGAAACATCACTTATGTGTTTGGACATTAGTAGCCAATCATGAAATGTGGTTGTGACACTTCAGAGACAGCATGGCACTATATCATCACCACTACAACCTGA
>JACBWV010000610.1:65899197-66089197 GCA_013435795.1 Chlamydomonas sp. ICE-L
GTTTTGAGTTTGCGTCTTCTTCTGCAATTTCTGACGCGAACTCCGGTGGTACTGGCAAGAGCTGACTCACATCTAATGGATTGCGAGTGAATGGATCGGTGGCACTTGCAACGCACCCATTTTTCTATCCAACAAGGTCATACAGATGACCTGCTGGTGAGACGGCTGGCGATCTGGCCAGTTCCTGACAGGTATGCGCAACCCTTTTCATGTCAGTACTCCACCAATTAGGGATATGTAGGCGGTTTTTTACTGGTTGCTAAACATGGTCTGTAAATAAGACAGTGTCAAAAGGATTTTTGGGGGATCTCCTGTAATATCTGAGAAATAAATATATTACTACTATCGAGAATAATATATTCAATGTGGATGGAATCCTTAGCATTTATCTCTATTTTTCTATTGTTGGTCGTCGCCGGCTTTCTCGTCGCCTCGCACATTTTCCTGCGAAGAGAGATCAGCACACATGAAGACCAGTTGGGAGATCTCGTATCGCGGTTGGTTTCCGAAGTTTAAACGATCGCAGCAAGCGGACGCAATTCATTCCTCTTCTCTTAAAAAGCAAAGCGTATGATGTGAAGATTAATACGTGTTGAAAGACGTTGTAGCGAATGTATAACACGAGATCTAACGAATTAATTCCCAAGTCGTTGCAATGGAAAGCAAACAGAAGGAATGGGACGCGAAATTGAATTTCTCAACAGTCTGTCGGCCAAGGAACTTTGAATGTAACTGGAGCCACTGGCCAAGGTCTGCATTGACGGGATATGTATGACAAAGGGAGACGTCGCCATTTCAAGGCCGCTTCGCTCAATTACAGCAGAAACCACCCGCTACGGTCGGGTTCGCTCAATTACAGCAGAAACCCAACCCGCTACGACCGGGTTCGCTCAATTAGAGAAGAAACCACCCGCTACGACCGGGTTCGCTCAATTAGAGAAGAAACCACCCGCTATGTCCTCCATTGTTACGACGCCAATAATGAAAATAATTGCTACACTTGCAACGATGTCTTAAATGCATACAGAGCGAAAAGATGGGGATACAATGAGAATAATTTTGAAACAGTGCAGAATGCAGAGGCACGGAACAAGGCAGGCAGATGCACAAGATCGTGCACAATCGGGGGCTCAGGCACAGGCAGCGCAGCACCGGCAACAGGTTGTTACGGTGCCAATAATGCAAATAATTGCTCCACTTGCAACGATGTCATAAATGCATACAAAGCGAGAGGATGGGCATACGACCAGAAAATTTTAAACAGTGCAAGTGACCCCAACCTACAAATTCAAATATAAATGCATCAGTAACCCCGAATACTTGGGATGTTTTCGCAAAGCATTCAGTCGATCGACCTCTCCTGATGTCAACCACAGATCCGCAGCGAAGGGAAGTAAGTTGTTGTTGTCAACTTTGGGAGGCCCTAACTTTCTTTGTTGGTGTCAGAATGGAACGATTCAAAAAGCGTCTCCGATGCAAACTCACCTAATGAATGCGTTTCCGCGATCTCCGGTCTCAGAATCGCGAGTGAACTGTGTGAAACTCGCAAGCCAAGTAGTATATCTGCTCTCGAAGCTTCTGGGCTTCTGCTGTCCTTAGGGTAGGCGTAGTGGTCAGTCGAATGTCTCATAAAGTGTAGTGAATCCGGGTTCGCTTGCTTGAGAAGACAGTGTCTTCGATGGGCGTTCCTCGCTCCCGGCCGATTTTGACTGGTCAAAGGTTCGGGTCTGTCGCATGGTCGCGATTCCGGGATGGTCGAAATCTCTGGCCGGCGATTCGTTCCCAAGGCTCTAGCTTCTGCGCAGCTTCCGAATCCATCACCGGCGATTTTCGACCGCGTTCGAGTTCACAATTTGAAGCCGACGAGTCCCGGAAAATTCAAAAAATCGGCCGGGACCCAGGAACGACCACGTCGTGGTCTTCAGACCCCCTTTAATATGTGTGGGAGTGAGTCAGCAGCTCAATTCCATTGCCCCACTCCGTGGGGCCCGCGTGTCCTGTCATAATTCCGACATAGCTCTGTCGAGCAGAAGTCTGCTTGATAATTCTCCCTGTCCGGTGACTCGACAATTTCTCAGAAGCTTCGAGAGCAAACTCGACTTTCGACTTTCAACGGTGCACTCGCGATTCTACGTACTGAAACCCTGTACTTAAGAAACATCATCGAATTTATAAACAATGATTGACAAGTCTCTACTACTTATCTCCATCGCTACCTTCGCTTTTTTTACATAGTTCGACTGAAGACTGAGGCTCGAGAGCTCGATCGACATAAGGCAGATGCTGCTCGAGTGAATATATTGGAGATTGATCTTGAGAATGCTCGACTGAAGAGTGATCTTGAGAATGCTCGACATAAGGCAGATGCTGCTCGAGTGAATAGATTGGAGATTGATATTGAGAATGCTCGACTGAAGAGTGATCTTGAGACTGAGCGCGCAGACTCGCTTGAGAAGCAACTGAGGTACGAGCTGTCAAGCATGACTATCGAGCAATGGAATTCCCTGAACGATCATGACAGGCGTCTCAATGAGGATCTTTGCAAACAATACGGCATCCCCTTCCCCAACATGCAGGAGTCGTCCGACCCATATTCAACCGATCTGGAGGTGGTTGCAGAGGTGTCCGACGAGGAAGCTGACTCAGCCGACCCTGGGCACGATAATGAATGAATGAATGGAGAAATTACCGTGTGAGACGATGATCCTACAGATGAACTGATGCGAGAGGTCTCTCGCTCTGTGACTCGAATCGACTCGACAGTTTCCGCCGTGATGTAATGCGAGAGGTCGGTCGCCATGTGATGTGACTCGCCTCGCCTCGCCTAGACAGATGCCGCCGTCCTTGATGAGAGTGGTCGAAACACGAGTGTAAACGTTGTTGTGGCCTTCAGGCCCTCCGCCCCCCCCCGCATCCTTACATGACACACGACATTCGACAGTGTTCCGCATCTCCGATACATTCGACAGTGTTCCGCATCTTGCGTGTGTCCTCCGATACATTCGACAGTGTTCCGCATCTCCGATACGTTCGACAGTGTTCCGCATCTCCGATACATTCGACAGTGTTCCGCATCTCCGATACATTCGACAGTGTTCCGCATCTTGCATGTGTCCTCCGATACATTTGACAGTTTTCCGCCGTTTGCTTGTGTCCTCCGATACCGCTTCTTCCAAGCTTGATGTGAACTGTGGGCTCCCCTCCGGTCGCCCACCCGCTCGGTTCCTCGCGGACCCTTTTGTGGGGGCTCCCCTCCGGTCGCCCCCAGTCGCTCCGCTGTGGGGAGGTGAAAGGGGCTCCGCCGCTTGTTATATGTTAATGTGAGACGGTTCTCATCCAAGTGTTGTTTGTTATCTTTGCCTCGACTCGACTCGACAAAGGTTCCGCCGTCATGTAATGCGAGAGGTCGGTCGCCATGTGATGTGATGTTATGTGATGTGACTCGACTCGACCAGGTTCCGCCGTCATGTGATGAGAGAGGTCGGTCACCATGTGATGTGATGTTATGTGATGTGACTCGACTCGACTCGACTCGACCAGGTTCCGCCGTCATGTGATGCGAGAGGTCGCTCTGGGAGTCTGGGAGTGGGAGTGGGGGGTGGGGTCCTATCCTGAAGACACAGAGTCAGAAGACACACCGTCTCTGTATTGACAATATCGGTTACAAAATATGGTTGACTTGGTCAATTTTTCATAATCCTTAAAAAAAGTACAATGTAATCATCAACTGTCCCTAGCTGTATGAGCTTGTCTCAATGTCGAACGGGGACAAAAACCCCAGAGCAGCGAGTGTCTCCTCGATCAACACGATATTCAGAAGAAGAAGCTCAGGGCACAGAATATATGTTCCTTCTCTCGCTCATTCTCTCGTTCCTTCTCTCGCTCATTCTCTCGTTTCTTCTCTCGCTCATTCTCTCGTTCCTTCTCTCGCTCATTCTCGCGTTCCTTCTCTCGCTCAACAACGGCAAAGCTGGGGGGGTCTGGCGGCACGTCCTCGGTGACGCAATCAATGCTGTCGACGCCACCTGTCCACACGTACTGGAATACGATATCGGCCATCTCCCGAAAGACGGCACCTGAATCACCTGCGTCAAGTTGGTAGTACTCGTACCCAACGTCGCGACGGGGCTTGACTCGAGGGTCTCCTCGAAGGTACCGGAGCAGGACAGTCTCAGCCTCCACACAAGCACGCGGATTAAGTACGTGGATTTCGAAGATCATCTTTGAGTTCTTCGGGTACTGAGAAAGTCGCTTACCAAAGGGCTTCGACGTCCTGCCCACCTTGACGACAATCTCATCCTTCTGAATGAACTTGTGCTCAACCAACGCGTACACGACATTGGTTGTCATGTGCGCCATGATTGCTGTCGAGCTGCTCCTATGCTATCCCAATGCTCGCGTTTACACCACTTCCACAAGACGATGAGTGGCGATGATCCGCCACCGTGTCATGAATGGACGGTGTGGATGCGACAGTTTTCCACAGTTTTGCGTGTGATTGACAGGTTTCTGCAGCTCAATTCCCCTGCCCCACTCCGTGGGTCCCGCTATTCCCCTATCGATATACGATATCTATTGTCTAGCAGACCTCTGCTTGACATGTGATCACCGTTTGCGATTACTTTTACCGTGTCTTCCTCATCCGTTAGTTCCCTTTTTTGGCAAAGTCTCCGACTGTATAAGGAAATTGTGGGTGATTATTGTATTTTGGGCTTGTTGTTGCAAGCCCAAGTGTTACAGTGATGGTGTACGCGAGTCATCAAATGAATCCCCCCACTCCGCGGGTATAATTCATTTTGTTTCTCGATCCCCCTATCGATATACGAGAGTGCTTGTCTAGCAGCCCCATGCTTGACATGTGATCACCGGTTGCGATGCGAGCGATCGTCCCCCGTAAGTCGACATCGTTCCGCCGCCTGATGCGAGAGGTCGTTCTCCATGTGATGTGATGTGATGTGACTCGACAGTTTCCGCCGTGATGCGAGAGGTCGGTCGCCATGTGATGTGATGTGACTCGACTCTACTCGACAGTTTCCGCCGTGATGCGAGAGGTCGGTTGCCATGTGATGTGATGTGACTCGACTCTACTCGACAGTTTCCGCCATATAATGCGAGAGGTCACCATGTGATGTGCCTCGCCTCGACTCGACAGTTTCCGCCGTGATACGAGAGGTCGCCATGTGATGTGATGTGACTCGCCTCGACTCGACAGTTTCCGCCGTGATACGAGAGGTCGCCATGTGATGTGACTCGACTCGACTCGACTCGAATCGACTCGACAGTTTCCGCCGTGATACGAGAGGTCGCCATGTGATGTGATGTGATGTGATGTGACTCGACTCGACTCGACTCGACAGATGCCGCCGTCCTTGATGAGAGATCATCATCATCATAATAAAGTGTCTGCTTGAGACATCGCCGTCTCTTTTAGAGACGGATGTGGAGAAGCTTGAGGGTGAGGCATGAAAAATCTTACTTGACCTTTCTATAAAACTTCTAAACCATAATTTAATCTCACCGCATTTTTCTCGTCCTTATTCCGCTGCCTCCACTTCCTTGAGTTCTCCTCAAGCACCTCCCTGACCTCCTCACTGTACCTTGATACATTCGGGTCGAACTTCATGATCTCACGCATCGCCTTCATGACCATTCCCGCCTCTTCCTGTAATTTACCCCCCAGTATCATCTTCACTCTCTCTTCCATCTCGAAGTATCGCTTCTTTGACAACGTTGAAATCCCCTTGTCTCCATTTTGGTTTGTTGGCGTGACGAACTTCGTGACCTTCCTCGACGAGTTCATTGTGTGCGATCTTTTTTGTCTTTTTTGTTCAGTTGTTTGTGTTTACAATTGTAATAACGGTCATTAGCAGTTATGCTCCCTTAAACCTTCAAAATCGTAGAGAATCTTTTACAAACAAATAAATAACCCAACCAACATGCCATGCATGTCTCGGTGATCGTCTGAAGAAGTCTTGGTCAGCCATTGGATATGATTCCGTCCACTCATCATCCTGTAACACCTCCCTAGATCCGTCCCCCCATCTCAAAACCCTAAATGGATGTCGAGCGGCACGTGTGTCAGCAGCGCCCCCCGCATCCTTACATGACACACGACATTCGACCGTGTTCCGCCGTTTGCGTGAGAATGCGTGAGTGGTTGGTGGGCATCATCATCATGATCTCGACAGCAGCCTCCGCGACGCGTGTGTGAGGATGCGGTATGTGTCGTGATAAAGTGCGTTATCCTATCTATCTATCTATCTAATAATTGTTTGCCGATGGACTATGGCTTGTCTATACATGGACATCTCGTGGCCAGAAAGGGCAGCTGCGGCGTGAGGTCCGTGCGCAGAAGACGAAGCTTCACGAGCTCCAGCATCCTTGGGGTATTGCGCCTCAAGACGTTCGCTCCTTCTCTTGCTCAAGAACGGCAAATATGGGGGGGTCGGTTGGCACGTCCTCGGTGCCGCAATCAAGGCTGTCGACGCTACCTGTCCACACGTACTGGAATACGATATCGGCCATCTCCCGAAAGACGGCACCTGAATCACCCGCGTCAAGTTGGTAGTACTCGTATCGACGGTGCTTGACTCGAGGGTCTCCGCTAAGGTACCGGAGCAGGGCAGTCTCAGCCTCCACACAAGCACGCGGATTAAGTACGTGGATTGCGAATATCATCTTTGAGTTCTTCGGGTACTGAGAAAGTCGCTGACCAAAGGGCTTCGACGTCCTGCCCACCTTGAAGACGATCTCATCCTCCTGAATGAACTTGTGCTCAAACAACGCGTACACGACATTGGTTGTCATGTGCGCCATGATCTCTGTCGAGCTGCTCACATGCTGTATCCCAATGCTCGCGTTTACACCACTTCCACAAGACGATGAGTGGCGATGATCCGCCACCGTGTGTCATGAATGGACGGTGTGGATGCGACAGTTTTCCACAGTTTTGCGTGTGATTGACAGGTTTCTGCAGCTCAATTCCCCTACCCCACTCCGTGGGGCCCGCTATTCCCCTATCGATATACGAGATCTATTGTCTAGCAGACCTCTGCTTGACATGTGATCACCGTTTGCGATTACTTTACCGGGTCTTCCTCATCCGTTAGTTCCCTTTTTTGGCAAAGTCTCATATAAGGAAATTGTGGGTGATTGTTGTATTTTGGGCTTGTTGTTGCAAGCCCAAGTGTTACAGTGATGGTGTACGCGAGTCATCAAATGAATCCAATCCAATCCTCTGCCTTCAGAAACTAATAGAGTTGTCGTTAAAGCAGGAGTCTGCTTTATAAATCTTCATGTTTCATTCTAGTATTCCGTCGACTGTAGTATAAAACAACATGTCACTAACATGTCACAAGGTAACACTACACCCATCACAATGGGGTCCGGCTCCACCACCAGTCTTTCTACTATCAGTAGTATTCCTTCTGGTCTCCGTTTGAGTCGTAGTCCTCCTGTGAACAAGCGTCCATCTTCTTCCGAGCATGAGGTCTTTTACTTGCACGAAAAGGTTGACCTCTCCAAAGTTGACTCCCTCTTGGACTCCCATGGCATGGTGGATCTCAAGATCAATGACCGTGATAAGTGGAAACAAATCGCGAGCACGTGCATGGTCGCCCGTTCCTTGGGAGGCTACGTTCCGGTTCGTTATTATATGCACGAGTCCCAGGATGGATATGGTCGCATGAAAAGTCGTGTTGATGCGACCGGCGTGTCCGCTGTTCCGTATGTGAGGATGGGGCGGGAGGCCCGTGCTGTGCTCGCTGGCGATTTGTACTGGGATGTGGACATGGTCAATTGCCAACCTAGTTTCTTGTCCCAAAAGTGCCAGCAATACAAGATAAAATCACCACTCTTGGATCGCTATGTCACCGATCGTGAAGCTTCTCTCACCGAGGTCATGGATGCATGTGGTGTCACTCGCGAAGACGCTAAGAATCTCTTCATCCGCCTCATTTTTTTGGGCAGCGTGGATGCGTGGACGACTGACTGTGGTCTAGAAGTTGATCGTAATCTTGTGCCTGTCTGGATCCACGCCCTCAAGAAAGAGCTCCGCGAGGTGGCAACCAATTTGATGGATTTGCCCATTTCAGAAGTTGAGATGATCGGCCAGATGGTTAAAAGGCGGTCCGCGTGTACTCCTGTCTCGTTTGGTTCTGAGCTCTCAAATTCCGGCGACCCTTTGGCCACTTTTATCGCCCTTTTCTTGCAGAGCATCGAACACGAATGTGTTTCAGCACTCGTGCACGAAGTGCATGGTCATCATTACAGTGTTGGCGGCATCATCTACGACGGCATCTTAGTGGACAAGTGTGGTTGCATGCCCATTCCTGATGATGACTTGCTTCTTCTCTTGGAAACTGGAGTGAGTCGACGCACCGGCTATACCATCAAACTCGCAGTCAAGCCTTTGTCACCCTCTCCGCATTGGACGACCCCCCCTCCCCTTGAAGATACCTCCAATAATGCAGAATATGAGGATTGGATGAACGGATCTGAGCTTCTCAGCTATGATGAAGTCAAATGCAATTGGGAAAAGTCGGCGTTCAAGATCATCAACCAGGTCGTGTACGTGCGCATCGATGGGCAAGGTATCCGCCATGTCACATCTGAGAAGACTCTGCAAGAGGCGTTTCGTCACTTGGGATATGTCGACATTACGTTGCGCGACTCTGGGAGCGTTTCGGTAAGCCGGACACAACCATTCATTCCGAGGTGGATCAAAGACACATCTATCCGCAAGTATGATGACATGAAGCTTATGCCGCCCCCTATCGAGGTTGGAGGCAATGTCTACAATATTTGGAACGGTTTCGAAGTCGAACGCGATGTGTCGTCACATGATGATTCAGTCATGGCCGACCATCCCTCGGTCGAGGTCTTCATCGATTTCCTTCACACGTTGTGTGGCAATAACCAGGAGTGCACGGATTACATCCTGAACTGGATCGCGCAAATCTTCCAACAACCTGCTCAGAAGACCGGGGTGGCAATCTTACTCAAGGGCGAGGAGGGCGTCGGCAAGAATCGTGCCACCGACCTTTTGAGGGCGATGGTGGGCGCCGACAAGTTCCTGCACCGGCAAACACGCTCTATGGTCGCTTCAATCGCCAACGTGAGGGGCGTTTCCTCATCGTCGTCAATGAGTCCAATGGACATGATAACTTTGCAGCCAACGATGTCATCAAGGACATGATCACATGTGATCAGTTTGAATGCGAGTCCAAAGGAGTCAATGCATACACCATGCAGTGTTTTTCTCGCTTCATCTTCACCACCAACAACGACAACTGCCTCCGAGTGAATCCTGATAACCGAAGGTATGTCATTATCGAGACATCGTCTGTGCTGAAGGGTAACACTGAGTACTTCAACCACCTTTCGGGGCTGATCGACGATGCAGAGTCCAGAGTCGCGTTTTACAAGTTCTTGATGGCAAGGGACATCAAGGGCGTCGAATGGATACGGTCTAGGCCTGCAACCACCTACATGTCGCAAATGGTCTCCATGAATCTTCCGTACGAGCACCAATTCATCTTGCACATGATCCAGGGTCTGAGCGTCGAGCATAACAACGTGGTCGACAGTATCATCGATTATTCTCCCTCTGTGAGCATCAAGGCGGAGACCTTGTTCGACCAGTTCAATGACTGGCTATCCACGATCCGTGCTTCTGATAAGCATGAAACCAACTTGATCAAGTTTGGTCTCAAGATGTCCAAGCTCGTGCGTGATGATACAAAGAACCTGGGCTTGAGGGGCATCTCCAAGAATCGCACCAACACTGGGGCTGTTTACTATTTCTGTATTAAGGACGTCCTCGATGCCATGCGTGAGAAGATGTGGTTTGATTGATGGATGCTTCTGTTTGTCGGTGCCCTCGATGACTTGCTTGTGCAATGCCATGTGCCTCATACACCAGTCCTCTCGTCAAGCACACGCCTTCTGCCTGCCAACGAAAGTCCGTTGTGGGTTCGTTTGGTCGCCACTCAACACGTAATGAGAGCCCCTTTAATTGTTATACGGTTCAGCAGCTGATATTACCGTAAACCATATAGGTAGTGATTAGATTACAAGTTATGTATAGTTATATATATATTGTATGTAAAATGAAGTAGATGTATGTCTGTATAATTACATTATATAGGGAGGGTTCCAAGTACCCATCACCTGTGAACTCTACACATTGATTGTAACTCAGTCAGCTCCGGCAATCAATGTAATGTTTTCTACGACCTACGCCTTCTGTCTTCCAATGAAAGTCCGTTGTGGGTTCGTTTGGTCGCCACTCAACACGTAATGAGAGCCCCTTTAATTGTTATACGGTTCAGCAGCTGATATTACCGTAAACCATATAGGTGGTGATTAGATTACAAGTTATGTATAGTTATATATATATTGTATGTAAAATGAAGTAGATGTATGTCTGTATAATTACATTATATAGGGAGGGTTCCAAGTACCCATCACCTGTGAACTCTACACATTGATTGTAACTCAGTCAGCTCCGGCGATCAATGTAATGTTTTCTACGACCTACGCCTTCTGTCTTCCAATGAAAGTCCGTTGTGGGTTCGTTTGGTCGCCACTCAACTCGTAATGAGAGCCCCTTTAATTGTTATAAGGTTCAGCAGCTGATATTACCGTAAACCATATAAGTAGTGATTAGATTACAAGTATGTATAGTTATATATATATTGTATGTAAAATGAAGTAGATGTATGTCTGTATAATTACATTATATAGGGAGGGTTCCAAGTACCCATCACCTGTGAACTCTACACATTGATTGTACCTCAGTCAGCTCCGGCAATCAATGTAATGTTTTCTACGACCTACGCCTTCTGTCTTCCAACGAAAGTCCGTTGTGGGTTCGTTTGGTCGCCACTCAACACGTAATGAGAGCCCCTTTAATTGTTATACGGTTCAGCAGCTGATATTACCGTAAACCATATAGGTAGTGATTAGATTACAAGTTATGTATAGTTATATATATATTGTATGTAAAATGAAGTAGATGTATGTCTGTATAATTACATTATATAGGGAGGGTTCCAAGTACCCATCACCTGTGAACTCTACACATTGATTGTACCTCAGTCAGCTCCGGCGATCAATGTAATGTTTTCTACGACCTACGCCTTCTGTCTTCCAACGAAAGTCCGTTGTGGGTTCGTTTGGTCGCCACTCAACACGTAATGAGAGCCCCTTTAATTGTTATACGGTTCAGCAGCTGATATTACCGTAAACCATATAGGTAGTGATTAGATTACAAGTTATGTATAGTTATATATATATTGTATGTAAAATGAAGTAGATGTATGTCTGTATAATTACATTATATAGGGAGGGTTCCAAGTACCCATCACCTGTGAACTCTACACATTGATTGTACCTCAGTCAGCTCCGGCAATCAATGTAATGTTTTCTACGACCTACGCCTTCTGTCTTCCAATGAAAGTCCGTTGTGGGTTCGTTTGGTCGCCACTCAACTCGTAATGAGAGCCCCTTTAATTGTTATACGGTTCAGCAGCTGATATTACCGTAAACCATATAGGTAGTGATTAGATTACAAGTTATGTATAGTTATATATATATTGTATGTAAAATGAAGTAGATGTATGTCTGTATAATTACATTATATAGGGAGGGTTCCAAGCACCCATCACCTGTGAACTCTACACATTGATTGTAACTCAGTCAGCTCCGGCAATCAATGTAATGTTTTCTACGACCTACGCCTTCTGTCTTCCAATGAAAGTCCGTTGTGGGTTCGTTTGGTCGCCACTCAACACATAATGAGAGCCCCTTTAATTGTTATACGGTTCAGCAGCTGATATTACCGTAAACCATATAGGTAGTGATTAGATTACAAGTTATGTATAGTTATATATATATTGTATGTAAAATGAAGTAGATGTATGTCTGTATAATTACATTATATAGGGAGGGTTCCAAGTACCCATCACCTGTGAACTCTACACATTGATTGTACCTCAGTCAGCTCCGGCGATCAATGTAATGTTTTCTACGACCTACGCCTTCTGTCTTCCAATGAAAGTCCGTTGTGGGTTCGTTCGGTCGCCACTCAACTCGTAATGAGAGCCCCTTTAATTGTTATAAGGTTCAGCAGCTGATATTACCGTAAACCATATAGGTAGTGATTAGATTACAAGTTATGTATAGTTATATATATATTGTATGTAAAATGAAGTAGATGTATGTCTGTATAATTACATTATATAGGGAGGGTTCCAAGTACCCATCACCTGTGAACTCTACACATTGATTGTACCTCAGTCAGCTCCGGCAATCAATGTATTTTTTCTCTCCTCTCAGACAGACAGACCCGACCCACACACACTCAGGTGCATGATGATGGAACACCCACACACACTCACGCATCCTTACATGACACACGAAGGCTTTCGCATCCCCCCCGTCCATAATGTCATTCGCTCACACACATACCATGGCGTCTGTCGCATCCCCCCGTCCGTACATTCATGACACACGTCATCTGTCCGTATTTTGCGTTTCTTACACTCGTTTGTTTGAGTCCGCACGCACACGAAACCCTTGTCGTCGACTAAATCCTCGTGATACGCGCGTCCCAACCAACTCTCTATCAATGCGTAATCCAATGCGTAATCCAATGCGTAATGTTTTCGCGCGCCTCTAATCTTCCCACGAGTCCTCAACTGAATTCCCCTGCCCCCCTCCGTGTGTCCCCATGCGCCTCGACAAATACGAACCCTGTCCACGCCACACCCTGTCCACGCCACACACACCCCAGCCATGTCAATCTTAACCAAGTACCGAAGTTCTCCAATTCTTCTCTCACGAACTCAGTGTGTATCCAGCGAAATCCGAAAGCTAATTCCGAGGGTGAACTCAGTGTGTTAGGGAGCATCCAGCGAACTCCGAAAGCTGATTCCGAGGGTGAGTTCAATAGTAGCAGTCATCGAGATCTAGTCATGGTTACTTTCATTGCTGCTATTATTCTCGAGTCTTGCTAGCTCTATGTTTCCACCTGCGAAAGCATTATCCAGTCATGGTTACTTTCATGGCTGCTAGTATTTGCGAAGTTCGAGTTTGGATTGCGCTGGCTTGCTAGCTCTATGTCTCCACCTGCGAGAGCATTATCCATTCATGGTTACTTTCATGTCTGCTAGTATTTGCGAGGCTTTCTATCTCTATGGCTCCACCTGCGATAGTCATGGTTACCTTCATTGCTGCTAGTGCTAGTATTTGCGAAGTTCGAGTTTGGATTGCGCTGGCTTTCTATCTCTATGGCTCCTCCACCTGCGATAGCATGAGCTGACCAACCATCCACCCATGTTCGCAGGCACTGAAGATGGCTATGATGAAGAAGGGGGCTATCAAGATTCAGCTCCGAACTTCCATGTGTATGCATTCCGAGTATGCAGGAAGTGTTCCGTACATCAAGAATGGCATCTTTTGCATCATCGACGAGGAGGATGGTGGCGAGGATGTTGTCGACAGGGAAGGTGTTCGACTGCGAGATTTGAAGCACTCTTCATCTCCTGATTTTAGTGTCCTAATCATGAAGATGTTTGGTATGCCTATCCCTATGCTTGTGAATTGCAGGGATTGCCCTGCGAATGCAGTTGTGACAGTCGATCACTCGACTACATTCGAATCATGTGACTGTGGTGTATGCCCACTTAGCATGGGGGCGGGTGGGTCTGGACGTTAGTTGATGAGGTGGTGGGGGGTGAGATGGAGATCTATGTATTGATTGAGATTAGCTATTGTAACCAGTTGAATCCGCCCACTATTCTCCCTGTCCCACTCCTTGCCTATGTTGTCAGCTGTACTACTAGGAAACTTTATTGGCATCTGATTCAGATTCTTTTTGAATTAATTTTTTGCAATCTCAACGGCTCGCCGGAGACTGACACTGTTTTACCTGAAATGTAACCAAAATGCGGCGTCGGCCTAACACAGCCTGGGGTGTCTCACGGTTAAGTTTTTCGGTAAATTACGCATCAATCAATCCCTATTTTCAACGTGTTCACATGAACACCTCTGAAAAGACTCTCCATCTTGGGAACAAGAATTATTACAAAAAATAAGAACTGCAGAATTCTTCCTGAGAATGTCTCACACACTCGTTTTTCGACAGCCGCCTCCGCAAGCCTCAGTGCGGTGTGTCGTGTGGAGACAGATGGGAGTCTGCGCAAGCCACCGTGTCATGTGTGTGCGGTCTGTTGTCTGTCTGATGGACAAGGAGCCCAACGCGATAATTTTTTTTTTTATTTGAATTACTACACAGAATAATCATGTCTTCACAAACTTCCACCACCGGGCCATTGAAGAACATTTACTACGTTTTTGAATGCCAAAGCACCGGGTACAGAACTCGGGACTTTTCAAAAGTCATCCTTAATGAAAAAGGCCGGGAATTGGGTGCTAGGCAAAAGATTCAAATTTTTCAAGTTTCGTGTAAGTCGGAGAAAGAAGTCTTCATCGCAGAAGTCATTCGGGACAGGAATTCCAGCGATTCCCCCTTCATAAAACCAAAAAAAATGTCCAAGCAGAAGTAGTAAAATCGCCTTCGCTTAGCGGATTCTTTCGCATCGCTTCGATATTGCGTCAGATGCTTTGGTCGCCTTGCCATATTTCACACCTTCCTTCGAGCAATTAACGGCACCGCACTCCGCGGAAAGTGCGTGTTTATCGAACGAGCTCATGGCGGTTTTGTCATTCTTAGTAAACTTCGCCATGAGTTCATAACGACTCATTCAGTGAGTCAGCAGCTCGATCCCTCTGCACCCGCTACGCGGTGCCCGCACCCCCATCCAGAAAAAGATATTGCTGTCAAGCAGAAGCCTGCTTGAGATCATGCGGTTTCTTTGGATGACCGGACCATAGTGAATGAGGTTGCGAAAACCGCACAATGCGCGGCTTCAATCAATCGAATACAAGTGGTCCGAGTGAGACTCGAAAAACGAGTGTAAACCACGCAAAGTCTGTACATATTACGCATTACAAACTCGAATCTCTCTCTGTCGAACTGCGACTCATTCGATGCGCCGAACGAAAAACCAGAATTCGCCCCCGTACAGACAGTTTTAGGATAGATCAGAATTAGATTTTGTTAGATGTACATCGGATTTGTGTTAGATACGCGTCGGTATCACACCGTGCTCGACACCCGACGCGGTGAGATGACCTTTTAGAAATTTGGGCCAAAATATCCCATGTGATGCTTGTCAGAAGGCTAAGGGCAAACGTCTCCCTTTTCCTAAAGAAAGCACCACTAAGATCCGTGCACCTCTCCAACGCCTTCACTTGGACATCATTGGACCAGTTCATATTAGGGGCCTGCGTGGGGAGTTTTATATTCTGTGCCTCACAGACCAATACTCTGGCTATGCTGAGGTATTGTGCTTGAGGACCAGGGATGAAGCTCCCTTAGCAGTCCAAACTATCATCCTCAGATGGATGAATCAGCTGCATGGGTTTGCCTTTAAGTGTCTGAGATCTGACAGGGCTAAGGAGTTTATAGTTAAGTGGTTCGAGGATTGGCTGATATCGGTTGGTGCAGTGCATGAGTTATCGTTGGCATACACTGCACAGCAGAATGCAACTGTGGAGAGGTACAATGGGGTCTTACAGTCTGTAGCTAGGAGCATCCACCTGGAGTCTAAACTAGCTAAGTCTTTCTGGCCCTATGCCTTCCTAGCTGCTTGTTACCTACATTACATTACATTACATTACATTACATGTTAAAGTCTACTTGACACCGCGAGGGTGTATGAGACTCTGTGCTTTAAACAAAAAGAAAAAGCACCCACAAAGCAAAAAACCCCATTACATCAGGGGTGTGTCGAGGACAAACAAACCAAACTCCCAACCACCGTTTTGGTGGCGTAGGTATTAAACCCCTTAGAGCAGGACCCAGATCTCAACCACTTACAGTGGCGGAGGTAAGAAGCTAACAAATGAGAAGTCTCAAGAAGAAAAAAAAGGGATAATAAATTACGGTGCCACTAAGCAGTCCAGGGCTTCCTGTCTTGCTCTTCTACAAGTAGAAAGATAGTACCTACGTAATCGGCTGCCCAATCAGGGAGACAGAACTCCATACGAGCTGTTCTTTGGGGTTGTGCCTGATGTGTCGTTGTTGCGTGTGTTTGGGTGCCCTTGCTACGTCACGTTAGTCAATGGGAAGAAACGCAACAAGCTAGACGAAAGGGCGTTATCTGGTAGACTGGTTGGGTATTCCCTGGTGAGTAAGGGTTATTTTGTTTGGGTTCCTAAGTTGCGCCAGGTAGTAGAGAGTCGTGATGTACTCTTCTATGAACAGTTTAGCTATAACTGCATACCTGGGCTGTCCCCTTATGACGGGTCTCCGTATGTTTCTCGCATCCCTGCCGCTATCAACGGACACATGCCTGAGTCTGCGGTTAATGCCTTAGATCCTTTACCAACCCCAATTGTCGACCGCTGCCCTGGTCATGGGATGACTTTGCGTCCCAGGTCAGGGGCTGATGGTGCTGCATTACGTGTGAAGGTACTGGGCGGGCGGGATTCCGAAGTTCCTTCAGACAGTGATTTACCCGAATCTCAGGGGGTCGCCAGGCCCTTCTCTGCGCCACGTTCCGTCGGCGAAGCTCTAGGATTAAGACAGTCTCAGGTCATAGTGGAGCCTGTCATAGGTCCATTGTCTAATAGTCGCCAACCTCCGGCCACCTCGGATGGCTCGCAGGCGTTGTTACTCCCTTCGCCTCCTGCCGTCCCTGGTGGATCATCCGGGTCAAGCCCATGTGATGATGTAGCCGTCACCGAAAGTGTGAGTGATGATCTTGAACATTGGTCTGGTTCCGATACTGCGTATGGCTGGGGTGTTCCGGTCGACCCAGGATTCGTTGATATAAAGGCAAAGAATGCCGGCCTTGTTCAACCAGGCAGTAGTTCTGCACTGGGGGCTATACTACCGGTTCCTGCTGATATTGCTGATACCCCTGCTGCTCATGTACAAGTTAACTGCTTGTACGTGGGGGCATACATTTCCACCTCCACTGAACTAACCTATAAAGCTGCTATGCTTCCTACCAACCCTGACAGGGATCAATGGCTGCTTGCTATGAAGGATGAGATGGCGTCCCTACATGCCCATGGTACTTGGGCACTCACTCCACAGCCTCCTAAGCAGAGGATCCTGTCTGGCAGGTGGTTATTTGTGAAGAAGGTTGGGGTTGATGGTTCTGTGCGCTTTAAGGCACGTTTTGTGGTCCGTGGTTTTCTGCAGCGTCCTGGGCTGGACTTTCATGACGTATATGCCCCCGTCTCCTCTAAAGCAGGTCTGAGGGTGCTCCTTGCTTCCATCACTCATAGGAAAATGTTTGTTCGGCAGCTGGACATCAAGACTGCATTTCTGAATGCTAAGCTGGAACCTGGTCTGGACCTGTACTGCCACCAGCCTGAGGGCTTTAAGGTACTTGGTCCTAACGGTGTTCCCCTTGTGTGCAAACTGATCAAGTCCCTTTATGGTTTGAAACAGGCGCCCAGGGCTTGGAGTATGGATGTCAAGCGGGTTTTGGTTGCACATGGGTTTACTATGTGCAAGGCAGAACCTGCTCTGTATTTCAGGAGGGATTCTTTTGGTGGGTGGAGCTATGTCCTGACCTATGTTGATGATTTATCTGTGCTTTTAGTGAGCTGGACAGGTATGCTTTGCTGATCAAGGCTATGGAGAAAGCTGGCTGGGAGGTCAAAGAGATGGGTGTACCGGTTCAGTTCCTCTCATTGGACATGGCCGTTACACTTGACTCTGAAGGCAGGTGTGTACAGATCAACCTCTCCCAGCACTCCTACATTGTTGATCTGGTGGAGCAGTTTGGTCTTACTGCTGCTGCCAAGCCCAAGTTTGGTGCCCCCATGGCCAAGTCCACCGTCACTGACCCCCCTGGAGACCCCCTGCCCTCTAATAGCCAGTACCTATCTCTTGTGGGTGCTTTGCTATACCTGGCTACTTGCACCAGGCCTGATATTTCTTTTGCTGTGAGCTACCTGTCCAGGTTTTCTGCTCACCCTACCGTCCCCCTCTGGGGGGCAGCCAAGCGTTTGCTCTTGTATTTGAGGTCACATTCCCACCTGGGACTCACTTACACCCACAGCCCTGAGTTCTCTTTTACTGTCTTTAGTGACTCATCCTTTGCTGATGATGGTCTGACAGGAGGTCTCAGACTGGCTTTGCTGTGCTTGCTGGGGGGTGCATAGTGAACTGGATGAGTAAGAGGCAGCCTACTGTTGCCATTAGCTCTAGTGAGGCTGAGTATCAGGCCCTGTCTCAGACTGCCAGGGAGGTGCAATGGTTGAAGAAGTTGAGGGTGGATCTGGGTCTGCCTTGTGGTTTGGTTACCATTCAGGGTGACAACTTAGGGTCTCTGAGTTGGGCCAATGACTGGCAGCTGCTCCCTCGCAGCAAGCACATTGATGTTATTCATCACTACATCAAGGAGCTGGTGGAGGATGGCCAACTGGATGTTGCCTATGTTAACACTAAGGACAACTGTGCTGCAGGGTGGTCCAAGACGCACGTCCTTGCGTCCTAGGACGCAACATGGGGAGGGCCGTTGCGTCCCAGGACGCAACATTGGCAGGGTCGGTTGCGTCCCGGACGCAGCCTCATAGACTGGTTGCGTCCGGGACGCAGGTTTTGGAAGTTGGTTGCGTCTCACTTCATTACCCTGCGTTCTCATGCGTCCCAATGCGCCCCAGTGCGTCTGATGCGTCCGACTCGAGATTGTCTCAGTGGGTGGTGCAGGACGCTAAGGACCCTCTCAGCCACATAATTTGAATGGACTCGAACATAAAAATCCCCCACATGCCCCCAGGCCCTGAGTTGATGAGCGGGGTTCAAACAGCACCCTAGTCTAAAGCCTACCATTTTTTGATGTGATCGATTTATTCTGGTCGATCTCTCCAAAAATATTCGAACCGTCAAAATGCAATCTCGCAGCACGCCCAATGCTCCGACCTAGCAGCGAAGGCTGGATGAATTTTTTGTTGCCAAGCCCGCTGCTGCTGCTGCTGCTGCTGCTGCCGCTGGGACGCAAGCATGGAGAAAAATTGAGACGCAGTGGGACGCAGTGGGACGCATGAAGCATGGAGAAAAATTGAGACGCAGTGGGACGCAGTGGGACGCAGTGGGACGCATCAAGCTTCTGTTGCTGTGGGAGGGGAAAAGAGGAATTTTTGGGACGCAACTTTCAAACTTTACTGCGTCCCAGGACGCAACCTACGAAATTGGCTGCGTCCCTGGACGCAACCTACCCATTTGGGTGCGTCCCAGGAAGCAACTCCTGGGGTCCGTTTGGACAATCCTGCTGTGCTGACCCCTTCACCACGCCCCTTGATCCTGCTGTGTTCTGGCGGTTTGTCCGAATGCTTGGAATGACCGCTTCTACTTAGGGTCATTTTTTTCTGGTTACATCGGTTTCTTTGGTTATCATTGTTTGACATTAGGTTCTTATTCCCGGATCGGGTTTTCTATACCGTTGTTACCCATCTTTGATATTCGGTTTCATCTTTTTCTAGCTTGGCAAATCTTGGTTTTTTGCCTTGTTCATTCCTTCCTTTCACCCTTTGGGTTTCATTTGAAGTTCTCTCGAAATTCGGAGTTCTTTGATTTTTTTTTAATCTGTTACATATAGTTCTATGTCCCCAGTGCCATAGGTGGAGAAGTAGTATTGTATGTCACCTGTGTCATAGGTGGAGTGTCAGCATGAATTGCGGTGCTCTCACGCGTTTTATGACTTGGTGACTACTTATGTACTTCCTTAGAACTATCGGCTCTGCCAGTACTGTGCCAGCTTCCCGTAGACTGTGTCATCCTTCATGACTCAGTGACAGCTTCCTGTTGGCTGCGTCACCGGTTACACTGACACGCGCTGTATTACCGGCACCAGGCTTAAGATTCCTGGCTTAGGTTCTAGACTCAGGGTCTGGCTACCGCCTCTTCCACCGATGGTGCAGTTTGGCGTCCGCCTGTCCTTGTAACGCTATTCTCGTCTCCGTGTATAGATTGGCGCGTCTGTTCCGCTGCAACATCTCTGTCCACTCTTCGGAGTGTATTCTAGCTGATACCCACTCTCATCCCATACAAAGGACATCCAAGTATGGTACACAGCATTCTTCCTTCATTGTGATCCAGAACTTACATCTTTAGGGCGCGTATCTAATGACTTGAATACTTGATGCTGTACCGTAGTAAAATAAAATATTATTGAAGAAAACGACCTTCTCCACTTTGTTCCACTTAACTGGTTTAATTTTCGAATGTCCCACATCATGTAAATTAGTGGCCAGAAATTCATTCTGGGAATCGTCCAAGGAGTACAACATCGCAAGGGCAACAGACACGTCCTTTCTCCAACAGTCTTAACCAGCCTTCCACGAAGGACGAAGTTTGAGCAAGTACCTACCAACTGTTCAATCAGCCCACTATGATCACTATACTGTGCCTAGTTGTCCACAACATCACCCTCTCAAACCGGTATTAAGTCTGGCTAATGCAAATCTGCTGCGGGAGATGATCGGTTGCTGCTGCCATGAAATCTGTCCTGCGGTACTGTTCGTCTTAGTTCCCACGAGATCCAACATCCCACCAGGTTTGTTCAAAATGCTGCGCCTTCCCACCTTCAATTCAAGACGACAACAGTGGTGTACCGACGACCTACTGACGACCTAATGTAGTCAAGCCACCTCACTTACCTCGCTACTGGGTCGAAATTCCTTTCATGACAAGCAAGCGACGGGAACAGGCATACATCATACATCCATACTGCCATCTGAAGTCTGGCTACTGCACAACTGTTACGGGCCGAATACGGGCCGGTAGCTGTTACATTTAGAGCTGTACTGTTCGCCTGCTTGTCTCGAGTCCGGAGTCCCTGATTTAAATCCTCTTAGTATGATCCATGGTTTCGCATGGGGGGATTTGGCATTGGAAGACGGCGAGCAGCCCAGAGTTGGCTGTAAAAACACGTAACAAAAACTAGCGGGAGTTGGAATTCCCATCTAACAATCCAACATATTTACAGTGTGCAGATAGAACCTTTACTTGGATATATGACTCCAGCCAGCAATTTGGCTGCTCTTCGCTTCGATAGTTGAAATCTATTCATTCAATAAGCTTATCCAAAATGGCCGCGTTCAAAGAAGCCAATGCTGAAAGGATTACTCATTTTCTTTTCGGCTTACAGCAGCAGCTTCCAAACAGCTCCCTAAGCCAGCCACTAGACAACTCACTGAGCCTCAAAAATTCAGAAGGGCTTGACAGCTGATTACGTCAGCTTCAAGGTGCACTACGTTGATTTAGGTTTGGCTGATTAGCCAGCCAGGGGAGCTTCCAAGAAGCCGCTGCTCGTAGCCGAAAACAAAAACAGTGGTAAGGATCCTGGACCGTGTCTATCAAAGCTGTCCTTGTTTGTTCTTACACCATGACAAAAAAAGTAATTAAACTGGTATATTTATTCGTACTGCCGGTGACGGCGAGCAGCCAAATTGCTAGCTGAAGCTATGTAACCAAGTTCAAGTTCAAGTTAAAACTGTCAGGGTAGAGAATAGGGCATGTCAGGGTAGAGAATGATTGTATATTGCAGTCAGTGAGACGCCGAATTGCCGGCATATAGAACCCTGTAACAATGATTCTTCTTCTTCTTACAACCCTGCAGTAGCTCAGAGGCACCAGTGAGTACCAGGGTTGTTCATGGGTACTTCAAAACCTACGTTTTGAGACGTAACTGTCCACAAGATACACGTTCCACGAGCTATACATAATATGTTAACTACGTTTGATGGGCCCAGATACGTGTCCCAAGCCAAAATCTGCGTTTGCAACATAAATGACACCCCCAAATCTGAGATGTGAAAAGTAATGTGTAACAACCCTGGTGAGTAACATTTCCACCAGGCACATCAGCAATCCCTCCATTGGGCCGGGGCCTGGAGAAGTCTTTAAACTGTGTACTCCGCATACCGTAGTATGCCCCCTGTTTTCCGGGGATATCACAAAGACTTGGATTTGTGTGTGGTGGTGGTGGTGGTGGTGGTGGTGGTGGGCTTGGAATTGAAAGATGGTGGGCAGCCCAGGCTGAAAAACCATGGAACAATATAATCCAATCTATTCCTTGGAATTGGAAGACGGTAAGCAGCCCAGAGTTGGCTGCAAACTCATGTAACAATCCAATCCATCACCATCTAGTCTGCCACAGGCTTTTCCAGCTCAGCAAGGACGTCGGCCCTTGGCCGAGTGAGTGAATGGCCCTGAGGCCTATTTGGCTAACCCTGGATTGTTACGATCCAATCCATCATCATAAATCTGCCAGAGGTTTTTCAAGCTCAGCCAGAGGCAGCCAGTTCTGTCAAAAGCCATACCTGCCAGCCAGCTCTGTCAAAAAGAAAACAAGATCAGACAGAGGCAGCCAGCTCTGCCACAGGCTTGCCAAGATCTGTCAGCCAGTCAGCCAGCCAGCTCTGTCAGCCAGTGGGGGTTGGTGGGGGCCAGCCAGCTCTGTCAAAATCCAGCTCTGTCAAAACGATCAGCTGGAGGCAGCGAGCTCTGCCACAGGCTTGCCAAGATCAGCCAGAGGCTTCTCAAGGTCAGACATGAGGTCAGCCCTTTGTCGAGTGAGCAGCTTATAGCGCTCTTGCAGGTCGATCTCTCTTTGGCTCTGCTCCTCTACTAGTTTTTGCGCATTCTCAATCCTATCAGGGGCAGCTCGCAGCTCCTGCTCACTCAGAGCCTGCACAGGTATAAGTTTCAGTCGGAGATTGAGTTCAGAAGTTTAATAAGCTCTCAGCTCCTCCCAGGAGCATCTCGCAACTCCTGCACACCCGGAGCCTGCACAGGTTTCAGTTTCATGTGAAGTTAAAGTTTCAAGGTCAGCGGAGTTAAAGTTTAAGAAGCTCGCAGATCCTGCTCACTCAGAGCTGGCATGGACAGGACAAAGCTTCAGTTTCAGTTTCAAATGAAGTTTGAGTCAAAGTTGAAGCTCAGTTCAGTTTGAGTCGAAGGATAAGTATAAGAGGGTCGCAACTCCTGCTCACTAACAGCATGCATGGAGGTCAAAGTTTCGGTTTCAGTTGAGGTTTCAGTTTGAGAGGGTCGCAGCTCCTGCTCACTCAGAGCATGCATGAAGAGGTCAAAAATCCAGGATCAGTTTTAAGGGACGTTTGAGTTTCACTTAAGTTCAGTTGATGTTTCAGTTTGAGAGGGTCGCAGCTCCTGCTCACTCAGAGAATAGCACTGCCTGCATGAACAGGTTCAAGTTTCAGTTTCAGATGAAGTTTGAGTTGAAGATCAGGTTGAGTTGAAGATGAAGTTGAAGTTTGAGCAGCTCACAACCCTTGCTCACTGAGGTAAAAGTTTATTTGGCCACCACCGGAGGGGGGGGGGGGGAGGGGGGACAAGAAAAAAAATTACGTACCGCATCTTCGCTTTAAACAGAGCTTATCCTGAACCTATAAAAAACAGTTTTTTTTCGAAAAATAACTTTGTACTAAAGTTTGAGGGGTCCAAAGTTTTTTTTACCCAAAGCGGCCCAAATCTGAACTTAATATAAATCACGTTTGGGAAACCCCATGAAAGATATAAGAGCATAACTGGAATGGGCAAGAAAAAACCTTTCGGAGGACCCCCATTTTAGAAGGGGTAGGGTGAGGTAAGCGGGTTTTAGGAGGGGGGGTGGGGTGGGGTGGGGTGGGGGGTAAAACAAGTTTTTCCCAACTTTATTTCCCCCCTCCTTTAGTATGAAACTTCCACAATTCCAACTCCCATCTGAATCGGACACCATATTGAACAAGCGGTCCAAAATCTGTCTCTCTGCCCCCCCCCCCACTGGCCACCACTATACTTTTGATGATGACGATTGCATTTTTCCTGGGGGCCTACTGGACTCCAACTGCGGCCTGACAAAGCCTAGGGGGATTTATGAACATCATGCCTCCCAAAACTAAAAGAAAAACGGAAGCCAGGTTGTTAGAATTAGAAGCCACAGCTAATGTTGAAGAATGGGTTGCAGAAGAAAGGGTTGAAGACGTAATGACACTAGCGTTAGATTTAGAAGCCACAGCTAATAAAGAAAAATTCTATACTTCATATTACAAAAAAACGCAAGCAGGATTCGGCAATGCAACGTGCATTTGACACACAGCCTGATCACGTAAGCTTCTGGCCCTGGATAGTCGATCTATAAATAAATAAATAGATAAATAAATAATAGTTCGTATATACTGCTCAGCCAAACCTGACGCAACCAATTGCACCTTGCAGCTGACTCAATGACCTGCCCAGACCTGGTGAAATATTAGACAGTAACACAGTGGCTGGCTCACCGACCTGCCAGAAAGCTGCTAGGAAATGTGAGCAATATAAGGCCAGGTTGCTTAATTGCTTGTACCCTGTGATGCTGAGGATAGTTGGAAGACCCCCCCCCCCCCCACCACCACCCCACCCGGATGTTGTGGAGCGGGCTTGTCTTGGGTCATCTATAGGGATCGGCTATGTTAGTTAATGTTAGTTAATAACTAATATTAGTTAAAATTAACTAATGTTGGACAGCGGAGCCGACTAATATTATACGAATTTTGTACTACCCGTACTTCAGCGCCTTTTCCTCTTTCTTGCGCCTTGTGCGCTGCTCTGCGCGTGAGCGGCATTGCTCTTTCTTTCCTCTCGCATCTTCCTACCTTATCGCACCCTCACAGCTTGCCTAGGCACGCGCGTTCTCGTATTTCCGTTTATATTGGTGCGCGACAGCGATGCCCCCGAAAGCCACGCCAAGCGCGGTAGAACGTTGCTCAAGCAACTGAACGACGATGGAATGCAGCAACATTCCGGCTCACTGTGGAAGCCAGAGTTGCTACTAGCTCACCTTAACCGGAGCATGTTCACTTACCATGAACAATTCGACATGGTCATCAGCAAGGACCCAGGCACTCTCGGGGCACACACACACACACACAGAAAAACACACCCACACTGCCATGGGACTGCCCCCCCCCCCCCACACACACACACACACACACACACACAAACACTGACATGGATGATGATGAAAAAGTTAACCATAGTTCGCACGTAGCCAACTCACGTAGCCAACTCCGAGCAGCAGATGTCCACATAAATGGCAACTACTTCCGAGATGGGGTGCAGCTTCTAGGCAGCTCCCCTGGCTGGCTATTCAGCCCAACCCAAAGCAAGCTAGTGCACCTCAAAGCTAGCATAATTAAATTTCTTTCACCAATCCTAGGACAGAGCCCAGTGGCTGGCTCACAGAGCTGCCTAGAAGCTGCTGCTCGTAGCTTTTCCTAGTGATTCAGACATAGTGTTACTACACCACCTTTGCTGACCAAGCCCACAATATTGGGGCACATTTTTTATTGGGCATTAGGCCACGGGCCAGATCCGCGTTACGCTAGTTCCGCGTTACAAATGCTTTGTTTTCAGTTTTGTAACCATCAAGATTGGCTCCCATCAAAATCCGGCTCCATTGCTAGTTATTCAATGACATATTTGATTCTATTGTTTAAAACTTGATCTTTGACAAAAAAAATCTGAAATCGAACATATTAATATTTGTTAATATTAGTTAACATAGGGTTTTTCCAGACTAATATTAGATGCCGATCCCTAGTCATCTATGGCCGGCCTTTGACGAAGTCATGTAATGATTGCGCATCTTGAAGCATTGCAGCTCTACTGTAGCTCGCTGTAGGTGCCCCACCAACTCTCTTAGCTGCAAAACCGGTGGAATATTTGACAGTTGCACAGTGGCTGGCTCAGGGAGCCGCCTAGAAGCTGCTAGGTAAGGTGGAAAATAAAAGCCCTGAGAGCCTACCTTGAAGGATTGCAGCTCTACTGTTGCCCGCTGAAGGTGCCCCACCACCTCTCTTAGCTGTGAGCGGAGCAGGTCTGCCCCAAACTGGTGAATTATTTGACAGTTACACAGTGGCTGGCTCAGGGAGCCGCCTAGAAGCTGCTAGGAAATGTGGAAAAGAAAGGCCCTGAAAGCCTACCTTGAAGCATTGCAGTTCTACTGTTGCCCTCTGTAGGTGCCCCACCAGCTCTCTTAGCTGCAAAACTTGTGAAAGATTTGACAGTTGCACAGGGGCTTGCCCAGCACAGTTGCACAGCTGCTGGGAAATGTGGAAAAGAAAATCCCTGATAGCCTACCTTAAAGCATTGCAGTTCTACTGTTGCCCGCTGTAGGTGCCCCACCAGCTCTTCTAGTTGTGAACGAAGCTTGGCATCGCGCTGCTGCAGACCTCCCACCAAGATAGCCACCTTGGACTCGATCTTGGCGGCGCGCTTTGACTCACGCCCCATCTCAGCACGCTTGTTGTCAAAATCGACCTGCAGCGTTGTATGTGTATTTATGTAAGTCCATGCCCCATCTCAGCTCGCTTGGTACCAACATCGACTTGCAGTGTTGTGTGTGTATTTATGGTAGTCCAGTCCACAGTCCAACACAGTTCAGTTCAATCCACAGACCAGTACTGAGCACTTCAAGAATCACCCAGCTGTGACAGGATCAATGGGACTGCTCACCAGGGTACTACTTGGTCATTTTAGGTTGCTTAAAAAACCGTAGCTGCCTTCTTTTGGGATGCGCTTTTGACTCAAACTTGAACTGAAAACGAAAATCTGTGCGCTGCGCCCAGAGGGGATTGTCAAATTTGCTTCATTCGCGCAGTCGGGCTCCAAAACCTTGGGCGCTAGCGCGCATCATGTGGTACACTGCTGCTCACCATGTTTGTCCTGCCTATTCAAATGTGTGTTCCAGTCCCGGGTCGGCCGGATTAGCTAAAGGGACATCATCATCATCATCATCATCATCATCACCATTGTCATCATCTAGTCATCATTATCCTAATCCTCCTCCTCTATTCATATTCATCATCATTGGCATCGCACCTTCAACGACTTCACCAGCGCGGACATACCACCACCACCACCATCCTCTATTCGTATCATCCTTGACACCATCATCATCCTCTATTCATACTGATCACCATTTTTCTTTTCTTTTTTTACCAAGGGGGGAAACAGGAAAAGGCACAACTAATAAAACCTAGGCAGTCTGGGCGGGGAGGGGCCCACTTGCCAAGTATTAGGCAGCTAAAGGCGGTACTAGCAAGTCGGCGGCAGCTAAAAGGAGAGCTGCCTCAGACTTGACAAGTGGTAGCCCTTTGTGACCAAGGAGAAAAAACCAAAGAAAAAGACAAGAACGGCTAAGGGACAGCTAAGGGACGGAATCCACCAGGGCGACTGAGGGTTAATGGAGGACAGGAACAGAAGACAAACAAACCAGAGAGGCAAGGAGGAAGCACCAAAACCAGTGACACCTAATTCACAAAACATTTTTAACGACTCCACTCGCTCCTGGGGCATTGCCGATGCCGCACAGTTGTAGCGTCCCTTGAATGGCTTTTGTACATTTCACCATCACCCCCCTCCTCGTGCACTCATATTCATCATCATTGACATCGCACCTTCAACGACTCCACCCTCTCCTGGGGCGTTGCCGATGCTGCACGGTTGTAGCGCCCCTTGGACGGTGCGTACAGATAATCGTTCTTCACATGGTTCCAGGCGTCTAGATACTCGTCAGCTCCAACCTCCCCATGTCCCATGGCCGAGCGCACAGCCGCCACCTCGGAGTCAAGCAACGCAGCCGCCGCTTTCATCTCCGCCTCCTCGAAGTTCAGGATCTCGGGAATTGAGCCTGCCGCTGGCTGAGGGGCCTTCTTGCTCTTCTTTTTCTCACCAGGATCGGACCTATATACGGGGTACATGGGTTGGGTTCGTTGGTTGGTGGTGGGTTGGTTGGTAGTGGTTACATGGGTTGGGTTGGATTGGGTTGATGGGTTGTTGTTGGGGGGGGGAGGGTCGCGGGAAAAATATTGTAGCTACATACAAATTACGTAAATGTACTAGCATTCTAAATGGGCATATACCTTCTTACTCTTCTTTTTCTCACCAGGATCGGACCTACACACGGGGTACAGGGGTTGGTGGTGGGTTGGGTGGGTGGTGGTGGGTACATACGTTGGGTTGGGTTGGTGGTGGGTTGGTGGGGTGCGTGTGCATTCGTGAGCGTCTTACTAAATACTCATCGTCGCAGTTATACCAATACCCAGACCCATGCTATCTGAATAGCCAAACCCGGCAGTCACACCCTTCCGTGTGTGTGTGTGTGATCACATACTACATCCACAAATATTCACATTTTCTAGCGGTTTTAATGGATTATAAGATCAACTAAAAATGTATGAATGCAATTAACTAATTACTTTTTTAAATACAAAAATCCTAACCTAGTCAATGGCTACATTCAGGATGATTTAAATTAACCAGCGTTTAAATGGTTTATAAGATCACCTTAGGTTATCAATATAATTTATGTAATGAAAAAAAAAAAATCAATATAACAGGAGTATAATATTACATAAATTGTTTAATTGATTAAATGAAAAAGGCCGACCTAGCCACAGGGTACTCGGCCGCGTCCTGCCTCAGAAGTAGCGCTTTGTTAGCTAGCTCACCTAAAATGATCAATATAATCAGATACAAGTGATATAATTAACATAAGGTTATACAAAATATTCAATATACCAGGAATATAAAAACAAATCGATTGGTTACTTAATTAAATACCAAAATTCTGACCTAGCCACAGGGTACTTGGCTGCGTCGTGCTTCAGAAGAAGTAGCAACTCATTAGCTAGCTCGTCCTCGGCGCGCTCACGCAGGGAGAGCTTGTCGGCTGCTGATGCTCGTACAGGTGCCGCCATGAGGTCTAGGGACGCAGGGCGAGGGAGGTGGCGTTGAAGGGCCTGGAGGGCAGGTGGGAATGTACAGAAATGGTGAGCTGGGATAGAGCCAAGACACCATCTATCCATGATTCAGACCAACAATGGTGAAAATAGGCATAAGGGGGGGCCAGGTTGAGGCTGATGCACGTACAGGTACCGCCATGAGGTCTAGGGACCAGGGCAAGGGAGGTGGCTTTGAAGGGCCTGGGGGGCAGGTGGGGAGGTTCAGATTTGGAGAGCTGGATTAGAGCCAAGACACTATCCACCCATCAGACCAACAATGGTCAAAATAGGTATCCAAAAGGAGGGGCCAGGTTTAGGCAAGCACAATGTAAAATAGGTAAACAAGGTAAAAAAAAGGGTAATCATGTTGAGGCAAGTAACTGTCTGAGTGAAGAAATGGATGGTGGGGGGGCAGTGAAGCAAACACACCAACCCTAGTGGGGATACCCCACACATGCAATCCCCAAAACACTAACACCAGACACACCAACAACAGTCTGAAAGACGAAATGGATGGTGGGGGGCAGTGAAGCACATCAGCATGATGGTACACAAACATGACACGTCAGCATGATGGTACACAAACATGACACGTCAGCATGATGGTACACAAACATGACACGTCAGCATGATGGTACAAAAACATGACACGTCAGCACGATGGTACACAAACATGACATGCCAGCATGGTGGTACACAAACATGACACATCAGCATGATGGTACACAAACATGACACGTAGCATGATGGTACACTAAACATGACACATCAGCATGATGGTACGACAAACCCATGACATGTCAGCATGATGGTACACAAACATGAGCATCAGCATGATGGTACATCAAACATGGCACTCAGCATGATGTACACAAACAGACACTTCGCAGATGGTACCCAAAAACAGAAACGTCAGCTGTTGGTACACAAACATGACACGTCAGCATGATGTTACACAAAACATGACACATCAGCATGATGGTACACAAACATGGACACATCGCATGATTGGTACAACAAAACATGACATTTCAGCATTGATGGTACACAAAACATGAAAACAATCAGCATGATGGTACACAAACTGAATCGTCAGCATGATGGTACACAAACATGAACACTTCACGTCTCATGAGGTACCAACATGACACATCAGCATGATGGTACACAAACATGACACGTCAGCATGATGGTACACAAACATGACACATCAGCATGATGGTACACAAACATGACTCGTCAGCATGATGGTACACAAACATGACACGTCAGCATGATGGTACACAAACATGACACGTCAGCATGATGGTACACAAACATGACACGTCAGCATGATGGTACACAAACATGACACGTCAGCATGATGGTACACAAACATGACACATCAGCATTATGGTGCACAACATGATACGTTGACCATACTACTCTACAGTAGAGCAGTATGGTCAACCTGTCACAACACATGGTTTGTTGTGAGCGGGTGGGGAGTAGGAGACACGGGCCAGTGGGTTAGGGTTGAGAGAGATTATACACGGAATACATTACAGCGTCATAGGCAGGCCATTGTTGACCTCAGACAAGCTTAGATCAAAATATATGGAAATATCCAGGCAACATCACAATTATTTTGGAACCTCCAAATATTGTTGCGAATGACGAATTTAATGCTAAAAAGGACCCAGCCTACAGCATGCAAGCCACCTTGCTATTCTTGTGCTCCTTAATTCGCCAGCCAATGCTGCAATTATTGTCAGACAAATGAATGATTTGATGTCAAAGTGAAGCACCCAGGCTATAGCAGGCAAGCCACCTTGCTCTGCTTGCGCTCCTCAATTCGCCAGCCTAAGACGCAATTATTGTCAGACAAAATGAAGACTTTAATGACTAAGTGAAGAGCCTACCCCATAGCAAACACCCTTGCTCTCCCTGTGCTTCTCAATCTGCTTACGTCCCTCCTCCTCCCGGGCCAGGCGTGCCTCCCTGTCAGCAGTGCCCTCCTCAATAGTTGACCGATTGTCGCAGAAAGTTGAGGTTGGGAGTTTGAATTCCCCCAACTCCACTTTGGATTTTTTGAAACAAATATAAAAAGCTTCTCTCTTTGGACCTCACAGTTACCTCCCAAAACCCACCTTGGATTTCTTGAGCTCCTCCATCTGCCTACATTCCTCCTCATCCCCGACCTAGAACCCAAATTAAAATCTATAACATCCAATTGAATTTGGCGCCCATGTTTTGAAACCCCGAAGCACATAAGTCATAAATATATAACAGCGTGCAAATCACCTTGCTCTTCTTGCGCTCCTCAATTTGCCTACGTTCCTCCTGCTCCCGGGCCAGGCGTGCCTTTCTGTCAGCAGCATCCTCTTCAATGCCCCCCGTACCATCCCCATTCTCCTCTGGAAGATCTGGCGCCATGATCTGGTACTCATTTTGGGGAGCTGGCAGCCCGCCCAAGCCAGAGCGTAGTTCACTGCGCATATTGGCCTGCCTCTGAGCCTCTGCTCGCTTGCTACCTGCCACGACCAGTGCGTCCATATCATTCAGCCCCAGCTGGTCCCTCATGGGTGTAGCCCCCATCGTCGCGCCCCCCCTACCGGGCGTGGCCCCCATCATGGAGGGCGTGGCGGCGTAGCCGGCAATGGCAGTGCCCCCCCGCTGAGCTGTCATGCCAAGGACAGAGGGCGTGGCCGAGGGACCAGCGCCTGGGGTCATTCCGGACAGGGGGTTGGGGGTAGCAGATACAGTTGGTCTTGGAGTGACGCCGGAAAAATCCGAGGGGTTGAGGTCCGGGTTTTCTCCGCCGAAGAGAGGGGTGGCCATATTCGTCAAGCGGGCAAGATTCTGGGCCTCCATCAGGAGGCGATCCCCTGTTGGCGCGGTCCGTGCTGTTCGGGAAGGGGTGGCTCCAGGCCCATGAAGTGGCGTGGACCCGTACTCCCCAAGCAGCTGCCTGGTAGCTTCTCCACCAGCTCCCTCTGCCATACTCTGGTCCAGCACTGTGGGGCAAGACAGGAAGGGATGCTCAGTACACTAGGTACACCTGCAACCCCAAACACAACAAGCACACACATGCAATGCCTAACACATCAACCCCACACATGCAACCCCAAACACAACACCACACATGCAACCCCAAACACAACAACCACACACATGCAATGCCAAACACAACAACCCCAGTGGGGTAACCCCACACATGCACCCCAGACACACCAACGCCACATATGCAACCCCAGACACACCAACCACACACATGCAATACCCAACATATCAACCCCCGTGGGGTAGCCCCACACATGCAACCCCAACCACACATGAGCACTAACCTGCATCACTGCTCATGCGAGCGATTTGCTCCAACTCCATCTCAGACACCTGGGGTGCTGGCAACATCATTTTGGCTCCTCGACGCCTGAGCATAGCGGCTGCGTCGGCATCACGTTCTGCTGACGCTGCTAATGCTGCTGGGGTGTTCTTGGCTTCTTGAAGCTTCTGTCTCTTCAAATCGTGTTTCATCATGTTCTCCTCGACATCCTTACGCCGCTTGCCCTCAATCTCTTCAACCGTGATGGGGCGGAATTCGATCTGTAACTCCTTGGAGCGATTGACCTCTTCATTTGTGTCGAAGAATCTGGGTGCGCCGAGGAGAAGGTAGATGGGTGGGCAGGCAGGCAGGCGGGCAGGCAGAGCAGGATGGATGGGCAGGATGGGCAGACAGGCAGACAGAGCAGGAGGATGAGCAGCTTCAGCCCACTGGCATGTTGCTACCCCCCCCCCCCCCCCCCTCCCCCCCCCACACACACACTCCCCCCACCCCCACCCCTCCACACACACCACTCCCACACACATTTTGCCTTACCAAGACCACCACCACCACTACCACCAACAGCAACAACAATCACCACACCTACCACACCCATAACAACGCTGATCTGGTCAGGGCACTATTGGTTAACCTCTGCACAACCACTGCCGCCGCCACCACCACCTTTTCTGACCCCCTTCCTGGGTTTGGTGGATCCCTGAGACCCAACAACCGCCAGCAGCAGTGCCCCTCCACCCCATCACCTTATCCCAACACATGCAGCTCACCCACCCCCTCCACCATCCCTTATCTATCCCACTCAACGACGAGCCTACAAAAATAGGAGGTTGAGCACTTCCCCACAAACCCATCTGCAACCACTCAGAAGCCCATATCTGAGAAGGATGAGCACTGCTCTGCTCCCTCCTCCCCCCTCCCCCATCAAACCAATCTGCAAAGACTTCTTCTCCGTGTATTAAGCACTTCCCCCCTTCCCTCGGTCCAACTCCAAGAGCAGTAGAGCTCACCCTGCAGCAGGCTTCTTCTCAATCGCCACCTCTGAATTGTAGTCCATGTTGCTACGCTTCTTTCAAGTGCACTGAAGACTTCCCCGCTCCCCCCCCTTCCCCCTCCCCAATTCAATCCAATCCCCCAATCCAATCCAATCCAACCCACCCCTCATCCCTCTGACTCCAATTCTGAGCCCAGTAGAGCTCACCCTTATGCAGGCTTCTTCTCAAACACCACCTCGGAGTTGTAGTCCATGTTGCTACGCTTCTTCCGACTGCACTGAAGACTTCCCCGCTCCCCCCCCTTCCCCCTCCCCAATTCAATCCAATCCAACCCTCCCCCCATCCCTCTGACTCCAATTCTGAGCCCAGTAGAGCTCACCCTGCAGCAGGCTAATTTTCAATCGCCACCTCAGAGTTGTAGTCCATGTTGCTACGCTTCTTCCAAGTGTGCTAAGGACTTCCCTGCTCCCTCCCCCCTCCCCCCTCCCCAATTCGATCAAAGCCCCAAATCCAATTGAACCCTCCCCCCATCTCTCTGACTCAAGGGTCCAACTCTGAGCCCAGAAGACCTCACCGTGCTCCAGGCTTCTTTTCCAATGCCACCACGGAGTTGAAGTCAATGTTGCCTCGCTTCTTTCAAGTGTGTTGAGCACTTACTCCCCCAGCCCCCCCCCCTGCCCCCCCCCCCCCCCCCCCCCCCTGCCCCCTGCCCCATCCAATTCCTCTGACTCTCCTTATGACTTCAACTGTTCTGCTCACCCTGCTGCAGGCTTCTTCTCAAACGCCACCTCGGTGTTGTAGTCGATGTTGCCTCGCTTCTTCCAAGTGCGCTGCTCTATACCTGCTGCCTTCAGCTCTCGCTTCTTCTGCAACGAGGCCAGGCGCCTCGCCTCTTCTAACTGCTTTTCGCGTGCCTTTCGCTTGGCTTTCTTGCCCCTGGACATGGGTTGGGCATGGGCTGGGTTGGGCATGGATTGGATTGGGCATGGGTTGGACTGGGCATGGGTTGGACTGGGCATGGGTTGGGCATGGGTTGGACATGGGTTGGATTGGGCATGGGTTGGGCATGGGTTGGGCATGGGTTGGATTGGGCATGGGTTGGATTGGGCATGGGTTGGACTGGGCAAGGGTTGGGTTGGGCATGGGTTGGGTTGGGCATGAGTTGGGTTGGGCATGGGTTGGATTGGGCATGGGTTGGGCATGGGTTGGGCATGGGTTGGGCATGGGTTGGATTGGGCATGGGTTGGATTGGGCATGGGTTGGATTGGGCATGGGTTGGATTGGGCATGGGTTGGGTTGGGCATGGGTTGGATTGGGCATGGGTTGGGCATGGGTTGGATTGGGCATGGGTTTGACTGGGCATGGGTGGGTTGGGCATGGGTTGAGTTGGGCATGAGTTGGGTTGGGAATGGGATGGGTTGGGCATGGGTTGGGGATGGGTTGGGTTGGGCGTGGATTGGGCATGGATTGGGCATGGGTTGGATTGGGCATGGGTTGCTGTATAATACTTTTTGGTAGGCCAGTGAAGATGGCTTGGGTTCTTCTTAGTTTGTCTTGATCGGTTGAGGTTGGGCAAGTCCCTTAAGCCTATCTGGCTTCCCCTGGACTGTAGCCTACATTTGCATGATGGAAAGCAACAGGAAGACAGGCTCACCTTGTATTTGCCAACCGTGCCCTAGCCTCCGATAACATCTCCTTCTCATCCTCATCCATATCCACCGCATCCGGCCTGGCGGGGCGGGTCTCCGGGTTGGGGTCAATCTCTCCAGGCCTCAGCCTCCTAGGATCATCTGCAGGGTCATAGCGATCTTCCTTGCTCACCGCCATGTCCAAAAGCTTCTCATAGCGTTCCAAACACTGGGCTGAAGTTCGGCCCACAATAGGGGCGATGGTGCGCCACTGGCAAGGCATGAGCTTGGCTAGATGCAGCAGCTTCTCATCCTCCTCCCTCGTCCACTCTGTCTTTTTAATGCTAGGGTCCAGCCACTCAAACCTTAACACAGAGGGAGGAGAGGGGCTCATCATGATGTAGCCAGGGTTTGATTGAAGGGGCTACTTGCGAGCAGCCACATTGCTGTAACCAAGTTCGAGTTCAAGAAGCTTCAATTGTAACCAAGTTCAGGTTCAAGAAGGTTCGCTTGCAACCAAGTTCAAGAAAGTGCTACTTAGAGAGGAAGTTAGAGGGGACGTTAGCCCCAAGTTAAGTTAGCCCCCACATGCATTACAGCTAGACCCTGAACCCTAAGCCTTAAACTAAAAACCGAACCATTAAACCCTAAACCTGCTTGAATACAATTAACATAAATTGGGGCTACCTTGACTACAACCTAACTTCCCCAGGGGGTGATACTTGTAGCGCAAGTGCTAAATTGTGTACCTTGGTGTTTAGGGGGTGCTACATTAGAGTCTTCTGGCATTGCTTGTCCGGGAACACACAACTGGTAGGACTACCCTGAAGACTGCTAGCAGCACCCCGAAGACTGCTAGGAGCACCATGGTGTAATGCAGAGACACTGGTTCCTTTATTCAAAAACAACCGTGGCTGTAGCTGTGCCACTTCACACTCTTGAAGCCAGCTTAATATCGATTATCATGATGTTATCATTATGTTACCACTAAACCACTCAAGTCGTTGCAAGGAGTATGGTCTGAATATGGAATTGGAATGAAATGGAATTCAAAAATTCACTAATGGAAAAAATTGTAGCAATCGGCAGGACCGCCCCTCCCACCCCCCACACACACCACCAAACACGACACACACACAACTCCACACCCCTTAACCACCACCATCTAATTCCAGCCCACCACCACACACACCAACCCAGAATTATTAGACCCGAGAACTACATAACCTGACTCCTTAGAATTCTCAATGCTCTAAAAAGTGTTCACGTTAGGTTACCAACACATTTTCCGGCTGGCGGTTTAAGAAATTCGCCATAATAACCACACTCAATGATCCCACCAGTCTCAGCAACAACGGGCTGTATGGTGGGTTGAGGCAATCATGCTGCCAGTTAAGAACAGGGGAGGGAACAGCATGCGGAGGAAGGCGGACCCTGCCGCAAGAATGCTGACCTGGACATGTCTATGAATTGTCTCAACCCAGGTGCGATTGCATTCTGTACTCAGGATAGTGGGGTAGTGGTGTTAATACTTTCCGTGTTTACTCCAGCTGCACACTGAAGACCAAGAAAGCTGGGTGCTGACAGCATGAATAGTCCAGATCAATTAGCTGAGACAGGATGCAGATATCCCATTCAGACACAATGATAAATCCATTCTGTTCAACTGTTGTTCATCCAATGAAGGGCGAGCACCACCAGAGCATCTGCCGTGGTGATGCTGAGTTGAGTGAAGATGGGCTGTGGGCTTACCATCGTTGCTTGCATTGCTTGGCTGCCTTTCGAACAAGCAGCGATGAAATACGAGCCCACTGGTTCAGGCCATACTTCATCACCGCAGCTTTAAGAATTTCATCTTCGGTGTTCTTCCAAACACCGCCTTTGATTTGGATCCTGTCGCGGGATAGACATGGATTCAGATTTAGACACGAAGCACCGAGCAGCGATGAAGCACAAGCAGGAGGAAACAATCGACGCAGGTGAGGGTCCGCACCTCATGGCGGGAAGCGAGGATGTGACTAAACAGCCCCAGAAACGAAACAGCAGTCTGTTGCCTTCGCTCTCAATCTGGCAAAAGAAAACAGGAGAAGGAAAGTGGTGTGTTGTATTGCCTCGGCACTACGAACGCAGCCCCCCTAACCCCCGCCCCCGAGGGGGCGAAGAAAGGAGGGCTGCGGACATTCACGTTGTTCAGTGTTGGGGCTTTTTATCTCCATGCAGCTGGTTGCTACTGTTCCGCTTCAGTTTGTTTTAAGCATCTAAAGCGCTTCGTCAGAGTTCTCTCATCAACGGAGCACCCTGCTCGAGAGCCCTGAACTCGCTTTGCACCTCCTCCGACACTTTGGTTAGCCGCCATACCGTCGTCTGTCTCTGCGAGCTAAGTCTTCCCCTTTCTTCGTCAAATTTTGTATCGCAGCGCCAATATCTCGGTGTGCAGGCCAGGCGTTCTTCATTCCGCGCCTTGCGAGCCGGTCACATAGTACTGGGCGGCCAGTTTTCTTTCCCCGGGCGGCCACCTCGCTCCCTACCTGTTTGTAGCCGCTTCTTCGCGAGCGCTAGCCTACCATGCGTGTGGAAAAGTGTTGGTTCTGCTCTTCGGGCATCTACCCCGGGCACGGTATCACTTTTGTGCGCAATGATGCGACTATCTTCCGCTTCTGCCGCTCCAAGTGCCACAAGAACTTCAAGATGAAGCGTAACCCCAGGAAGGTCCGCTGGACGAAGGCCTACCGCAAGCTCGCGGGCAAGGAGCTTGCAGAAGACGCCACTTTTGAGATGGAGAGGAAGAGGAATAGGCCTGAGAAGTACGACCGAGAGGTAGGTCCGAGAGGCATGTTATTCCTAAATCCCTCTATGCCATGCGTATGTGTATGTATGTCACATTCCAGGGGGGGGAGCCAACCAAGCAAAAGAGGACTTGCCCGGCTCTGCCATGCTGGTGTGGCAATGTTTTCATGAGATTCACTGTTATGCTGCTGGTGTACTCATATGTTGTATGTTCATGATGGATGCACCCCATGCTCATGTTTTAAGCATGTGTGGTACATCCATGAGCTTAGCATGCCATGTTTTCACTGTGTCGACATGATGCATGCCCATGAGGTTCACACCTCATGCTGATGTTGTATGCATGTGTAGCATTTCCATGAGCTGTCATGTCTTCATTTTTCTTGTCTTCTCCGGGACGTTCATAAACTTGTACTTCTCCAGTACGTTCATGAACAGAACGGAAACGGACTTCTCCGGGATGTTCATAAACTTGTACTTCTCTAGTATGTTCATGAACAGAACAGAAACGGACTTCTCCGGTACATTCATAAACTTGTACTCCATCGGTGCTACTGGTAAACACCGGTGGTACTCCACCGGTGTTCATGAGCTTAGCATGCCATGTCTGTGTTGTCTTCATGTCGGTTATCTCCTCAAGGTGCACGTCTCACGCTGATGTTTTATTTTGACATGGTATGTTCATGAACTTACCATGCCATGTCTAAGTTGACTTCATATTGGGTTTGTTCACAATGTTCACTCCTCATGCTGTTGTGTCTATGTGTGGCATGTGCATGAGCTTGGCATGTCATATTGCTGCTGTGTTCATATGTGGTATGCTCATGATATCATGTGTGGCATAAATGTACATGAGCTTAGCATGTCTATGTTGTGTTATTATGTGCCATGTTTGAGAGATTTAATGTGCAGCTTATGTTGTGTTAGTGTGATCAGAGGCATCTTCTGTCACGTTGCCACATTTTGCCATGGCCAGTTTGCCACATTTCGCGTATTCTGTCATGTTGCCAATTGTTACTAAGTCTCGCTGTCCTCTTGTACTCTCCCTAAGCACCCCTGTGCGTGCTACGATGGCCTGTGTCGCTGGTGTGGATCTGAGTGGGTGGGTGTGGTTTTGGGTGCATGTGTCAGTATCCTTGTTGTTTCATTAGTTTAATGCTCATCTGAAATGGTCCCTGAAGCGTAACACTGTAGAGTGAGCGAGTAGAGTGGGTCATGGGTAGGGAACAACAACGTGATATTATGTCATCACATGATATCATACTCGCCATTGGTCGACATCATATGATAGATGGTCCCTAGTCATGGCTCACCACACAACATGGGCATTCGTGTGTTGCTAATTAAGGTCCTAAACCCTAACCCACCAACCAATCACAACTGAACTACAACCCAACCAGAACCCTATCACAACCCAGTCCCTGCCCTCGCAGATGGTGCACTTGAGTAACAAGGCCATGGAAAGGATGGACAAGGTCCGAAAATGCGTTTGTTGCCTCTTAAGGTCCTAAAACTTAACCCACAACAAGCCCACAACAAACTAAAACACAAAGAACCCATCATCTAATCCCCAACGCTTACCTACCCTCGCAGATGGTGCACAAGACGATCAAGGCCATGGAGAAGATTGGCGAGATCCAAACCAAGCGCCAGGAACGCTTCTACGAGAAGCGTATGCTACGCGCCAAGAAGGCCAACAGGAACAACGACAAGTTGGAGCTGGAGAGGGAGATCCATCTCATCAAGGCCCCCGAATCCATCAGGGTTTTGGACAAGGAGAAGCTGCGGGTGGCTGCAGAGGAGACCCAAGCCGAGGGCATGGAAGAGTAGATGCACACTTGGGGCTAGGTATAGCTTTGGTTTGGTTTGATTACATGGTCTACCAGCCATCAGGCTGCCCACCATCAGGGTTGGGAACCAGGAGAAGCTACGAGTGGCTGCAGAGGAGACCCAGGCCTAAAGCATGGAAGAGAAGATGCACACTTGGGGTTGGGTATTGCTTTGGTTTGGTTTGATTTCATAGTCTTGGCTTGTGGATCGTTTCTTTATCAGAGCCAAGGAATAGGTCCCTCCCCCAGGACTTTGAACTGGATTCAATCCCAGCCATTCTGTCCTGGGGGCTGTCTTTTGTGCTGTGTTCAACTGGGGGAATAGATTCGGAAGCCTGGACTCGGGAATGGGCTCAGTACCTGTTCCGGGCATGTACTGTGTCGTACAATAACGACACCTAGATTTACGTGCTATAGGTTTCAGTCAGTATGGCTGCATAGCCAGCCAGCCAGCTATGCAGACAGTCTGCATAGCCAGCAAGCCAGTCAGCTAAGTAGCCAGCCAGGGTAGCTGCCTGAAAGATGGCGTGAGCCAAGGGACTGGCCTTGGGCTCAGGACTGATCACATATAACATATATTAGTGATTTTGTATCGATCGTGTTTGAGCGCATGACCTTCTCATCAGGGTTCTTGCAAGAGGAGGAACTCTTGGATTTGAATTTGAATTATTAAATGGTTTTCAGCTAACTCTGGGCTGCTTACCATCTTCCAATTCCAAGTCCCTCCCGTGCGATATTCACGGGAACCAGGGAGCATACTAAGCGGATTGGACACTTGAATGACTTGTCCTCTTGCAATAGGAGGTATGTCTTCTATAGTAAGAGAGGCATTTTGAAGCATTGGGTTTTTTCTTAGGTGCGCAAAATAGGGAAGTGCCATTATTAGATATTTCTCTTTCTGGCTGGTGCGATTTCAGGTCGCTTTTGGCACTATCAAACCGCTAGACGGACGACCCTGGCCTGTGTGGAATCGTATTTTTATGTGATATGTTACACTTTTATGGCTGATTCTATGTATAGAAAGAGGCTGGAACAGGACCAATACTAGCATCACAATTCTGATTTGTAACAGAATGAGGCCAGGCCAATTTCTGGATGTAAAAATTTACAATTTGTTGGAAGAAGAAAACAGGTTTGAAGGTACTATGAGTGAAAGTGGGTTGCTTATGACACAATACTATCCCAGCTGGCATCAGTTGCAGATTTTGATAATTAGAAACCCATACCAATTGGTTTGCCATGCCCTGCCTTGCCAAGGGTTGTCTAAGTAGGAATTTCTGCTCCTTTCTTTCCGAACCTTCGGTGAGCGCTGATTTGTGCATGGAGTCCACCATCCTGAGGCGAAAATCCTTCAAACACACGAACCAATTGGCTCCATACTGCCTACCTGATTTGAACGTGCACAGCGCGTGGTGGAATAGCATACACGCAGGGTGGAGTATACCGCAGGCAGGACTGTACTTCCCATTCAACCTTGGGCTATTACGAGACTGTAAAAGAACAAAAACACCCGATTTATGTGTATCTGTTTGATTGTATGTTTTTTCTTTTATATAATGGTACCGGTATATATAATGGTATAGATAGTCGAGAATCGTCTTGATTATTTGAACTTGGGACAGGCCCCTTGTCCCAATTGACTACCCCCTGCCCCTCGACAGAAACAAAAAGACTGTATGCATTCAGGCCGCGCACCTTCTATTGGCGGAGTGGAAATGAGCAGCATAATCACTGCTACAACCTACACCCAGCGTTTATGGACCCGGGATTCCTACTATTGGCTTCGGAAAACAAATCTTCGATCACTTCCAGATTGTCTACCGTATGTTTGCTGTGGCATGCACCCTTCAGACTTCTTCTGTACTCCTGGCAAGCACCAAAAATTTACCATATGCTTATCTGATTTCTCCGTCATTCACCAAGGACCTTAAAAGGTTATAATGTTTGAATGCACAAAACACAGCATTATAAGGGAAGTACTGTTGGATCTCTGCCCTCGTGGTGGTTTTCTAGTTATGTCTCCTTAGCGACGCCTCTATAGATGGAACTAATCAACTAAGTAATTGACGAGACTGACCTACTGCACCTTGAAACCTCTCACTGAATGCAATTCCCTAGGACTGCGCTTGTATCAAAGTATGACAGCTTCTACAAATGGCCACATGGCAACAGCAATCTTAAGCTACCTGGGCGGCTGGGCTAGATTTATGGATATATCTGGGGACCAGCATATCATATGATGTTCACCAAAGGTGAGTATGGTATCATACCAATTGCATCATATGATACTGTATATAAATGGTAACTTTGGCCTAGTCAGACCAGAGCTTGTCTGCCAGGGTTAATATGGCTAGTGGCGAATGTTCGTTTGGTCGAGGGTCGGTATTCCCTTTGCGCACCTACTCTTTTGTAGGAGTGGCAATACCATTCGACCATAATCTTCGGTGCCGCTGTTTTGTGTTGGGAGAGAATACCTTTCACAAAAAAACACAATGTATTACCGGTATGGTTTCTTTAAATAACGATCTTTTAGATATTTCGATCACTGTTAAGTACTTTTGCTTTCACTTCCCAAGACGACGAGCAGCCAAACTGATGGCTGTAGCTATGTAACCAAGTCCACGTTACAAACATTATTATCAAAACATACCGGTACTCTATCCAATCTCTTCATACAATCATCGATACAAACAGAGGCAGCTTATCACGGCCTTCCAACTCTGGATTGCACATCGAGTAATGTAGAGTTGTAGAGGAATCGGTTTGTTCTCATTTTGGGAAATCAGATTCTTGGGGGAATCAGAACCCTGTTATCTCAAATATTGTCGAGTTCCTTCCGTTGACACTTTATAAGCAAAAAATACTGTCAACCATTAAGGATACCCGTACGGTCCCGGATATTGAACGTTTTGATTTTTTCTTCTTCGGGGTTACATAAGTTGACATATTTGTTCAGAAGAATAAAGTTTGACGTTACACATTAGACGAATCCGAATCTATCCTTTAATGCAACTGAATGTTCAACTTGAATGTCACGTCACACTGGTTCATGGCCCGTTCTTAATAGGACAATGCAACCATGTGATTACATTGAGTACACGATACTCCTAAGTGTGGTGTAGGCAGCAGTGTTCATAATCCCCATACCGCTTTTACTCTGTCTGCAGTCGGTGGGATGAGGGCTGATGTACCATTCTTGGCGGACCCCCCCCCCCCCCCCCCCCCCCCCCCCGCCCCACACACACCACCTTATGAGAGGCGGGAGACCCCAGGGCCACCTGTTGTCCGTTTGACCGACCGACGATGACACCCAACGGCATCTAACTGGCTTCAGTCTGCTCGATTCCGTTGCCAACACTCTCTGCCAATTTTGACGCTGCCTAGGACTTGTTGTTTGTTTGTCGTTATGAAAGGAATTTCGTTATGAAAGGTGGGTCTCCCAACACAAACCAGCGGCACCGAGTATACAGTTTGAATGGTGTTGCCACTCCTACATAATAGTATGCGCACTTAGGGGTCGGCGGGAGATGCCGACCCACGACCAACCGAACGTGCACCACTACCCCTTTTGACCACGACAAACAAGCCATGTTATAAATCCAAAAACAACTCGCACAATCATTCCAGGATCTGAAAGTAGGGTAGAGAGTATTCAGCATTGGAGACATACCATTATCAGCTGCATGTGGCTGACTACACCGATTCATTCGTGGGCTACGCATGGCTTTACTGGCTTGAAACATACAACTAGCTTCTACCATGTATGTGCATATATTACATTACATTACATTACATGTTAAAGTCTACTTGACACCGCGAGGGTGTATGAGACTCTGTGCTTTAAACAAAAAGAAAAAGCACCCACAAAGCAAAAAACCCCATTACATCAGGGGTGTGTCGAGGACAAACAAACCAAACTCCCAACCACCGTTTTGGTGGCGTAGGTATTAAACCCCTTAGAGCAGGACCCAGATCTCAACCACTTACAGTGGCGGAGGTAAGAAGCTAACAAATGAGAAGTCTCAAGAAGAAAAAAAAGGGATAATAAATTACGGTGCCACTAAGCAGTCCAGGGCTTCCTGTCTTGCTCTTCTACAAGTAGAAAGATAGTCGGCTAGGTTGCTCCAAAAAGACTTAGTGCCATTTCCATTCATAAAGGTTCTGAATGTGGAATCGCAGAATTCCACATTCCATACGGTTAAGTCGGTATCCTCATGGACATGCCTATAAATATCTGTAAACAGATTCTGGTAGCGGAGGCGAATATCATTATAAAAAGGGCACTCAAACATATGCATTTCATCCTCAGTTTTTTGGAACCCACACATTTGACAGTGTCTCATTGAGCGAGGGATGTGTGCTCTATCCACCACCCTCATTCTTTCTGTGTTCAGCCAATGGGAACCCATTCTAAACTGTGCTATAGAACGAATCTGATCCTGCTTATGTAAGGCGGATGTAAAGGGAATCAAGCCATTCTCATCATTGCTGTTGGCTGCGAACCATTTTTGGTATCGGAGGCGTTTAAAGCCAACCCTTCTCTCATCAGGGATGTCTCTAACTGCATTGGTGTCACTTGGGTACTTAAACCTCCATGACTCAAAAACTTCAGACATAATACCTTCGACATCGACAGCCTCCAAAATGTTGATGTTTTTACTGGATCCTAGCTTGTGGAGAGCACAACGCAAGTCATGAACCCAGCATATACCCAGAATATGTTACTGTCCAGGGCAGACTGGCCGTCTGTCCGCTGTCTGTCCGACAGATGTCCAGGCGTTTGAACGATTCCGACAACATCCGCAGCCAAACATTTTGCTCGTAGTTGGAGTGCGCATTACTAGAGTTATCAGCATCGCAGCGGTCAAGATCCTTCGCACAAGTTGTTCAGTGTTTGAAGCTCTATTCGGCTACGAGTAGCTACTCTCTCCACTACTTTCGAAACTCCCTGCTGGTGACTGCTAAAGCGTTTTTCCGTGTCGCTTGCGACATGCTCTTAGAACTTGTCTTGAAGGTGCTACTTGTAGCCCAAGTACTGATTCCTGTAACTTGGTACCTACCTTGCAGTCTTGCGGGGGTTCCTTTAGAGCCCAAAGCTGCTAGGATCACCCCCAAAGCTACTAGGAGCAGCATGGTGCTCAGTAAAGACACCAGTTCCTTCACTTCAAAAGAAACCTGGTCCAGGGGTAGCCTCCACCAAACACAACATTTTGTGATACAACTGCTTTGATTTGAATTGGTTGTTTTACTGCCGAAGACAGCGATCAGCCTTAAAGGCTGGAGCCATGTAGAGAAGTTCAAGCAGCCGCCACCAAGGTAGCCCAAGCGCTGGCTCAGGGAGCTACCTAGAAGCTGCTGCTCGTATCCGACAAGAAAAGCTTTGAACTAGCCTCTGCCAAAGGTAGGCGCGCCTGATGGGGCACCGAAGACAATTGAAGAGCTGCTTGGGTCTACATTCATACTCCACTGCCCTTGAGCTGCTGTCTCTGCGGAGACAGATGTGGCAGGGGCATGATTACATTACATTACAATGTCATCGGCAGGCCTTTGTTGGCCCAAGCCAAGCCCGCTCCACAACACCTGCGGGGTCTTCCAACAAATCCTCAGAACAAGAAAGACAATATCGCAGCAAGCAAGCAAGCATTATAATCAGCACTAATTTCACATTATTTATATTTATTGTTGATGAATGGTTGATATGTTGTGTAGCCTATCAGACAAGCAGCAGGATGAAAGGTTTGCAAGCTGGGTCTACTTTCGTTCCCCGATGGCCTTGAGCTGTTGTATCTGCAGGGGCCGGTGTGGCCGGTGCATCATTAGGAAATTAAAAGGGGCGCGTGCGTGGGTGGTAGGTGGGTTGGGGGGGAGGGGAGAGGCTATGCCGGAGCAGATGGTGGGCGGGAGGGTGGGTGGAGGGCAGGACTTTTGATAGTGCAGCCATGGTGCCTAATTCATGGTTTATTCGAAAAAGGTGGTCTGTTGGATGGCTGGGTGTGTCACACTGCCTGTCTGTCTATATGTTACAGTCCAGTGGGTAGCCAATTAGGCTAAAGAGACTTGCCCAACCTCGTCGCAATTTTCAATTGAATGGTTTGTACAAGAGATGGTCTGTTGGATGGCTGGAGGGGAATGGTCTGGTAGGAACAGATGTATATAAAGCCCGACTGAAAATTTGGGCCATAGCCCAGTGAGTGGCTGGCTCAGGGAGCTGCCTAGAAGATGACAATAAAAGCCCCAAAGAAGAGCCCTTCCTGCGACTTACCGCCGAAAACTGGCACCGGCGCATGGTCTGGAATCACCATGGCTGTGGACACACCTGGGCACACACCTGTGCAAAAACCTGCGCAGTATGGCAAACCATTTAAATTTAGATTTAAACTGTGGACACACCTGTGCAAAAACCTGCGCAGTATGATGAATGATTCAAATTTAAATTTAAACTGTGGACAAACCTGAGCACACACCTGCGCAGTATGATGAATGATTCAAATTTAAATTTTAACTGTGGACACACCTGCGCACACACCTGCGCTGTGCTGTTGTCGTCACAGTGCAGGGGTCGGCCTAATAGGCTAAAAGGACCAGCCCAACAGTGACAGGAGGGGCTAAAACGAAAAATCACTGATCAACTGAAACCCAAACAATCGTTTTACCGACGGGGGGGGGGGGGGGGGGGGGGGGGGGGGGGGGGGGGGGGGGGGGGGGGGGGGGGGGGGAGCAAAGTTCGTGCTACAGTGATAAATTCATTCTGCAATAAAGGGCTATATGGACATATTGCACTTCAAAACCCAGTCCTCAACACACCATATGTTCACAACGTGAAGCGCAGTGCAGTTCTTTCCGTGCGATGCGTCGCAAATTGAGCGACTCGGTGTGATCCCAGTACGACGGGGGCCCTGAGTTCGTGCGACAGCGCTACTGTGATATGAGCAGTATGATGAACAGTTTAAAGAGAGGAAGTGTGATGCCAGGGTTTAGGGTGTCAGCGGAAGTGTGGTGCCACAAAAAGCAAACCCAATATATATATGCTACATTCATTCATAATAATTCATACATTCCATCATCTTTCACTCATAACATTATATCATCACCATCAAACTCAAAATGTGTACACATACAGACATACTATATTGATTCATTACCTTCTATCATCACCATAAAACTCAAAACATACACACATACTATTTCGGTTCATTACATTTCATTCGTTACATCTCACCATCCTCATCTGCATCATGACATGGTGGTAGACAGGCCATTGTAGACCCAAGACAAGCCCTCTCCACATTTTTGGGGTGGGTGGGTGGGTGAATTGAGGGATTCCAACCTTTCTCCAATTAACGATCAAAGGTTACATTTGTGTGCGTGTACAAGTGTATTCGTGAAGGGTACTTATATAGGTATGTATGTATACATGTAGGGTGCATATATAGGTATGTACGTAACCGTGTATGCTACATATACAAATACAATTTTTAAATCCCTCTTCCCCACTCTTCCTCCCTTCTCTTCTCTCTCTTCTCTCTCGTCTCCTCCCCCCCCCCCCCCCCCCCCTCCCTGTCCCCTGCATCCACGAACACGCACATACTCCCCTACTCCCCTTATTGGCCGACCGTCTGACCGAGATGAAGCCTGACACGTCAGCCAACGGTCTCGCTACTAACTCGCTTCCGTTGCCACCTGTTGCTCCGTCGCAAACACTCTCCGCCACTTTTTAGCGACGCTGCATATAGGTTGCCTGTTTCTCTGTCACTTCAGCTGTGGACTCTGATGATGAAAAAAGATGAAGAGGTCGAAGCTCAGGCTGGGGCAAACTGTCATGTTGACCCAGAAAAACAGATTATTAAGTTAATTATTTCGCTCTCTCACATTGCATACCGTGCAGTGACATACCTGCCGAAAGAATGTGTGCGTGTGTGTGGTGGTGGTGAGGGTACGGGGGCAGGGTTTAGCCTGACTTGGGCTATGGCTGGGGGGGGGGGGGGGGGGGGGGGGGGGGGTACCGTGAACCCCTGAATACAATCTGAAGAGCTTGCAGGCACGCGGTTCACAGTGCAAGGGCGAGAACGCTCAGCGAGAAAGAATGGCCATGGAGGTCTCAAGAAAGTCCACTAACTCACGATAACATAACGAAAGCGATGCAATGGTAGAACGGGATAGCGAAAGACGTGCGCATGCTTGATACAAATGGTGGTGAGGCGCAGCTGGCAATCTAAGGTTTCCGCAGCTGGCAGCAGTACGGTACGGCATGACACCGCAAACGAACGAACAAACGAAGAGTCCGATGTTCTTATGTATATATTTTATAATATAGTATATACTTTAGTTGTTCTGCTATTCCAGTAAATTCTGAGGCCAAGGCTGAAGCGCAGCCTCCAACCTTATGGTAGGGGTTTGATATGCCTTTCATCCCGCTGAAATTTCATTTGCGGTAGCTCGAGCGATCCCGTACCACGATCTGGTTGAAGTCGATCCAAGCTCTATATGTGCATATCGTGTACTGCCATCTGGCTCCAGAGCTGGGCTGCTCGCAGCCAGATGCGAATGCAAACAGAAATTAGCTGCGCGCCTAGCTAACGCTTTTGCGGACAATATTATCTACTCAGAATTAAATTCCGAGCAGTTGGGGTCATGTTGGACCCTAAATCGCAATGGCGATTCAACTTATGGCGTTCTAAGACTTGGCACTTACGGATATATATGTATATATATGTATGTATGTGTCCAGGAGTACCCACTTTAGCTAAAGGGATTTGCCCAACCTCAAACAATGAAAATCAACAACGATTTTCCCAGGAGGAGGTTATTGAAAGAAACACTTTATGAACTGTTCCTCCCTGTCTCTAATGCTGCCAAAGCAACGTTCATAACAAATCAGGTATATGTTTGGACCAGCATATCATATGATGTTGACCAAAGGCGAGTATGATATCAAACTGCATCATATGATATTGCATAAAAATGGTAACTTTAGCCTAGTCAGACTGCCGGCATCATATAATGAAATGACATCACATTGCCGTTCCCTGTGTATATGACACTGTAACACATATACAAACTCGCCTTTCCATCGGGAACTTCCTACTTCTGTAGGACTCTCTCTGCATTTCGTTCTGAACCCTCAATGGGCACTATTTTGTGTGCGGGGTCCCACTTCCTGGGGTGAAAGTCCTTCAAAACATGAGCAATAAAGTTGCTATGTGACACCCACCTGTATATATCGCTGCAAGCCCATGAGGTGTTGTGGTTGAGCCGTACATTTTCATCTCTAACTCTGTCAATCGCCTTTTCCCCAGGAGGGGCTAATTGAAAGATACACTTGATGAGCTGGCCGCCCCAGTCTCTAATGCTGCCAAAGCAACTTTCATAACAAATCAGGTATATGGCACCCACCCGTATCCAATGCTGCCAGCCCTTGAGGTGTAGCGGTTGAGCCGTACATTTTCATGGCACCCACCTGCATCTAATGCTGCCAGCCCTTTTTGTGGCGCCCACCTGTACCTAATGCTGCCAGCCCTTTTCGTGGCACCCACCTGCACCTAATGCTGCCAGCCCTTGAGGTGTAGAGGTTGAGCCGTACATTTTCATGGCGCCCACCTGCGTCAAATGCTGCCAGCCCTTTTCGTGGCACCCACCTGTATCTAATGCTGCCAGCCCAAGAGGTGTGGAGGTTGAGCCGTACATTTTCACCTCCAACTCTATCAATCGCCGTTCATCCTCTGCAAAACAGACAGATACATTTGTTGTTGTTCATGTTATGGTTGCTGCTGCTGTTGTTGTTGTTGTTGTTGTTGTTGTTGATATTCTTGTTATATTTGTAGCATATGCTATTGCTGCTGTTGTTGCTATTGTTAATGTTTTTATTCTTGTTATTTTTGGTCTAGTTGTCAATGCTGATTATGTTTTTGTTTGACTGTGCTTGGTCCTCGAGGCTCTGAATTAGACTGAGGGGCATGATGTGTGGTGTCCGGTGCCATTTTGGTGTTGTTGTTGTTGACGCTGCTCTTGATTTTCTTGTCTAGCTGTGTTTGGTCATGCGGCTCTGAATGAGGCAGTGAGGCATGCTGTATGGTGTCGCATGCAATGCTGTTGTTGTTGATGTTGTTGGTTGGATGTTCAGGCCATGTGGCGTGCTGTGTTGTAGCGGTTCCGTGTTATTGTGGTGTGGAACTTAGTACGCCAAGGTAGGGCAGCATGAAGGGAAAGAGGGTGGGGATGAGGAAGAGGGGTGCATATCACCCTGCCATTCATTCCACACTAACAATGCACCAGGTTGGATGTTCGGGCTGTGTGGCGTGCTGTGTTGCGTGCTGTGTTGCAGTGGTGTCATGTTGTTCTCTACCAATGTACCTAATAGGCATCTGATCAGATGGTGGTGTGGAACGGAGTACTGCAGCTTAGGGATGCATAAAGGGAGGGAGGAAGGGAGGGAGAGTGGGGATGTGGAGGAGTGCTTATCGCCCTCCCATTTGATGTTCTTAAATCACCTTTGAATTGATCAAGCCATGGGCACACTTGACGTCTTGAAGTAGGGCACCAGGGCCATGTTATCAACATCATCATCACTGCCATGTCATCACCATTCATTCATTCTACACCATCGGCTGACCAGGGTCATGTAATCATCATCATCATCACCGCCATGTCATCATCATCATTCATTCCACACCAACAACTGACCAGGGTCATGTAATCATCATCATCATCACCGCCATGTCATCACCATTCATTCATTCCACACCAGCAACTGACCAGGGTCATGTAATCATCATCATCATCACCGCCATGTCATCATCATCATTCATTCCACACCAGCAACTGACCAGGGTCATGTAATCATCATCATCATCACCGCCATGTCATCACCATTCATTCATTCCACACCAGCAACTGACCAGGGTCGTGTAATCATCATCATCATCACCGCCATGTCATCACCATTCATTCATTCCACACCAGCAACTGACCAGGGTCCTGTAATTCATCATCATCATCACCGCCATGTCTCACCATTCATTCATTCCACACCAGCAACTGACCAGGGTCATGTAATCATCATCATCATCACCGCCATGTCATCACCATTCATTCATTCCACACCAGCAACTGACCAGGGTCATGTAATCATCATCATCATCATCATCATCATGTCACCATCATTCATTCGTTCCACTCCAACAACTCACCAGGTTGGATGCTCACAGATGAGCGTTTGGACTTCACCCATTTATAGCTCTCAGCCAGTCGCCAGTTCTTCACTTTCATCAGGTAGCCAATGACGACTGTGGGGGATCTGAAAGTTTGAATGATAGTTGGTTAGTTGGAAAATAGGTGATATATCTGAAGGGTTTAAATACATGTTGGGTTGTGGGAGAAGAGGTGATATATCTGAAGGGTTTAAATACATGTTGCGTTGTGGGAGAAGAGGTGATATATCTGAAGGGTTTAAATACATGTTGCGTTGTCGGAGAAGAGGTGATATATCTGAAGGGTTTAAATACATGTTGGGTTGTGGGAGAAAAGGTGAGATATCTGAAGGGTTTAAATACATGTGGGGTTGTGGGAGAAGAGGTGATATATCTGAAGGGTTTAAATACATGTTGGGTTGTGTAACGATGGTGGGAGATCTGAAGGGTTTGAATTTAAGTTGGGTTGTGTCACACCCATCCCACATACCCCCCCCCTCTCCCAAACACACACGCGGATGACTCACCTCGAAGTACCTGACATACAGTACACCAAGACCTTGGTATCCATGTTACTCTGCTTGTCTGCAACATGAGGTACACACGGGCAGTCAGGTAGGTAGAGTAGGGGGCATGCATGTATGTATGTAGTTGTGTATGTAGTTATGTATGTTTGTATGCAGTTATGTATGTTTGTATGTAGTTATGTATGTATGCAGTTATGCAGTTATGCATGTATGTATGTATGTATGTATGTACTAGTACGGTAGCCCGTCTGGCCGGTGGCCACCCCCCACCCCACCCACCCAGGTCCTGGGCCCTGTTCTAGCCTGGGTGATATAACGTGCAACGCCCTTGTACGTACCCCCCCACCCCCCCCCCCCCCCCCCCCCCCCCCCCCTACTCACATGCACTTAGTCAAGATATTTCCCCCTTTCCAAAATGTCTAACACATGCCCCCTTCCTTTCCCCACTATAAATACACCCCCCCCACCCCCAGCCCCCAGGACCTACATGATCCCTGTTTCCCCCTAAATATTCCTGCCCCCCATCCCCACCCCCTTGACACACACTCAATTGATCCCCCTGGCACCCTACCTAACCCCCAGTCATCTCCACACCACCCAAATATACCCCCCTACCCCCCACACTACCCAGCCATCTCCACCCTCCCTCCACGCTCCCCTCCCTATCCCTACCTTGTACGCTTCACTCCAGCTGTGGGCTGAGATCGTGCTGAAAGTGCAGGCTGGGTATTGAACCTACAACAGGCTTCGAACGCTCAGATTCCGATTATACCGAGAACACCGGATCTGCGCGATTGCAAAGCTACAAACTTGCAGCTTCTTCTACTCGTGCAGTGGCAGTCTCACGATCGTCGATACAACGAAAAGAGATTGCATAGATGGGATGTGCGGTGAAAGCGCAAGAAATGGAATGGTCATGAAGATCTGGAGAAAGTCAAATTTCTCGAAACAATCGGCTGCCTACCATGCGTGAGAAGAATGGTGCCAACGCTCGCAGGCAGAAGAGCTCTTAGGACAGAATGGGCGCCTGATGAGAATAATGAGCGCTCAGAATGGGCGCCTGATAAGAAATGATTATGATGAGAACAACGCAACAGAATAATGATTCTGATGAGAACAACGCACGACAACAATGATTCTGATGAGAAAAACACAACAGAAGAATTAGCGCTCAGAATGGGCGCCTGATGAGAGCAACGCAACAGAAGACTGAGCGCTCAGTACGGGCGCCTGAGGAGAGCAACAGAACAGAAGAATGAGCATAATGAACAGATTATAGACAGAAGTAATGCAGCCTGCGCAGCAAGCCTTGAAGCGCAGCGAAGCGCAGAGAAGAGGTGGAGAATTAGTGTGGTTGAGTAGCTGGTCTGGTTTGTTTGAAAACTGAAGTTTGAGGGAGGAAGAGAGAAGTACGTTGTAAAGTCGCCAAGGGGTTTCAGAGGCGTCGCGTGGTTTCGGATCCCTCACCGCGAAAAGTTCAAGTGAAATTTCTGTATGTTACCCGAGGGCGCTTGGGGCATTAGCCTTACTGCTGTTGTCTGCTGGTGAACCATTACCCTACACCTGCAGACAACACTACCAGGCCTTACTGATACGAGCACCTTGGGCACATACCTGCTTTGTTCATTCTGCTTGTTGCACTGCCTTATCATCCTCACAGCCTGACATCTGAATATATGTTACAGCCCAGGGGGCAGTCAATTAGGCTATAGGGGGTTGTCAAACCTCAATTAATCAAGATTATTCTAGACTATCCATCGAGATCAGGCTGTATGGTTCAGTATAACCCAGCATCTGACAGGTCTGCAGTTCGAGCCCTAGCCAGGTTCCCAAATTTCAGACCTGCCTGAGAGGTAGAGGACTTCCCTCCGTGCTGTCGCGCGGTAGTCCGTGCTCAAGGGCAGTAGCAGTCTGCGAAACCAAAAACCCATCATAGTAGCCTTTCTCCATTTTTACGGTGCATGCGGACGGGCTGGTCCCCTGAACCTCACGCCTTGTCATAAGTCTTACTATGTATTTATTTATTAAGGCCAGGAGACAAGATCTGCAGTTGAGGAATGGTGCAAAGACTTCACGCACTCACTGTTTTGGTTATGCGCGACGCGTCGCAAATTGAGTGACTCGATGCGACCCCGGTGCGACGCGCTGCCCCCCAAACCCCGCGGGGCGTGAAGCGTGGATGGGTTGGGGGCCATTTCTGACTAGTTTAGCCAGACCCATGCGTCGCCATGCAGCAGCAGAATGGCGTGGTGTCCTTGCAAACAAAGACCTTCACACACTTCCACAAGTTGCGCACTTGTATAGTTGTCCCCCCCCCCCCCCCCCCCCCCCCCCCCTTTCATCGTGAGCTTCCTACACCCACAACCACACATCCATGCGCAATGCATGCATGTATTTTGTATGTTTTTTAGTGTCCTACACACCGCCTGACTTCCAAAAAAGCTTCAATTTTCTAGGTGTGTAAGTTGTTACAGTCCAGGGGTAGCCTAACAGGCTAAAGGGATCTGCCCAACCTTGAATACAGGCAAGGCACTTGTAGAAACGTGCACTAGTGAACTGAACCCCAACAAATTTTACACGGTTGGGGCCCGGAGTACATGCTATGCAGATAATTGAATATCATGTTTCTTGTCACATTTATTAATAAATGTAACAACAATGCATACCTAGAAAATTAAAGCAATCTTGCAAGGCATTTTAGCCACTCTTGATATCATGCTTGGGCGAGTCCCTTTAGCCTAGTTGGCTACCCCTGGACTGTAACAACTCACACACCGAGAAAATTGAAGCATTCTTGGAAGTCAGGCGGTGTGCAGGACACGGTGTAGTACTCAAAGGTGTTCCTGAACAGAACCTGGTTGGAGGGTACCGTCTGCAGAGGGGTGGGGTGGGGTGGGCCAAGATGGTGGTTTTTGGGGGGGGATGGGGGATGGGGGATGCGTAGGGTAGGGGTGGGTAGGGTAGGGGTGGGTGGGGTGGGTGAAGATGGTGGTTATTGGGGGGAATTGGGGGTGTTTAGGGTTGGGAGGGGATGGGCCATGGGGAACGTGTGGGGTGAGGTAGGGTGGGGTGGGCAAAAATTGTGGTTGCTGGGGGGATAGGGGATGTGTAGGGTAGGATAGATCAGGGGCGGGTGGGGTGGGTGAATATAGTTGTTGTTGTTGTTGTTGTTTTCGTTGTTGTTGTTGTTGGGGGGGGGGGGGGGAGGGGGGAGTACAGGGTAGGGAGGGGATGGGGCCATAGGGAATGTGTGGGGAGAGGTAGGTCGAGGTGAGAATGTGTGGAAATGTTTACCTCTCCTTGCATTCAAGCATGGGGGATACCTGAACTACACCACAGTGCTTAGACACCCTTCCATCTAGAGGCGGGTTATAACACCACCACAGCAGATTTGTTTGACACGCTGCGTGTTGGGTGACATGCACATATTTTGAGTGTCTGGTATATCTTGTGGGGTCTGGGTGCGTCGCAGACTCAGATTTTGAAATCAGTTGTGTCTAATGATGCATATTTTGAAGTCCCCCAGAACAACACTGCACCAAACATCCATCCTCCCATCTGTAGTGTTTAAGCTACTCATATTAACTCGGCCAGCAGACGGTGAGCAACCAGAAGGCTTATATATAGGGATATATCATGTGATGTTGACTTAAGGCGAGAATGATATCATACAAATTGCATATGATATTGTATATAAACGGTAACTTTATCCAAGTCAGACTGCTGTCATCATATGATATCATATTATGACATAGTATCATATTGCCGTTCCCTACTGATATACCGGTACCATGTAACCAAAACAACACTTACATTCAAGCAGTGCGCGATTCCCATGGCCCTCAACACCTTGCTTGGTCTCCCTTCTATCTAGGGACGGGTTATAACACCACCACTCTCATCCACCCTCACATCCCTTCTTACATTCAAGCAGTGCGTGATGCCCATGGTCTTCAACACCTCCGCTCTTGAGGAGGAGTCATAGCTACCAAGGTATAGGAAGCCGGATATGATGGCGGTCGGCATGATGGCCTCCTGAGCCTTGTGCTCAGTGACGGACATGACATGACCACATATGGAGCATGCCTGGCCACCTTCGTACTGCAAAGGCCATGGGACAGGTTCAGGGTGGTGTGTGAAGGGGAAGAGGTTTGGTTTGGTTAGGGTGACATTGGTTTGGTTGACTTAGGTTAATCTCATGACATGACCACGTATGCAGCATGCCTGGCCGCCATCGTACTGCACAGGCCATGGGACAGCTTCAGGGTGGTGTGTGAAGGGGAAGGGGTTTAGTTTGGTTAAGGTGACTGAACTTTTGTTGACTTTGGCTTGGTTTCGCCTCCTTTAGCAGGGTTCCGTGTGGTGTTGTTAGCGCGGGGCCAGCGCATTACTCACGTACCTAGGGAACCGCAATGTGATATCATGTCATCATATGATGCCGGCAGTCTGACAAGGCTTAAGTTCCTCTTTATATACAATATCATACAATGCAGTTTGCATGATATCATACGATATCATACTCGCCTTTGGTCAACATCATTTGATATGCTGGTCCCTACACATACAACACCATACCACATACATGCATGCTTAGGTACGCATGCTGCACATTGGAAATTGGCATCGCCCACATGATGCACAGATGTCCACGGGCCTTTCTTTCTCTTGAGAACTAACTAACCCTGACACTGCCTACTGCACAATCCAGGCTCTGGAAACAGGCTAAACAGTGTAACGATGCATTCACTTTGAACGACTTGAGTTAACGCCTGTTGTACCCTTGTAGTAAATCATTATCGCCAAGAGTATAGCAAACTTTACTTGAACATTTGCATAAAGTCAAGTCGAGCGAGCTTGGGTTTGATATTAGTGGGAGGTCAGATAGCCACATTTTGAATGGTGTACACAGGTGGGAGGTCAGAAAGCTAGATTCTGAATGCAATTAGCATTCTTGGCAGGTTCTTGGGATTGTTTTCTGTAGGTCAGAAAGCTAGATTCTGAACGTGGTTAACCATCATAGCTTTTCTTTTCGGCCTTATACCGGTTTCAGGGGAATTCCCCTGGCAATGTATCCAGCCAAATCTAAAGCAGAATGGTGCACCCAGAAGCAGAGACAATCAGCTTATCAACACCTCTGAAATCTTGGGTCTTGGCCCAGTGGCTGGCTCAAAGAGCTGCCTGATGCTGCTGAGAAAAGCTGAAAAGAAAGGCCCAAAAGAAAAGACCTGCAAGAGTTTGTTAACTGTGTGATAACTATGCCATCCACGAGTAAAATATTTATCTCTGACAGCCCCTGTTAACCAGGACATGCCGGACGCCAGATCATTCCTAGCTATGCTGTAGCTGAACAGTGGGGGTGGGGGGATGGGGGGGGTGGGGGGGGTGGGGGTGGGGAGGCTTCTGCAGCCTACAGGGTTCAATGCTTGTTAGATGCTGTTGAATGTACGGCCATTGGTATGCCTCAGCAAATGTCTATTCAAGTGGAAATTTTGCCTGAGTGCCTCATTTCGAGGGTTTGGCGTGGGATGGAATATTGACTGTGGGCCCTAGTGGCCCAGTTCGGGCATGGCCAGTCTGCTGAGCTTGATCGGACACACCCAAGCCATGTGCATCGTTTGCTGACTCACGTCGTGGTAGTGACCGCAGATGAAACAAGCCTCCTCTCTATCACGTTTCTGCTTCATCCTGCCAGTCTACGCAATCCGAGAGGTGCCGGGATCGCGAGGCGGGATTTACCAGGTCTCAGGCAAGGTGGATTAAGGCGATGCAAAGATAAACTAGTTAGATTCGACAACTAGGATTCAGCGGTATCAAAACGGGTAGGAACTAGAGTTTGCGATTTCCCCCAGGCTAGAGACGTTTTCAAAAGAACATGGGAAGGGGATGAAAGTACAGTGCGGCAACAAGGACGAAAATACAGATTTGGCAGACTGGAAGCGCCGGGCGTGGATGGAGGATGGGATCGAATACCGAGGACTTCGATTGGCTTGGCTTGGCTTGGCAACAGTCGATGTACGACATGCCGAGGTGATACGCAGACAAGTCACAGTAAAGGTGGGTGCATGCCCGGTGCATGCTGCACAATGCTGCATGGTACACCCATCACCCATCATCACATGGGTGCTGATCCGTTTGCACTGAGCCCCACATACCCACCCACCCTCTTTCACCCCCCTCCCCCGGGCCTTCTCCTCCCCCCAACACTTCCAGGTCCTGGTTAGACAGACCCTCCTGTGCACGAACCCTTGCCCCTTGCTCCCACCGCTCCCCATGCTCCGCCGATCCCCATTACTCTCCTTCTAAGGTCGCACAAGGCCAGCTGGCACCAACTCACGCTGTAGACAAATATACCTTCCCACTCCTCTTGAATCGATCGACGCGGCTAAAGCTGTCCATGTAATCGCTTTCACCTCATGAACTTTAATTTCTGCTTCTCCATCCTTTGGGTGCTGCTATGTGCCCCACACTCATGGGCAGACCGAGATGGCCATTTGCTAATCCCGTCAACACAGAATCGAGGGTTGCGCAAGCAAGTTACGCTTCGATCATTTCTGTCATCTGCCAAGGTAGCAGGTGATGGGGAAGCTTCAGGGGGGTTGAGTGAGAAGCAGCAGTTCCTCCTGTCTAAGTACATGACCAATGAAGAGCTGGTGAGTGATGATGATAGCATTTATTTCAATTTTGGGGGTGCCAGAGGGACCAATAGGGGATTGCTCACCTCACCAGGGGACCAGATCTTTACGGGCTTGTTAATATAAAGACAATCTAGAATAATCTTGATTATTTGAGGTTGGGCGAGTCCCTAAAGCCTAATTGTCTACCCCCTGGACTGTTACATAAACCCACCTGAGCAGACTAGAAGAAAGTTTTATTTTCACTTATGCAAAGAGGAATAACTTGGGTCTGAGATTTTGTTGGGCTACCTTCTGTAAGAGGAATAGGTTAGGTCCAAGGTTAGGTAAGATCCTAGGTAAGGCGTTAGGAGGACGGGTTAGATCCGAGAATTTGGTAGGGTCAGGATTACAGTGTGTGATAAAGACTAAATATCTGGATTGGTCCGAGACTTTTGAGCGAGACTCCAGATCAGCTGTAGGACCTTGCTCAGGAGCTGGTGAGCAGGATCTGAGGGGAGCAGTGCATATCCTATCGGAGTGATGCATGTCCCGTGGGATCAATGCATTTTTCATCGGAGCAGTGTATGTCCAAGGTCTTGTTGGGGTGTTTGCCACTTCTGGGGTGCTTGGAGCTTTGGAATTATGAGCAAGCATAAATCATTGGGTTGGGTTGGGTCGCGTTGTTAAGTATGTGGGTGGGGTGGGGTAGGTTATTAGTTGTGTGGGTGGGGTGGGGTAGGTTATCAGGTGGGTGGGTGGGTCGGGTGCCAAACTGTTGCCACCTCACCTGACGCTATAGGAAGTAGGTCATGGCACAATGTTGGTGTAGTACAATGTTAGTGGGGCACAGCTTAACGCCGTTCAGCGGATGATTTCGATTTGGGTATCGTGGTTAGTAGTTTTGACCTCGACCTTTTCAGGCCCAATTCCTAAGGATCCTCAGATTTCTCAGAAATTCTCAGAATTCTCGATTCTCAGGCTAAAATGTTAGAATTCTTGGGCCAAATTCTCAAGTTTGGGGACCAACTTCGTACTGCAAAGTGTTTTGAAAACCCAAATCCAAATCATCCGTTGAATGGCTATAAGGCATTGCATGTTGGTGCTGCTGCTTTAAAACAAAGGCTTTAAGGAAATGCTCCTATCCTGGCCAAAGTGAAAAAATCTCATAATGGCCAGGGCTTCTTCTCAGAAAATTAACCAGTATCTTTACGTAGCTCCATGGTGCTCCTAGTAGCTTTTAGGGTGCTACTATCAGCTTGTTTTGCTTCAAAGGCAACCCTCAAAGTTTCTAACATAGCACCCCTCAAAACACACAAGGTACGTAATTTAGCACTTGTGCTATCTATAGCACCTTCAAGAAAACCCTGATACTGACTGTGCCTGCTTGGCTCCATTGATACCGCAGGCAGAATACATGACAGAATATATACAGCGATGCTCTAACATCGCAAAAAAAATCAGGTGTGGTGTTTGTAGCTTGTACAGTTGTGAGCTCTGATTTTGTTTTGTACGATGCGTCAAAATTGAGCGACACGGTGCGACCCCAGTGCGACATGCTGCCCCCTGAACACCCCGAGGCTTCGCACTTTGCGCTCCCCCCTATACCGTGCTACGCCACAATCCTGCGTCACAACTTTGCTACACAACTGGACCTACAAAAAGCTGAAAAAAGTGGCTGTGAGCTGATTGCGTGTTGGTGTGGTTTGGTAGTCCCCTTACTCATGCACATGCTCCCTCTCTCTCTCTCTCTCTCTCTTTCTCTCTCTCTCTCTCTCTCTCTCTCTCTCTCACCCCCCCCCCCCCCCCCCCCCACACACACACACACAAACTTACACACTCACAATAAACATCTTCAGCCCCGCATGCATGCACAGACTCTTATATTTACATGCTTCTCTAATATCTCAGGCTCTGCCCACCCACGCACCACCCACCAAGCAACAGACCAACTAACCAACCAACTAACCTCATCCACTCCCTCACATGCTCGCATAGTATCTGATTGCCCCTAACCCCCTCACACACCCCGCCCCGCCCCACAGACCCCGCCCACCCCACCCCATCTCACCCACCCACCCCACCCGACCTGTTGTTTGAGCATACAGCATTGGAAAGAGCGGGAATGGTGTGGATATGTGGGCCATAACTATCTCTAGCTCTAAAGGAGAGCCAGAGGCGAGTAGGCCCTCGTTCAAGATGGTGGCCAACATGCATGGGGATGAGCCAAGTGGAAGGTAGGTGGGGGGGGGAGGTGGGTGGAAGGTGGGTAGAGGATGAGCCGAGTGGAAGGTGGGTGGGTGGAAGGTGGGTGGGTGGGGGAGGTGGGGGGGGGATGAGCCGAGTGGAAGGTGGGTGGGTGGAAGGTGGGTGGGTGGGGAAGGTGGGTGGGGGGAAGGTGGGTGGGGGTGGTGTGGGGGGGGATGAGCCGAGTGGAAGGTGGGTGGGGGGAAGGTGGGTGGGGGGGGGAAGGTGGGTGGGGGGAAGGTGGGTGGGGGAGGTGGGGGGGGATGAGCCGAGTGGAAGGTGGGTGGGGGGAAGGTGGGTGGGTGGGGGAGGTGGGTGGAAGGTGGGTAGAGGATGAGCCGAGTGGAAGGTGGGTGGGGGGAAGGTGGGTGGGTGGGGGGAGGTGGGGGGAAAGTGGGTAGAGGATGAGCCGAGTGGAAGGTGGGTGGGGGGAAGGTGGGTGGGTGGGGAAGGTGGGGGGGGGATGAGCCGAGTGGTGGGTGGGGAAGGTGGAGGGGTGGGGAGGTGGGTGGGGGATGAGCCGAGCGGAAGGTGGGTGGGGGGGAAGGTGGTGGGGTGGGGGAGGTGGGTGGGGGGAAGGTGGGTGGGTGGAAAGGTGGGTGGGGGATGAGCCGAGTGGAAGGTGGGTGGGGGGAAGGTGTGTGTGGGGGGGGGCTGGGGGGAAGGTGGGTGGGGGGGGGGGGGGAGGTGGGGGGGTGGGGGGAAGGTGGGGGGGGGGGAAGGTGGGGGGTTGGGGGAGGTGGGGGGGGGGAAGGTTTGGTGGGGGAGGAAGGTGGGGGGGGGATGAGCCGAGTGGAAGGTGGGTGGGGGGAAGGGTGAAGGTGGGTGGGGGGAGGTGGGTGGGGGGAAGGTGGGTAGAGGATGAGCGAGTGGAAGGTGGGTGGGGTGAAGGTGGGTGGGGGGTGAAGGTGGGTGGGGGATGAGCCGAGTGGAAGGTGCTGCGGGGTGATGGTGGTGGTGGTGGTGTGTGTGTGGGGGGGGGTGAAGGTTGAGGAAAGGTGGACGGCAGAAGATAGAAGAGTGGTGGGCAGTTGCGGGTGGTGTGTGATCGAGTGTGGCAGGGAAAATATAGTGGGGGTAGTGGTGAGTGAGGGGTGATTGAGTGTGGTAGGGTTGAGGAAGGAGGGGGGGCGGAAGATGGAAGGTGGAGAGTGATGGTGGGTGTAGTGACTGAGTGGGGCAGGTAGGGTTAGGATGGAATATGAAGGGGAGAGTAAGGTGTATGGTGGAACATAGAATATAGAGAGTAGTGTTATTTGTGGGTGGCGGGTGATGGTGTGTGGCAGGGGCAAGGAATATGGGTGGTGGACGATAGAAGATGCAGAGTGATGGGTATTGGTGGGTGGTGAGAGGTGTGTGATTGAGTGTGCTAAGGTTGAAGAAGGTGGGTGGCAGAAGATAGAAGAGTGGTGGGCATTTGCGGGTGGTGGGTGATCGAGTGTGGCAGGGAAGATGGAGTGGGGGGGTAGTGGTGGGTGGTGAGATGTGTGTGATAAAGTGTGCCAGGGTTGAAGAATGTGGGTGGCGGACGATACATAGGGTTGTAAGTGTTGTCCTGGTTAAAAGATTGTCTCGCAATCTATTATACAATATATTCAGATGTCCTACGAATACATGATGCATTGTACAACATATTGATATATCATACGATATTTTCAGATGTACTATGAATATATTTATGCATTCTACAACGTATGAATATATTGATGCATTCTACAACATATGGACATATCATCCTATATATTCAGGTTTACTGTGTATACATTGATGCATTTTACAACATATTGATAGATCATACGACATATTCAGATGTACTGTGTATATATTGATGCATTTTACAACATATTGATACATTCTTTGATATGTATATAAATATAGATAGATAGATAGATAGATAGATAGATAGATAAATAGTTATACAGACATATAGATAGATAGATAGAAAGATAGATAGATAGATAGATAGATAGATAAATAGTTATACAGACATATAGATAGATAGATAGATAGATAGATAGATAGATAGATAGATAGATAGTTATACAGACATATAGATAGATAGATAGATAGATAGATAGATAGATAGATGGATAGATAGATAGATAGATAGATAGATAGATAGATAGATAGATAGATAGATAGATGGATAGATAGATAGATAGATATATTGATAGATAGATAGATAGATAGATAGATAGATGGATAGATAGATAGATAGATAGATAGATAGATAGATGGATAGATGGATAGATAGATAGATAGATATATTGATAGATAGATAGATAGATAGATAGATAGATAGATAGATAGATAGATAGAGCAAAAGACAGGCGGCGTGCGTGCGGCAATGTCATCGCTAATTGTCTAAGGAATGGATGACGAGCAAAACAACAAAAAGTAGCGCCTCTCCTGTTTAAATGAAGATTGATGTCATACTTGCAAACCATAAAAAAACCTAAAGAAAAAATGTAATCTTCTGCAGGACACTCCTGATGCTTCTTGCTGAGAAGCTATGCTCTGAGTATAAAAAGGATGCGCAGGTGACTGCCCTGGTGGATGACCTGCACCTGGTGTTGGTGCCCACGGTCAACCCGGATGGCTTTGCCAACAGGAGGCGAGGGAATATGTACGTTCTGTTTTTTTCTGTTTTTCTGTTTTTTGCCAACAGGAGGCGAGGGAACATGTGCGCTTATTTTTATGGGAACATGTGTGTTCCATGGCGAATGACATGCACCTGGTGTTGGTGCCCACGGTCAACCCAGACGGATTTGCCAGTAGGAGGGGAGGGAACATGCACGTTCAGTAGTTCGTCTCTGTTTGTGAGCTCTTGTCATTGGTTGCTGTTTATGATTGTACAAAGGTGTGTATGATTGTACAAAAGTATTGTTAACGTGCCCGTGGCCTGACTGAATCAAGGGGGGCTTATGAAAAGCTCAAACATTTATGTGCCAAACTGTGTTGTGAACAATTGCAAATGTGTGGACCAGTCTTGGGTTATCCAACCAGGCTACATGAAATTTCCCAACCTCTGACCTGATACTTTGATATATAAACTAAAAAATAGGCATCATTACACAACCCCACCACCTTGCTTCCCGTCCTAAAGGAGAACAGCGCCTTGAATCGCAACTTCCTTGATCCCCTGCAATATATAAACTACAAAATAGGCATCATCACACAACCCCACCACCTTGCTTCCCCCTCCTCAGGAGGAGCGTGGTCTTGAATCGCAACTTCCTTCCATAATGTTATTGAACATAAGGTCACTTGTGCTTTTTGAACTGCCTCCTGTTTTTTGTAGGCAGGGTAAGTCCCCTGAACTGTAAAAATATACACACACAATACACACACAACACACACACAACACACACACAATACCCCCCACCCCACCCCACCCCATCCCCGCACACACAATACACCCACGCACAACCTCATCCACCTTGCTTCCCCTCCGCAGGAAGAACGTGGACTTGAATCGGAACTTCCCTGATCCCATCCAAAGCCCTAAGGGCACAGATCTGAGGATTCCACAGGGAAAAGAAGAACCTGAAACTTTGGCCATCATGAACTTCACAATGCAGTTCAAGTGAGTCAGCACATTTTATTTGGGTAAAGCTAGGTCTTGGGGGGTAGGTTTGGGAGCTTGCTGACCCTGGATTGTCCTGGGTAAGGTGACCCCAGGTCAAGTTACTCATTTCTAAACAGGGTTAGGATATATTCGTTACGTTTTCAGTTGAAGGTTTAGGCTTCAGGGTCTAGGTGGGCTTAGGGTTTCCTTAACTAGGGCTAACTTGACTGGGGGCTAACTTCCCAATACCCCTGGATTGCAAACAGTACTTTTATTTATTTATTTATTTATTTATGTATTTATTTATTTATTTATTTATTTATTTATTTAGTACAGCATCTGTCAATATTCAGGTTGGGCGACTCTACGTAGCCTATTTGGCTATGCCTTTACCGGCTACACTGTAAGGACTGTAAACACACACACAGTACCCTGAAATTTGGAAAGTTCACTTGGTGTTTCTTTCAATTAGACCATCCTGGTTATCTAGAATGAACCTTGCCCTGCCCACGCCTGCAATACAAATGTAACTTACATATACATTTAAAACACATACAAACATACATTTTATATGTAACATACATACACATGTAACATACAGACACATTTAACATATGTACATACGTTTTATATGTAACAGACATACACATACAACATACAAACATACATTTTATATGTAATATACATACATATGTAACATATACAGTATACAAAAGAAACATAAATGCAGTAACATCCACACACCCTGCTGTTGCAGCTTCATTGCCTCCCTTGGTTTCCACGAAGGAGCTTTGGTGGCCAACTACCCACTAGACGGCTATCCAGATAGTAGTCAACAGGTGGGTGTATGTGTATGTGTATGCATGCATGCATGTGTATGTATGTATGTATGTATGTATGTATGTATGTATGTACTAGTACATTGCCCGTGTGGCCGGTGGCCACACCTACACACACTTAGACAAAACCACCCACGCCCCAATCATAGTACGGTGCCCGTTTGGCCCCATCCCCCCACTCAGGTCATGGGTCTTAGTCTGGTCTGGGTTACAGAACAGGTAACGCCCTTGCATGCCCCCCCCCACCCACCCCCACCCACCCCCCACCCCACCACTACCACCACCTCCCCCTCTTTCCCTTACACACAGCCAACTCCACCCTCGCACGACGCTCCCCTCCCTCTCCCCCTGCACCCACAGACACACGCCTCTTCTCCCTACCTATTCCCCTTCTACTTCAGCTGTGGCCTCCCACCTGTCATACACGCCATACCATCCCCCCCTCCCCATCCTCCCCCCTTCCCCCCTCCCCCCCCATCCAGACCCACAGTCTCCCCTACTTCCCCCGAACCTCTCCTTACCCCTCACCCCACCCCATTCACACACACTCTCTCTCTATCACCTTCCCCCCCCTCACCCTCCTTCCCCCAACCACCAACACGCACACACAGTCTTCTTCTCCCTACCTTGTACCCTTCACTTCACCCTGTGGGATTCAATCGTGTAGAAAGAGGGGCAGGCTGTGCTTTAAATGACCAACAACTTGCGAACGCTCAGATTCCGATCACCCCGAGAACACTGGACCGGTGCAATTGCATGGCTACAAACCTGCAGCTTCTTCTTCTCGTGCAGTGCCCCAGTCGATACTCGGTTAACACTCGGAACAGCAAAAATTGCAGCAGCGTATTTCACGATATTCGATCCAACGAAAAGAGCTTGCAAATATGGGATGAGCGTGGCAAGCGCGAGAGATGCAGGGGGACGGAATGGCCATGGCGATCTGAACCAAGTCAAATAATTCGCAACGACTGGGTGCCAACCATGACGAATGCGATGCGATGGGCATAGCAAAAGTGTGAATGCGATGGGCATGGCAATGTGCGAGTGAAGATGTCGGTGGTGATGTGGATGTGGATGTGAATGAAGATGTTGGTGAAGATGTGGTCGGGCGTAGGGTATTGTGTGTGTGTGGGTGGGGGGGGGGGGGGGGGGGGGGGGGGGTAGGATTGGGATGGAGTGGGTGTGGAGGGGTAGAGCTATCTTGGGTGGGACCTGCATGCGTGTGATTGAGGCTTGGAGTGTTTGTACTGCCTATTCATATGTGCGTTACAGTCCAGGGGTAGCCAAAGGAGAGGGTGCTCCAATCCAAGTTGAACTTGCTTGCATAGCTTCAGCCAGCAATTTGGCTGCTCACCATCTTTGACAGTTTTCATTTATTTTTCAGTTTTTAATCTTCGAATGTCCCATGTGCAGATGCGGAAGACAATGAACAAAGCTCCAGACCACGCCACGTTTGTGTCCATGGCCAGCAAGTATGCCACGCTGCACACAACCATGTCCACAGTCAAGGTAAGTTTGGGGAGCCTGTATGTATGTTGCAGTCCAGGGGGTAGCTAGTTAGGCCATATGGACATGACGAGCCTCACATTTGAATTCATACAATGGCCAGCAAGTATGCCATGCTGCACACAACCATGTCCACAGTCAAGGTAAGTTTGGGGAGCCTGTATGTATGTTACAGTCCAGGGGGTAGCTAATTAGGCTTTAGGGACTTGCCCAACCTCAAGTAATGAAGATAATTGTAGACCAGCAGGAGGGGCTATGTTCTTTAGGGGGGGGAGTATGTGAGGAGCATTGGAATTTTGACTTCATTGAGAAACCTCTAAGCTGTCTACCGTCTAGGACCGTCTAGGACCTTAGTGGTAGAGCGGTCGTTAAATATGGTCACTACAGTCAGAGGTCTCCGGTTCGAATCTGCACCGACATGTGCTCAAGAAATCCCTGGTTTCCGTGGTTACCGCACAGGGGGAATAGTTAACTGCTATGCGCAGACAGTTAGACGCCATACCTGGCGTATAGAACCTTGTAACAATTATTATTAAGCTGTCTACAACTACTTTGGTTGGTCGAACAACAAGGTTCAATCTATGTACCTGCAGCACAAACCTAGGAGACAGAATCCTCTCTCCCACTACACACACACACAGCTTCCACCCAGCTCCCCCTCAGAATAGCACCAGGATAGTAGTTATATTTCGACAGTACAATTGCAATAGCACCAGAATTGGCCCTCCCAGCTTCCACCTAGCTCCCCCCCAGAATTGCACCTGTAATACACACAGACCAGCTCCCCCCCCCCCCCCCCCCCCCCCCCCCCCCCCCCCCCCCCCCCCCCCCCCCCCCCCCCCCCCAGAATACGCACACACGCACACAGCTTCCACACAGCCCCTCCCCCCCAGAATACGCACACACACAACTTCCACCCAGCTCCCCCCCCCCCCCCCCCCCCCCCTCTGTATACCACATACCTGGTATGGATAAGTGAGTGAATGCGAGGGTCGATGATTGCGTGAGCTGGTGCATGGTCGAGATTTTCTGAATATCTTTTATGGGCAGGTACATCATGTTTGATTGAGTAGGCGCCCACACGTAAATTAATGTCATTATAATTGTTGTAATTGTTATTATTATTATTATTATTATTATTATTATTATTATTATTATTATCAATTTGTCAATTTGTCAATACACCAGTCACTATTGCAACACTTTATCACATCCATGCCATAATATGCCAAATACAGGCAAACTATATGAATGTATATATTTATATATGCATATGTAAATGTATACGATATATGGGGAGGGAGGGGTAATCTGCGGGTTCTAATTAATCTCCTGGTTTTGTGTGGTGCTCGCGGCTTGAGGGATGCATGTTTCCAGTCATGCTAACCACAATATGCCAATTGCAGGTGTAATATATCAATAGATACCATATATGAGGGGGGAGGGTTAATCTGCTGGCTTCAATTTAATCTGCTGGTTTTGTGTAGCGCTCGCGGCTCGAGAAACGCATGCTTCCAGTCATATGCCATATCATATGCCAACCATAATATGCCAAATGCAGGCGTAACATATAAATAGATACCATATATGAGGGGAGAGGGGTAATCTAACGGCTTCGATTGAATCTGTTGTTTTTGTGTAGCGCTCACGGCTCGAGGAATTTCTTGTTTCTGGTCACATGCCTTACGCATATGCCAACCATCATATGCCCAATACGGTCATACTTCATAAATAGATAACATATATGCGGGGGATGGGGTAATCTGCTGGCTTCAATTTAATCTGCTGGTTTTGTGTAGCGCTCGCGGCTCGAGTAATGCATGTTTCTGGTCATATGCCTTAGCATATGCCTTACCCATCGCATGTATAACACATCACAGTTTTCATATCATTTATCACGTATCATACATCACATGTCATACAATATTGATGTATATGCTTGCGTTGCAGAATAATGAAGGCTTTGAAGGAGGCATTACAAACGGAGCCCAATGGTACCCAGTATATGGGGGGATGCAGGTGGGTGCCCCCAGGGTTCCTGAGGTGCAGGTAGTTAGGTTGGGCTAGTTTTTTTTGCTGGGTTGGTTTGGTTTGAGTTGAGTGGGGTTGGGCTGGGTTGGGCTGGGTGAGAAGTACATCTAGTAGGTTGGGACGGTGACTGATGGTTTTCTGTGGTAGTGTGGAGCATTGCACACGGGGACCTATGGTACCCAGTATATGGGGGAATGCAGGTGGGTGCTCCCAGGGTTCCTGAGGTGCGGCTAGTTAGGTTGGGCTAGTTTTTGGCTGGGTTGGGCTGATTTGGGTTGAGTGGGGTTGAGCTGGGTGAGAAGTACATCTAGTAGGTTGGGACGGTGACTGATGGTTGTCTGTGGTAGTGTGGGGCATTGCACATGGGGACCAATGGTACCCAGTACCGTAGGCGCATGATATGTTGGCGGAAAACAGAGATGGCGGAAGGCACCCAAAAGGGCTAAAATCGTGGCGGATTTTAAGGTTGGCGGATGTTACAGATTTGGGGTACTCCATAAATTGGCTCAGGTTACCAATGGCGGATGGCGGAATCCTTTTTTACATTTTTCCAATTCAAACCAGATTCAAGTGTGATGAAAAATAGTTGTTCTGGGCATAAGCAGGCGTATACAAATATTGGACCTGTCACCCTGCGTAAAACACTTGAGGAGGGTAACAGTAGGCAGAGGGACAGAGGGAGGAGCCAAACCAGGGTTTGGCCACGCCTGAGCGCCCAAAGCTGGTTGAGGATTCATTAACTGGAGGGCTAGAATGAAATAGAAAAGAAACAAATGAAAAGTCGTCGGGAATGAAGGAAGTTGTCCAAAGGGAGTTACTCCCCCCCCAACTGTGTGTATTGCACTGACTGTATTGGCCTGGCGAAATGTTGGCGGATGGCCCAATCCGCTAGCGCTCCCCGTTTGGCCAAAATCATTGATGGCGGACACATGTCCGCCATCTCATCCGCCAACATATCATGCGCCTACGGTATAAAGGGGGATGCAGGTGGATGCCCACAGGGTTCTTGAGGTGCAGCTACTTAGGTTGGGCTGGTTTGAGGCTAGGTTAGGCTGGGTGGGGTTGGGCTTGCTTCAGCTAGTAGGTTGGGAGGGTGGCTGGTGGCTGTCTGTAGTGTGAGTGGGTTGGGTGGTTACCTGTGGCAAGGCATTCTCACTTCCAGGTGGGGTCGGACTGCACTTACCGGGATGTTGGGCTGGACTAGGGCGGTCCACTATGACAGTAAGGAGACGTCTCAGGATTGGGGGCTTCTTGTGCAAGGAGGGGAATGGGCGGGTGAGGGAGAGGGTTGTGTGCTTGCATGCTTGCTTGCACGTACCGGAAAGCCTGGGCTGTTTTCTCTGTTTTCGGTAGAAATTCGCTCACGGGATTCCCCAACCTCACTAATAATTTATAGATATTTGTGCTATCCCGGAGGGGCGGTATTTACATGGGGAATGTGGGGACTGTTTCATTTTTGTGCTACGCATGGCAGCTTCCAACCAGCTCCAACAGCCAGCCACTGGGTCTATCAGGACGACGCCTCAGGGCTGTTACTGCATGTGGGAAAGGCGGGTACTATTCATTTTTGTGCTACCGCATGGCAGCTTACAACAAGCTTTCAAAACAGCCAGCCCTGGGTCTCTACTGAGAGGGCTGTGTATTGAGTGCGCGAAAGGCAGGTACTATTCACCTTTTTGTCCAGCTACGCATGGAAGCTTCCAACCAGACTCCAACAGCCAGCATGGGCTCTAATCCGGAGGGCGTGTGTCCTTGCAGTGGGGAAGGCGGGTAGGGTCTATATTTCATCTTTTGCTTGCTACGACCATGACGGCAGCTTCCACACAGCTCCAACAGCCAGCCACTGGGTCTGTCCGGACCCGGGGCTGGACTGCATGTGGGAAGGCGCCGGGACTATTTCATTTTGTGCTACGCATGGCAGCCACGCCAACACCTTCCACTCCACAAAAAGCCAGCCACCCTGTGTCGACTCGCGAGGCGGCTGTGACTTGCATGGGGAAGGCGGGGGTACTGGAGGTACTATTCATTTGGATACGCATGGCAGCTTCCAACCACTCAACAGCCAGCCAAGGGGTCTATCGGAGGGGCTGTGTACTGGCATGTGGGAAGGCAGGGGTACTATTTCATTTTTGTGCTACGCAATGGCAGCTTCCAACCAGCTCCAACAGCCAGCCACTGTGTCTATCCGGAGGGGCTGTGTACTTGCATGTGGGAAGGCGGGTACTATTTCATTTTTGTGCTACGCATGGCAGCTTCAACAGCTCCAACAGCCAGCCACTGTGGTCTATCCGGAGGGGCTGTGTACTTGCATGTGGGAAGGCGGGTACTATTTCATTTTTGTGCTACGCATGGCAGCTTCCAACCAGCTCCAACAGCCAGCCACTGGGTCTATCCGGAGGGGCTGTGTACTTGCATGTGGGAAGGCAGGTACTATTTCATTTTTGTGCTACGCATGGCAGCTTCCAACCAGCTCCAACAGCCAGCCACTGGGTCTATCCGGAGGGGCTGTGTACTTGCATGTGGGAAGGCGGGTACTATTTCATTTTTGTGCTACGCATGGCAGCTTCCAACCAGCTCCAACAGCCAGCCACTGGGTCTATCCGGAGGGGCTGTGTACTTGCATGTGGGAAGGCGGGTACTATTTCATTTTTGTGCTACGCATGGCAGCTTCCAACCAGCTCCAACAGCCAGCCACTGTGTCTATCCGGAGGGGCTGTGTACTTGCATGTGGGAAGGCGGGTACTATTTCATTTTTGTGCTACGCATGGCAGCTTCCAACCAGCTCCAACAGCCAGCCACTGGGTCTATCCGGAGGGGCTGTGTACTTGCATGTGGGAAGGCAGGTACAATTTCATTTTTGTGCTACGCATGGCAGCTTCCAACCAGCTCCAACAGCCAGCCACTGGGTCTATCCGGAGGGGGCTGTGTACTTGCATGTGGGAAGGCGGGGTACTATTCATTTTTGTGCTACGCATGGGCAGCTTCCAACCAGCTCCAACAGCCAGCCACTGTGTCTATCGGAGGGGCTGTGGTACTTGCATGTGGGAAGGCGGGTACTATTTCATTTTTGTGCTACGCATGGCAGCTTCCAACCAGCTCCAACAGCCAGCCACTGTGTCTATCCGGAGGGGCTGTGTACTTGCATGTGGGAAGGCGGGTACTATTTCATTTTTGTGCTACGCATGGCAGCTTCCAACCAGCTCCAACAGCCAGCCACTGGGTCTATCCCAAAGCTTTCAATTGCATTGACATGCCCTTAAAGTCAACTTTGAGACACACTATTTAGCTCCAGGTTAGACGCAAGGACGGGGGAAAGGAGCTGCCTAGAAGCTGCTGCGAATATTCAAAAAATGAAACAGAAGGTGGGCTGGGTGCTAGCTTGTGTCGCCATAGCTTTTCTTTTCTGCTACGAGCAGCAGCTTCTGGGCAGCTCACCTGACTGGCTAGCAAGTAAAACCTGATGCAACCTAACGCACCTTGAAGCTGAAGCAACCATACTTTCTGTCCTGTTGACATCTTGGGGCTTGGCCCAGTGGCTGGCTCAGGGAGCTGCCTAGAAGCTGCTGATCGTAGCTGAAAAGAAAGGCTAGGTGTGTCACCCCGGAACCATGAACTGTGATGAGACTAACGGCAACCCTTAGGACTCGGTGGGTGGGGAGGCTGAGTTGAGTGGTTGCTTGAAGTAGAGTGTGTGGGTTGGGTGGTGGCAGGTAGTAAGGAGGACTGGATGCTAGCCTGCATCACCCCAGAACCAGAACCGGGAGTCTAGAAGCAAGATGAGAACACTTGTCACCCTAAACCCTAAACTATAATCCTGAGGACTGGAACTACTTTTCCTAAACCCTATACCCTAAAATGTCACCCCCAGGTCTGGAACTAATTTCCCTAAACCCTAAACTGTCTCCCTCAAGACTGGAACTACTTTCCCTGAACCCTAAGCCATCAACAATAAACCCTAAACTGTCACCCTCAAGACTGGAACTACTTTCCCTGAACCCTAAGCCATAAACCATAATCCCTAAACTGCCAGCCTCAGAACTGGAACTACTTTCCCTGAACCCTAAGCCATAAACCATTAACCATAAACCATAAAGTGCCACCCTCAGGACTGGAACCTCTTTCCCTGAACCCTAAGCCATAAACCATAAACCAAAAACCATGAACTGCCACCCTCAGGACTGGAACTACTTTGCCGCTGGCTGTATGGACATCACCTTGGAGCTGAATGATCGCAAGTGGCCTGATATGAAGAGGCTGACTGAGATGTGGCACGAGAATGAAGCTGCGTTGGTGGAGTACCCCATGGCAGTCGTCTATTCTGGCTTCAGGGGTCAGGTGGGGTATTGGCCAGTGTATGAATGTTGTTACAGTCCAGGGGTAGCCAAATAGGCAGGTGAGGCATGGGCTGTTATGATGATGATGATGATGGTGATGGTGACCTTACCTTTATTGCCCTTGTGGAATCCAATTGTGCCCACGGCTTGATGTAGCCAAGGATGACTTCTGGAGTTCATATTGCCGCAGGTAAGAAAAAATCCATGTTGGTTGGGTGGAGTGGGGTGGGGTGGGGTGCTGTTACTGTCCAGGGGTAGCCAAAAAGGTAGGTTATGCATGGGCTGTTGTGAATTCCGCGAGGGCATGCACGAGAACGAAGCCATGTTGTTTGGGTGGAGTGGGGTGGAGTGGGCCTGGGGTGGGGTGTTGTTACAGACTAGGGGTAGCCAAAAATGCAGGTTAGGCATGCGCTGTTGTGAATTCTGCGATAGCATGCATGAGAACGAAGCCACGCTGTTTGGGTGGAGTGGGGTGGAGTGGGCCTGGGGTGGGTGTTGTTACGGACCAGGGGTACCGAAATAGGCTGGTGAGGCATGGGCTGTGATGAATGATTCCACAATGATATGCAGCAGCATGATTCCATGTTGGTGGGGTGGGCTACCCCATGGCAGTCTTCTACTTGGGCTTCAGGTGTGGGGGCAGGTGAGGCATGGGCTGTTATGAACTCACCACACATTGGGGGGGTCCCCTGGCTTCCTTTTCTGCACCCCTACAGCACCCTTCCCATCCAGAATGCACCCTTATACGCCAAATACATGGGTGCCGTAGACACCCCAAATTTTCCGTGATGCCATGAGGGCCTGCATGATAATGAGGCTGTGTTGGTGGAGTCTCCCATGGAAGTCAACCACTCAGGCTCCAGGGGGTGAACCATAAACCCTAAACACTACCCAGGCCTCAGGGGTCAGGTGATGCATGGGCAGTGATGGGCGTCGTACTGGGCTCAGAAGCAGCTCCTCACTCGTCTTTTAAGTCTACCCCAACACCACCATTACGATTACCACTGCCATCACCACCTCACACACACCACCACCACCTCCCGCTTCTTTTAAGTCTACACTTGAATGGAAAGCGTCCCCAAAAATGGAAGAATTAATACAAAGAAAGCCACTTTCCTCATAACCATTCAGGGGGTGATTTGGATTTGGGTCTTGTAGGTCCTAGTTCGTACCTCGACTTTTGCAGGCAAAATTTCCGACAATTCAATCCTTAGAATTCTTGATTCTCAGGTCAAATTTCAGAATTATAAAGTTTGAGGTTCAAACTACGAACTACGAAGTGTTTCGAAAACCCAAATCCAAATCCACTGAGTTGCTATACATGCATTACTATTAATATGTATACTATAATAATAATTATTATTATTTTTACTTTCAAAATAATAATAATAAGAAGAAGAAGAATAATAATGCTAATACTTGTGCTAATAATAATAATAATAATAAGAAGAAGAAGAATAATAATAAAACTATAGCGCAGAGGCAACCTTGGTAAGGGGGGTACACCCTTACTAAACAGACGCTATAGCCCCCTAGTATTCTAGAAAATAATGCCCCCCCCTGGTAATCTTGATTGTTCAAGGTTGGGCAAGTCCCTTCAGCCTATTTGGCTGCCACTGGACTTTAAAAACATACGCATGTGTGTATCAGAGGTGTATTATCGTTTGAGAGGTGTACTATCCTACGAGGTGTATTGTCGTGTGAGAAGTGTCATGTAATCTAGACTGTGACAGACAGACAGACAGACAGACTCCCTGCCTAGATGGCTAAATGTATTTGATGTATACAAGTTGTTTTTTGGCTGGCTGTCTACTTGTTTCTTGGTTCTGAATTAAGATGTTTATGTGCACTGTGCGGCTGGACCGCAATATAATTATGTAGCACCGTTTACCAGACAACATATAATCGCACGTTTTACAGACAGACACCCACACAGACAAATAGTAGGGGGCTCTGGCGGGTCCCCTGGAGGTCGGCCCCGGGGGTGGTGTATTGTTCGTCAAGCAGCAGCAGCAGCAGCAGCCTCCTTGGTGATGGATGCACAAGCAGTTGCTTACTTATCCGTACAATTTAATATTGGGGGGGTCAAGAATCAATGTAGCATGGCATGGCCTTATTATTCAACTTGGTGGCCTGTAAGGCTAATGAACTTATTAGCTCACTGACTTCCCGAAGTTCCATGGAGGCAGGTGCAGCAACTCCCTAGGCTACAGTTGCTACTTCGCAACCTGCAGGAACTAGTGCGAAATAGCAGATTTCCTTGTCAAGCACAATGCGCTGATGTAATGAGCTACGAGAGTCATGAAGAAGCGAATTCTTCAAGGGGAAATCGTAGACATGCTCCAGGTCCCTAGACTGAGTCCACAGGACAGGAGGGAAACGACAAATGAAAACGCCGCGTCCACAGTCCGCAACCCTGAGATACGTACGCGAAAAAGTGCCCTCAGAGGTAATCCGCCCGCGACGGGAATCGAACATGAGTCGGTAAGATTTCAGGCCAGTCAGATTAACCGGCAATCTTGACCGGCGTTCTTGGGAAAACAGCACGAACAGCACGATTTCGCGTAAGTATCGCATATCCCATATCTGTCCCCCTTAGGGGGCCGACCAACCGACATACAGACACAAACGTACAGAAAGACAGACTCAGACACCCAGACAGACAGACAGACAGACACATAGACAGACGGGCACATGCAGACAGACACACAGACACACAGACAGACACATAGACAGGCACACACGCACACTCACAGACAAGGGCACAGACAGACAGGCAGGCACACACACACACATAAATAGAAAACATGTGATTGCATTTTGCAGGTCCACTCTTTTGGGAAGCGTTCCCCCATTCAGGCCCGTATTGAAGTGGAGGGCATCAACCACACCGTCAGCAGTAATGAGGGCGGCTTCTACTTCAGGTCAGGCACATGTGCTCTTCCATTCACACCCGTAGACTCTTGCATCCACATACTTGGAGCCTTCCATCCACACTAGGCTATTCCATCAACATACATAGACCCTTCCATCCACATACTTGGACCCTTCCATCCAGAACTGAAAATTGTTACGCCTTGACACGGGGCGTGAGGTAAAAGGAACCTTCAGGTTCGCTTGCAATGGAAAAAGGTAACTGTGGGTTTAGCTTCCGCAGACCGCTACTGCGCCTGAGCTCAGACTACCGCGCAACAGCACGGAGGAGAGTTCTCGGCCTCTTTGAAGATGGCAGCTCGGAAATCGTGAACCTAGCAACGGGTTCGAACCCCCAACCTGACAGTCAAAGCTTGTACTACTAATCCTGATCTCGTTACCCTTCCATCCACATACTTGGATCCTTCCATTCACATGCATAGACCCTTTCTTCCACTTGCACAGACTATTCCACGTGTCACATGCACAAAGGAACACCACTACCAGCACCAATACTGCATCCCCTACCCCTAACACATCAGCAAACACATCCACAGACACCTCAACCCACACATCCACCCACCCACCTACCCACACCTCAACCCACACATCCACAAACACATCCTCCCACACATCCACCCACATATCCACAAACACATCCACACACACATCCACAAAAACATCCACACGCACCCTCCTTCCACTCCACAACACACAACACTTCCTCCTACTCCCACTGAACCCTACACCCTGACCCCCAAACACCTAACACCTAACCCCAAACCCAAGTTCCAACGCCTGGCTGCATGCAGGCCCCTAGTGCCCGGTAGCTACAAGGTCAAGGTCTATGCTCTGGAGTACACCACAGCCCTGCTTATGGTGGAGGTGCCCAAGGGCACCGATGGGGTGGTGCTGGATGTGGCCCTCAAGCCCATTGTGGGCACACCTGCAGCCAAGGCTGATATCCTCACCCCCGTAGTGAAGCCCGCAGCTAAGATCAAAGAGATCAAGACCAAGGAGAGGGAAGGCGTGAGGGAGGGAGGCAAGGCGGGTACAGGCTCAGAGCTCATACTAATCAGCGAGAAGGTTAACCAAAGTGACGGCTCCGCTGTCGAGACCGGCATCGTGGTGGTGGATAGGCTCCCCGAGGATGACTTGGGCAGCGGCCAGCTGCGGCTGACTTATGTGTTTGCGGGCCTGGGCCTGGTGGGCGCACCTGTGCTAGCGGCCGCCATCTACTTCCTGTGTGTAAAGAGAGCGCAAGCACGGGTCTCAGTGCCTCTTTACCATAAATGACTCCCGCTTTGGCTGCAGCAGGCTGCTGGAGGTATGGGGCTGCAGTCCGTGAGATATGGCAACAAAGCATGAACAAGCATGGGTTAAGAAAGGGCAAAGATGCGGCCCAGTGGCTTTGTACCATACCACAAATGACTACAGCGGGGGCTGCTGCAGGCTGGTGGTGTGGAACTCAGTGGGTGGGGTGGGGTGTTCAGTTGGTTTGGTTCGGTTGCATGGTCTATCGGCTATCAGGCTGCTCACCGCCTGCAAGCAGAGTAGACGTGGGAGCGTGGCTTCAACCAGGTTTAGTTTGGTTTGATTACATGGTCTATCAGCCTTCAGGCTACTCACTGTCTGGGGGGCAGAGTAAACATAGGTAGTATAAACACTACTACACCATGCTGAGGGTGAAGAACTCAGTTGATGGAGTGTTGCATCCGACTGGTTTGGTTTGGTTTGATTACATGGTCTATCAGCCTTCAGGATGCTCATCCTCGGTGGACTGGTTGAACACGGATTGGATTGAATTGTTACATGTATGTGTGTATGTATGTTACCGTCTAGGGGGTAGTCAGTAAGGCTAAAGTGACTTGCCCAGCCTCAAAGAATGAAGAGAATTCTAGACTATTCAGAAGGGCTATTAACAAGCATGCTTTCAAACATGTATGTGTGATCAAAACAACATGTAGGTGCGGGGGATAGGTTTGGGTTGCACCACCTTTAGAATGAGAAAACTTGAAGGGGGAGTTTTTCTGTGTCAGGATTGGATTGGATTGTTACATGGTTTTTCAGCCAACTCTGGGCTGTTCACCGTCTTCCATTTCCTAGTCCCCCCGTGCGATATCCACGGAATCTAGGGAGCATAAGAAGCGGATTATACAGGTTGAAGACTTGCCCAGGTCTGGGGCGGGCAGAGTAAACATGGAGCGTGGCTTCAAGCAAGAGAGGCAGTACTGAGGTTTAAGGAAGAGGAAGAAGAATTGATACACGATTACCTTCAGGCGTCTAAGAGTCTGCAGATTACAATTTGCCCTCCCTTTCGATCACTTGAACTTCAACCTGATAAGTGGTTACCACGATTTTTCAAAGCTCTCGGAGAATTTGCATCTCACATTTTTCAAAAATGGGGTGGCAAACACGCACAGGGGGGGGTATGTGTGTGCAAGACACACTAAGGGGTCTGGGATGGGCGTGAATGGAAATCACACTCATCTCAGTAACAGTGTGCATGATTTCACGCCCTCACCCCTCTGGGGTGTGCCTGATTTTAGACTTCGTCAAGGTGGCATCTACATTTGAACTACACTGGTGGTTACATGGCTTCAGCTTGATCAGGTTAGACTTAGACTGGAGCACAAGGTACTTCAGGATGACCCCCAGCTCTGCTGCCTGAGACGCAACCAATTGTATAGCCTGCGTCCTGCGAATCAACGGGCCCTTCCCACTGGTCAATGAACCCTTCCCACGTTGGACCCTATGGACCCTTCCTGAACTTGAACATGAACTTGGTTACATAGCTTCAGCCAGCAGTTTGGCTGCTCTCCTTCCTGAACAACCCCGCCCTAGCACTGATTGCCGGATGCATGCCAGGCCAGTGTGGTATTGTAGTCTGAATCAGCTGTAGGATTCGATGGGTGCTTGTGTGAATGTGGAAGTGCCAAGTGCGAATCGAGTGCTCACACTTGTCATCAAACAACTCCTAGTCAAATCCCGTTGTTACTGCGGACTCAACCTGAAGACCCTAGAGCTGCCTTGTCCAAGGCCCCCCAGGGCTTGCCAATTTGAAATCAGTGTTGTTCCCGGGGGGGCAGTTAGGAAGCTGCTCGTGTACAACACGATGGATTCGAGGCATTAAGGTGTTGTGAGCCCCCAAACAATAGAAACAAGTCGTAAACAATGCGTGTGTGGCCGGGTGTGTGTGGAGGGGTGGGGTGGGGGGAAATGAGCTCCTATACCTCATCATCGCTTTCAATTGAGCTTATCCTTAGGATCCAATCACTTTTGTTTAACCAAAATAAAGTTGGAAAGGAAGTTAAATGTCCCTAAACTTCAACAAAATCTTGACTTGGCTATAATTCACGTTTGGGCAACTCCTTGGAAGATATAAAAGCATAAATGGATGGGAGCATGTGCCATGGGGCATGCAGATATTTTTCGAATGACCCCCCATTTTAGGGGGAAGGGGGAGGGGGGGGGGGGGGTAAAACTCTGTGATAACTTTATTTTCCCCCTCTTTTTCCTGAAACTTCCACAATTCCAGCTCCCATCTAAATTGGACACCGTTGGCCGGCCCTTGACGGTAGGCCTGCGTTATGATAACTCTGGAAATGGTACGAAATTGTCGAAAAACGATTGCCGAAAGAGGTTGATAGTTAGAATGCCTGTAAGAAAGGTTGGTATTCCGCCAGGAAATGGTCGAAAAGTGGTTTGGATTCCTGTAAATGCGGTTAAAACGTTGATGAAAATGTGACCTGTTGTGACAGGACTTTAACCCCTGGAGGTGGGTCTCCCGACACTAACCAGCAGCACAGAGGATTCAGTTCGAATGCCGTTGCCACTCCTACAATGACACCACCAATCAGGAAATGGTATGGCACTACTAAGCATTTGAGCAACACACGAGGGGACAAGCTAGCCCCACCTAACATGAAAAAACAGTGGCCATTGAAAACTAACCAGATCCTGTATTCCCCCCAAGTTGTAAACCCTAAATACTAACCCTGCCCCTAGTTTACAGCTCACTCACATTTATGCCACTGCCCACCCACCCAAGCTAGATATGGGGTTCCCCCATCCAGACCTGGAAGCTCTAACCCTGCCCCTTGGGGTCTAAGTGACTAGGAGATGGGATTATAAGGCCATAAAATAGTGGTTTAGTAACTTTCCGTATGCTCACGTGGCTGGTTACTTTCCACAAAGAAGCTAAAGCCCCTCTCCCCAAAAGCATCCAGTAGAGTAGGCACCCTGGCCCAATATGTACACCATGTGCAACCTAGGTGTGATCAGAGGATGGCCCAAAGACACTCCTAGGTAAATCCATACCTAAGCATGTGCCCCCATTTCTAGTATTTTTCGGTGGTGGCTCACTCCATATGCCTCAGACGCACGGGCCCAGGGGCTCATACTATGGAACATTATAATAGCGGGATGGGCATTAATCACCACATGCATCTACCTGACCCTGCCAGACTGCCCCCCCCCCCCCCAACCCTAAACAGAGCTACTAGACGTAGACGGGGAAGAGGCAGCAAGGCTTTTATCTATAAGGCATGGAGATGCTCATGTAAGAAGACGTGGTCCCCTGCCGCCCCCTGCCTCATCATCGGAACCTCCATGCTCTTATATTACCTCCCGGTAACCACTTGCTTGTATTACCTCATGACTCCCCAGGTCATCACCAGCCTCATACACCTCACCATCCTCACTAGCCTAATTACACCTCAACCAGCTTGCCTACCCCCTCACCCCACTTGTAGAGGAAGGGGTCAGACCTCGCCCCCACTCCATACCCCCCTACCCCCGCCCCACCCCTCATACTGGGAACCTCAAGTATTCGACCTCTGCCAGGCCCACTCTATGAATAGCCAACTTGGGGGTCCCCATGCCACCAACAGCCTCCCCCACCCAGCCATCCCCACCAGCCTTAACACATCCAGATCCAACTGCCCACCCCCCCACCCCACGTGTAGAGGAGGAGACCAACCCCCTCTCCCCCTCCCTCTTCTCCCCTCCCAACCCCACCTCCCATACTAGGAACCCCAAGCATATAATTTCTGCCAGTCCCACGCCATAAATACCTACCTAGGAGGTCCGTACATAGAACCCCTAGCTATCCTCGCATACGCTGATCACCTCCACACCAGCCGCCATAGAATTAGGGACGAGCACTACACAACTGGACACGGCCAGGGCAACTTCTCTGTCCCCCTGCTTAGCTCCTTCCTGCATCTACACTACCCCATTGTGGGCATCCTCACCCCGTTGTATAACCCCCCTTACACCCCTGCTCAGCTTCCCCTTCCTAACCATGGACACCGAGAGACATACCCCAAGGGCATCAAGCCGTGCAGCACAAAGGAACAGATATTAGAGCGCCTCCACCCCCACCAGGCATGCATACTCAACTTCAGCACTGCATTTGGCCATGCAGCCACAATCAAACACTTCCAGAGTGAGTGGTACTTGATAGACTCTCTCAACCACCAACCCATTCTCCTGAACACCCCTCGTAAATGGGCGAGCATCTAGGGCCACACCTATACACTACAACCAGGACAACCCAATGAAGCATGGCTAGATCACAGCGCCATCAGCTATGGAGGAGGACCTCCCGGAGGACCCCATAGAGGAGGACCAAGCTTCATCTATCAGCTTGGATAACACTCCGGAGAGTGGACTTAGTGTGTGCAGCACGCCAATCTATAAATGCGGAGACGAGAATAAATATTACAAAAGATAGTGGAACCATAAAGGGACACCAGCGGAGGAAAGGGGGGCGGTAGCCTGGAACCTGATCAGGGTACAGGTTAGACAGCGCGTGTCAGAAGAACCGATGACGCAGTCAACAGTAAGCTGACATAGTACTGTCAGGACCGATAGTTCTAAGGAAGTACATAAGTAGTCACCAAGTCATAAAACGCGTGAGAGCACCGCAATTCATGCTGACACTCCACCTATGACACAGGTGACATACAATACTACTTCTCCACCTATGGCACTGGTGACATAGAACTATATGTAACAGATTGAAAAAAAAAAAAAAAAAAAAAAAAATCAAAGAACTCCGAAAATTCGAGAGAACTTCAAATGGAAACCCAAAGGTTTACAGGAAGGAATGAAACACGGCAAAAACCAAAATTTGCCAAGTTAGAAAAGGATGAAAACCGAATATCAAAGATGGGTAACAACGGTATAGAAAACCCGATCCGGGAATAGGAACCTAATGCCATACAATGATAACCAAAGAAACCGATGTAACCAAAAAAAAAAAATTATATACCCTAATAAGAAGCGGTCATCCCAAGCATCCGCATAAACCTCCAGAACACAGCAGGATCAAGGGGCTTGGTGAAGGGGTCAGCACAGTTGTCCTTGGTGTTAACATAGGCAACATCTAGTGAACCGTCCTCCACCAGCTCCTTGATGTAGTGATGAATAACATCAATGTGCTTGCTGCGAGGGAGGAGCTGCCAGTTATTGGCCCATCTCAGAGACCCTATGTTGTCACCCTGAATGGTAACTAAATCACAAGGCAGACCCAGATCCACCCTCAACTTCTTCAACCATTGCACCTCCCTGGCAGCCTGAGACAGGTCCTGATACTCAGCCTCACAAGAGCTAATGGCAACTGTAGGCTGCCTCTTGCTCATCCAGTTCACTATGCACCCTCCAGCCAGGACAGCAAAGCCAGTCTGAGATCTCCTGTCAGACCCATCATCAGCAAAGGATGAGTCACTAAAGACAGTAAAAGAGAAATCAGGGCTGTGTGTGTAAGTGAGTCCCAGGTGGGAATGTGACCTCAAATACAAAAGCAAACGCTTGGCTGCCCCCCACAGGGGGACGGTAGGGTGAGCAGAAAACCTGGACAGGTAGCTCACAGCAAAGGCAATATCAGGCCTGGTGCAAGTAGCCAGGTATAGCAAAGCACCAACAAGAGAGAGGTACTGGCTATTAGAGGACAGGGGTTCTCCAGGTGGGTCAGTGACGGTGGACTTGTCCATGGGGGCACCAAACCTGGGCTTGGCAGCAGCAGTCAGACCAAACTGCTCCACCAGATCAACAATGTAGGAGTGCTGGGAGAGGTTGATCTGAACACACCTGCCGTCAGAGTCAAGTGTACAAGTCATGTCCAAGGAGAGGAACTGAACCGGCACACCCATCTCTTTGACCTCCCAGCCAGCTTTCTCCATAGCCTTGATCAGCAAAACATACCTATCCAGCTCACTAAAAGCACAGATAAAATCATCAACATAGGTTAGGACATAGCTCCACCCACCATTAGAATCCCTCCTAAAATACAGAGCAGGTTCCGCCTTGCACATAATAAAACCATGTGCAACCAAAACCCGCTTGACATCCATACTCCAAGCCCTGGGCGCCTGTTTCAAACCATAAAGGGACTTGATCAGCTTGCACACAAGGGGAACACCGTTAGGACCAAGTACCTTAAAGCCCTCAGGCTGGTGGCAGTACAGGTCCAGACCAGGTTCAAGGGGAGCATTCAGAAATGCAGTCTTGATGTCCAGCTGCCGAACAAACATCTTCCTATGAGTGATGGCAGCCAGGAGCACCCTCAGACCTGCTTTAGAAGAAACGGGGGCATATACATCATGAAAATCCAACCCAGGACGCTGCAGAAAACCACGAACCACAAAACGTGCCTTGAAGCGAATAGAACCATCAACCCCAACCTTCTTCACAAATAACCACCTGCCAGACAGGACCCTCTGTTTAGGAGGCAGTGGAGTGAGCGCCCAAGTGCCATGGGCATGTAGGGACGCCATCTCATCCTTCATAGCAAGGAGCCATTGATCCCTGTCAGGGTTGGTGGGAAGCATGGCAGCTTTGAAGGTCAGTTCAGTGGAAGTGGAAATGTATGCTCCCACGTACAAGCAGTGTACTTGTACATGAGCAGCGGGGATATCAGCAGTATCAGCAGTAACCGGTAGTATAGCCCCCAGCGCAGAACTACTGCCTGGTTGAACAGGGCCGGCCTTATTTGCCTCTATATCAACGAAGCCTGGGTCGACCGGAACACCCCAGCCATACGCAGTATCGGAACCCGACCAGTGTTCCAGATCATCACTTGCACTATCGGCAACGGCTACATCATCACATGGCCTTGACCCGAGTAATCCACGAGGGACGACAGGAGGCGTCTGAATGAACGACACCCGCGAGCCATCCGAGGTGGTCGGAGGTTGGCGACTATTAGTCAATGGACCTGATCCAGGTACCACTATGATCGAAGGCTGTCGTAATCCTAAATCTTCACCGACGAAATGTGGCGCAGAGGAGGGCCTGGCGACCCCCTGCGATTCGGCTAAGATTTTATCTGAAAGAACTGCAGAATCTCGCCCGCCCAGTGCCTTCACACACAATACAGCACCATCAGCCCCTGACCTGGGACGCAAGGTCATCCCATGATCAGGGCAGCGGTCGACAATTGGGGTTAGCAAAGGGTCAAGGGAATTAACCGTAGGCACAGGCATATGTCCGTTGATAGCGGCAGGGATGCGAGAGACATACGGCGACCCGTCATAGGGAGATAGCCCAGGAATACAGTTATGATCAAACTGCTCATAGAAGAGTACATCACCACTCTCTACTACCTGGCGCAACTTAGGAACCCAAACAAAATAACCCTTACTCACCAGGGAATACCCAACCAGTCTACCAGATAACGCCCTTTCGTCCAGCTTGTTGCGCTTCTTCCCATTGACTAACGTAACGTAGCAAGGGCATCCGAACACGCGCAACATCGACACATCAGGCTGAACCCCAAAGAAAAGCTCATGAGGAGTCTTATCTCCCTGATTGGGCAAGCGATTACGAAGGTAACACGTAGCTAGGAAGGCATAGGGCCAGAAAGACTTAGTTAGCTTAGACTCCAGGTGGATGCTCCTAGCTATAGACTGTAAGACCCCATTGTACCTCTCCACAGTTGCATTCTGCTGTGCAGTGTATGCCAAAGATAACTCATGCACTGCCCCAACCGATATCAGCCAATCCTCAAACCACTTTACTATAAACTCCTTAGCCCTGTCAGACCTCAGGCACTTAAAGGCAAATCCGTGCAGCTGATTCATCCATCTAAGGATGATAGTCTGAACTGCTAAGGGAGCTTCATCCCTGGTCCTCAAGCACAACACTTCAGCATAGCCAGAGTGTTGGTCTGTGAGGCACAGAATATAAAACTCCCCACGCAGACCTCTAATATGAACTGGCCCCATGATGTCCAAGTGAAGGCGTTGGAGAGGTGCATTGATCGGAGTAGTGCTTGCTTTAGGAAAAGGGAGACGTTTGCCCTTAGCCTTTTGACAAGCATCACAAGGGATCTTAGCCAGTTTTTGGACCTGGTTGAGTGAGAGGGGTAAGTTCTTAACCATACCCTTCTTGACAAGTCTGTGCATGGCATCATAGCCGGGGTGACCCAGCCGCCTATGCCACAGCCATTCAGGAGTGGTAGGGATAACAACTCCACCGTCCTCATCAACATCAAGTGCAAAAGCTGGGTAATTGTCAGCACCAAACGAACAGCCACTGGTGGTGTAACAAGGCCTACATGCAAACTTGTAAACACCATCACTGGAGGCAGGGAAGGACCAGAGAATAGAAGAGCCCTGAGTGGCAGTGCAACTAATACTATCAAAAGAAATCTTGCAGTGGAGAGAATGAGCCACAGCATTTACTGACAGGAGGTTCACCGGACAGTGAGGTATGTAGAGAACATTAGTTAGAATGATTGGTGTTGGTAACCAATCACTACATAACTCAATGGATCCCTTACCTACTGCCCGTTGAACCACACCATCACCAAATCGAACTGATGGCAGATTCAGTGGAACATCAAACACAGTGAACAAAGATCTATCACCTGTGATGGACATTCCAGCTCCAGAATCCACATGCCAGACCCCCTCAGACAGGCTCGGACTACACACATTTGAGAACCTAGAGGTGCAGGAGGGTAGTTAATCCCTGGCATAACAGGTCCTAGAAAAGCCCGACACTCTAGACCTAGCTCAGAATAAGCCATCACACGCCTAGGCCTAGGGCGACCCTTGCTATCAACCATAGCCTGAGTGGCAGTCATATCCAGCCTACCGTACAGAGTGCGGTCCAAGGATTCCCCAGCATGTTGAGCTTGGCGGATAAGACGGCATTCCTGCAGGGATAGACGCAGAGGATGTCCGCCATCGAGCAGATGCTCCCAGGAGTCGCATGACAGCGAAGGAGGCACATATGGCGGAGGGCCAGGAGCAGGGGGCTGCTCCACAGGCGGAGGGGGGGGTGGAGGGGGCTCCTGCGAAGGGCCAGCAAAGGATGCGCGGCCAGCAGCAGCAGCAGAAGCCTCTCGAGCACGAGTATTGTAGCCAGACAGACCTCGGTCCGGAGGCAAGGTGAAAGACGCAGACTTCTGCATCAAAGACGGCCTGGCCACCTCCGGGTGGACAGGTGGAAGGGGCGCAAGCAGAGGCGCAGAGACTGGATCAGGCTTAAACTCCGGGGAAGGCGCAAGAGCAGGTGCCGACAGAGGCTCATACACAGGAGAGACGGTAGAATTGAACACTCGAGTAGCAGTGGAAGGAGTGACTCCACCGAAGTCACCACTCATAGCACTCTGCAGATCTTCATCACCATCATCAGAGTCATCAGCATAGCCATCTGCACGGCGATGACGAGCAAGTTCTTGATAGTCGTAGTCAAAACGGGCATCAGGAGGTGGAGGCGCCCCCGCGTACTGGATAATCTGAGTGGAAACACAGCAGAGTCGCATCAGAACGTCCTCAATCTCAGGAGAGAGACGTCGGACAGTAGCAGAAGGAGCCGTAAAGGTGGAGGATTGATTGGGGGGGGTCACTTCCACGATGGCGGAAGGACTCTCATGACCGCTAGCAGAGGCAGCTGGTGCACAGACGTCTAGCCAATCATCAAGAGGACCCGGGTCCTCCTTAGGAAGGACACGGTCGCAGCCATTGCTTATAATGACACTGCGCATCCCGCGCGTCCAAGATTCTCCATTCTTGTCGTGGAGTTTCTCAAAATTAGCGGGAGGCCCTCGCGGAAGTTGCATCGCAAAGCAGTGGTAGTAAATGAGGGACCGTATAACCTATCAGCTTGGATAACACTCCGGAGAGTGGACTTAGTGTGTGCAGCACGCCAATCTATAAATGCGGAGACGAGAATAAATATTACAAAAGATAGTGGAACCATAAAGGGACACCAGCGGAGGAAAGGGGGGCGGTAGCCTGGAACCTGATCAGGGTACAGGTTAGACAGCGCGTGTCAGAAGAACCGATGACGCAGTCAACAGTAAGCTGACATAGTACTGTCAGGACCGATAGTTCTAAGGAAGTACATAAGTAGACACCAAGTCATAAAACGCGTGAGAGCACCGCAATTCATGCTGACATCAAGTATTCGACCTCTGCTAGGCCCGCTCTATGAATAGCCAACTTGGGGGTCCCCAGGCCACCAACAGCCTCCCCCACCCAGCCATCCCCACCAGCCTTAACACATCCAGATCCAACTGCCCACCCCCCCACCCCACGTGTAGAGGAGGAGACCAACCCCCTCTCCCCCTCCCTCTTCTCCCCTCCCAACCCCACCTCCCATACTAGGAACCCCAAGCATATAATTTCTGCCAGTCCCACGCCATAAATACCTACCTAGGAGGTCCGTACATAGAACCCCTAGCTATCCTCGCATACGCTGATCACCTCCACACCAGCCGCCATAGAATTAGGGACGAGCACTACACAACTGGACACGGCCAGGGCAACTTCTCTGTCCCCCTGCTTAGCTCCTTCCTGCATCTACACTACCCCATTGTGGGCATCCTCACCCCGTTGTATAACCCCCCTTACACCCCTGCTCAGCTTCCCCTTCCTAACCATGGACACCGAGAGACATACCCCAAGGGCATCAAGCCGTGCAGCACAAAGGAACAGATATTAGAGCGCCTCCACCCCCACCAGGCATGCATACTCAACTTCAGCACTGCATTTGGCCATGCAGCCACAATCAAACACTTCCAGAGTGAGTGGTACTTGATAGACTCTCTCAACCACCAACCCATTCTCCTGAACACCCCTCGTAAATGGGCGAGCATCTAGGGCCACACCTATACACTACAACCAGGACAACCCAATGAAGCATGGCTAGATCACAGCGCCATCAGCCCTATGGAGGAGGACCTCCCGGAGGACCCCATAGAGGAGGACCAAGCCACCACCCCCACCCCCGCCGTACAAACAACCCAGACCACCCACCGCACCAATCTCCCATATTGGGAACCCCAAATCGACTCCAACTGCCAAATACACTCCATCAACATTTACCTGGGGTACTAAGCTCTTGATCTTGACGAAATCCTAGACTTTTCTGTAAAATTAGACACTCATGTGCGCAACTATACGTGCCAACAATGGACCCTTGAAGGCCACTATGACAGTCTCACTGGTAACTATACTAGCAATCTTATTAATTTCTACCTTTCTTCCAACAAATCTCACCTTGGCCTCCTTACTAAGCACACCAACCCAAGATACATTCCCCACCATATTAGCCCCCACACAGAAATTGCAGGGACTTCACTGACCTACTCTGAAGGTATCATGCTGGGTAGCTCACATATGCAGATCCTACAACGCATCCCTACCAACTGCTCTTGCTTCCTCCTACATTATCACTCTGGATATGGACATGCTAAGGCCATTAAGCAACTGGACGGTGAGTGGTGGGATATGAACTCTGAAGGCCCCTATCCCCTGAGGCCTCCTGGCTGGCAACATCTTCAAGGGCACATTTACACCCTTACAGACACATCTGGACTACCCTGCCCTCAACTTTTCCAGCCTGAAATTTACTATGAACCAAACAACCCAACTCACACTATCATTATAGACCTACCTACCACTCTTACTCACAATGCTACCGATTCCTCAGACCAGATAGATCTTACAGACCAGATGGATCTTACAGACTCCTCACAACTTCAACAACTTCTCTCAGACCTTCCACACCCTACATATCACATTCACCATGCAGATCCTACAGAGCCCCCAGCTCCTACAGAAACTGTAGACCTTGTCTCTGATTATGAGGAGCCTCCCAAATCTAAGAAACCTAAAAGAACCTCTACCCGTTGCAACCCCACTTCCCTCCACTCAAACTCTACACATAAATCACCGACCACCAAAAAACCACCCAGGGATACAACTCAACCTCCCAAGACTAACCTTCCTATCCCTACTTGACCTGCCATACCCGACAGCAACAAGATGCGCCAGAGCAGGATCTTTGGAGCAGAACCTCCTACCAAGAAACCTGCTCCCCCCAGACTCACCACAAAAACCCTTCCCACGAAAAGAATTTAAATAACCCACACTACCTCATATCCTGTTCAACAGCAGCGAATTGCACTCTATCTCACTAACATTATCACTTCCAACTGCAGAGGCATCTTCTCATCCTGGGAAACACTCTACGACCAAATTCGAACTAATGAGCCAGACATAGCTATTCTCACAAAAATAAAACTCACCTCTAACAACACAGGTATAATTAATATGATCAAACAAGACCTATCTGACTACCACTTTCATCACAGCAGCAAAACCATTAAGCAAGCTACCAATGCAGACAACATTGTAATACGCTCAGCTGGAGTTATCACACTTATAAAAAAGACTCTTACTACACATCCAATTAAACATGAAGTCCCCACTGACATAGCTGGTCATCTCACTCATCAAACTATTAACAACACTACCCACATTTTAGGCGTCTGCATGCCCTGCATTGACCCTGCCAAAAGAGCCCGAATTTATGAACACATTCACTACATTATATCCCAAAACCCCTCTCATCATTATATTGCAGGGGGAGACTGTCATGCAGCCTACTACCTTACTGATAGAAGCAACACAATCAAGCAGCTGGAGGACCAGCCCCACTATCAACACCTTAATAAATATCCAATTCACATTCAACCGTCACCACGTCCCCATACTTACTCAGAGAACACTTCCTACAGTAGCAGGATAGATGACATCATTCTCATCAACCCCCCAACTGCAACCACGGTGACAGAAACTACACACCAAATGGGAGACACACTGGACTACTTGACCCTAGAACAACACATTACCTCCTCTCTCTTTCTCCCTCCTAACCTTGACATACCACCTCACAATCCAACACCTCAACTGCAGCTTCCCCTCAAGCAACAAGACATGGCCAAAGCTAAAGAAGCCATCTCTAATCAATTTCTCCATCAATTTCAGCACAGCCACATTAACATAGATAAAGCCTGGTCTATAGCACAAACTTTACTTGGAGAAGATAAAACATCTGCACACATTCAATCTATTAGACAAGAACTCAAAGCCACCATACCAGAAGACCTTAACAGCATGACAAATCATCTCATGGTCACTCTTCACCAAGCTCTCTCCATCATGACTGACACCTGCCCTACCAAGCCTAGTACACCAGGCACCTTCCTACCAAGACAAACTGCTAAAACCTACAGAAGACTTAACTGCCATATTAAACACATTAAAGCACTCCGAACAGCTTCCAACCACCTTGACCAACAAAAATACATGGAACTTAGAAGCACACCTCACACGGCAGGCACATACTCACCCACCACTAAAATTAAAATACAACAGCACTTTCAAAATTTACTCCTCTCTGACTATTGTCTCTCCTTAACTGCTGATATTAAACAAAGTATTACAGGATTACGTCACATGCAGGTTGCACTCAAAGAGGAGAGAGCAACCGCCTCCATTCAGAAATTCCGACGCCGCCTCAGCACACAGGCACGACAAACTCACAGGTATATTTTCTCTCCTGAAAATCACACACACACCCACTGCTCTACTAGACGCATCCACACACACACTCAGCACTAGCACCCAGGGTCTCCTGGAAGTTATGGCTAAACATGTGGGAAAACTCATGTCACCTCCCACTCCACCCATCTCAGATGACTATACACGACACGCCACCCCCCCTCCATGGAAAACACACACAGACAAATACCACTTGGAAACTCCAGCCAACTCCATACAAAACACTGCCTCTCCCTACACCTTTCTCTCCTCCTCAACCACCTATGCTGATTGTATTAGGAAACTCTCTACCAACAAAGCTACTGGCCCAGACGGCATACCTAATGAATTACTTATGTGCCTCCCACAGGAAATGCACCTCATCATACACAAACTCATGCAGCTAGTATGGATCCTGGGAGAAACACCAGACTGCTGGAAAACCTCACAAACAGTCATGCTCTACAAAAAATCAGATCCTTGCTTACCTCAAAACTACAGGCCAATAGGCATTAACAATGCTGTAGCCAAACTCTGGACCTCCCTTGTTACTAACACTATTACTACCAACTCTGAAACCAACCACATTCTTAGCGCCTGCCAAGAAGGTTTCAGAAAAGACAAAAGTACCTATAGACAACTCTTGAACCTACTCCACAACATTGAGGACGCTGCCCTCTTCCACCAGGACCTCTATGCTGCCTACTTTGACTTTAGCTCTGCTTTTAACATGATTGACCACCAAAAACTTCTCTGCATCATGCACAGCTTGGGTTACACCCACGACACTATAGACACTATTAAAGGAATATACACAAACTCTACTACACATATTCTCCTTAACTGCAACAGCCCTCACCCAGTCCATGAACGACCAAGGTCACCTAGGAATCCTCACTAGAGCTCTCCTTAATAAATCAACCTCCACCATGACCACTCAAGATCCTCTCTCTCTATCCCGCAAGCAACTGAAGTATATGTCCCTAGCCCGCTAGCTGGAAATTATTAAAAAATCTGACATAACAATTTCTTTGAATGATACAGAACTTCTTGACAAACTTAACATACACTCTCTTCCTCTCCCTCCACAGGCAATCCCTGTATCACTCATGACTCCATTCGAATGGCAGGCCAGGCGTTAGAGAGCAAAGAGGGGCAGGGATATTGGCGAGGGGCTAGATGACAGTGATGAGCAGAGAAAGGAAGGCGTTAGAGAGCAAAGAGGGGCAGGGATAATGGCAAGAGGCAGGACGACAGTGTTGAGCAGAGCAGGGCAGGCGTTAGAGAGCAAAGAGGGGCAGGGATAATGGCAAGGGGCATGACGACAGTGATGAACAAGGCAGGGCAGGCGTTAGAGAGCAAAGAGGGGCAGGGATAATGGAAAGGGGCAAGACGACAGTGATGAGCAGAGCAGGCCAGGCGTTAGAGAGCAAGGAGGGGCAGGGATAATGGCAAGGGGCAAGATGACAGTGATGAGCAGAGCAGGGCAGGCGTTAGAGAGCAATCAAGGAAGGGCAAGGAGCACGGATAGGGGTAGGATGGTGATTAGCTGGGTATGGCCTGCATTGCAGAGCAATGAAGGGCAGGGAGGATGGTAAGGGGCAGGACAGTGACGTGCAGAGGAGGGTATGCGTTAGAGATCAATGAAGGGCAGTACATAGACAGAGGCATAGTACAGATGCAGTTACAGAGACGATGGCAGAGACAGTGACACAAACATAGACAGATGCACGTGGGCACCACCTAGGCATGAATCACGACATAATTCGCTATGCCACACAATTGTTGCAAAACCACACCTAAAAGCAAGCTTCACTTATCACTTACGTTGTTGTCCAAAAGCCTCATGTGACAGTGGAACATCAGAACTGGGAGGGAAGACAGAGCAATGGTCCCTGCAAATACAGAATGCAGGCATAGTTAAATTAAGTAGCACCCTTTACTTCTTATTTGATGATAGTTTAAAGCCCCCTTCTCTTGTGTCAACAATGGCCAAGCGCTCAAGCAGACTGACAAGCAAGTATTCATGCGTGCAACAGATAGGCATGCAAGCAACCAAGCCACTTTCCCATGGGCTGAACACTCTTTGCCTAGCACCTCCAAGCTGCAGTCACCATCCAGATAGTCAGCCAATCAGTCACGAGGGAGGAAGACAGAAAGGCAGGCAGACAGACATGAATGCACAAAAGGAGGCATGCAAGCAGGTGGACACTATTTAGGCATGTGATCAAGTCAGAATTCCCTAGGCCACATTGTTGTGAAACCCTACCTACAAGCAACCTTCAGACCGCTACCAGACAGGGCATGGGTCCCTGCAAAAAAGAAGGGCGGGCATAGTTACATTTATTGACACCCTTTGTGTTGTTTTTGCGTATTGGTAGGGAGATCCCCCTGGAAGTCCAACCTGCCTTAAGCTTAGGTACCTGAACCTCAGGTCCTACCCCAAGCATAAAGACAAGGTTGGACTGTCACCCAACACCCAGCAAAGCAAGGAGAACCAGTCTCCACCACAACACAAGAGGCAACGTGCCAAGACTGCCACAACCACTAGGAGTGAACCCAATGTGAAGATGCATGCCATGGACATGGGTCTAGTGCGTCAGCCAAATAGACACAGTGCTGCCACCATCTATCATGCAGGGTCTCAAGGGATAATCGCCACGCATGATCTCCTGATACAATGCTCAAGGGCACCATGCAGCCAGGGCAGTGCATGATCCAACTAGAGTGTAAGGCCCCGTGTCCTTTAAAGCTCTACTCAGGCCCAGGAGAGAACAGGTGGAAGTATGACTCACATAAGAGTTAGGAGCAAGTTGTCCCAGCATCCTACTTTGCACAGTGCCAACTAATCATGCTGCCATCACAAGCTGAAGTCATGCTCCTGGCACAGCAGACTCCACATACCACCATATTTGACCGTGTACAGAGCAACGTCGAGTGGGCTGCCGAGATGCTGCAATTTATGCAGCTTATTCATGCGGTGGCAGTACAGCAGCGCCGACCGGGCTTCCTGGTTGAGGAGTTGACGACGCAAGGGCCGCTGGCTGCAAGATACCATGCCTTCAGCACTGACAACCTACACAGGTCTAGCATAGACGGATCGGTTGCGAGAATTAGCGGCACCGATGTAAGGGAATTTGTGTAGGAGACAGGACCAGAGCATTTGTCAAATTTCAAAAACAATCTGACGCACTACTTCGCGCTTGTCCATGCGGAAGGCGGAAGAGGGCGTTGCGCAGTAATATTGAAAAGAAAGCTGGAAAGAAAGGAGGGATTAAAGCAGGACGCCAGAAATATCAAGTAGCAACAAACACATGCTTTGGGCGAGGGAGGGAAGAATATGAGGTAGGAGTACGAGAGGTAGAAGATTGGCGTGGCTTACCTTAACCATATTGCAAAGGCTATAATCGGTGGGCTCTAATCGTACGGCCATTTCGCCATGCCGCGTCCAATCCGCCTTGGCTAAATGTACGTGAAAGGCTGGTGAAAGGACACCCTGCGAAAACATCTATCAAAATTAGTAAGAGCACTGACAGGTCATCGCAAGTCACACTAATATTTCAGTGTGACTTAGGGGTACGTCACACTGCTCTTGCTTTTGGTCGACTTAGCTTTTGCTTTTGGTCCGATTTTGGTCCGATTTTGGCCCGATTTTGGTGGGGACCAAAAGCGACCAAAAGCGGACCAAAAGCGGACCAAAAGCAAAATCGAAAGCAAAATCTGGTCTTTGAGACAATTTATTGATCCGATTTTGCTTTCGATTTTGCTTTTGGTCATGTACTTAAATACAGTATTATAGCTGATTGTTTTCAAGTCTAAAAGCTGTAATGTTTTTGAACTGATGACAATTTTTTGACAGCCCCCTAAGTGCCGATGCCTTCAAAAAATGTGCGCTGTCAAAAAAGCGCACTTGCCTTTGAAAAAGTGCGCTCGCACCAGTTTTTTAATTGGTGCGCTTTTGTTTTTTTGCAGGACCTGCAAGGTGCTGGGACCTGGAGCACCTGCAGGGAGCTGGGAGCAGGGAGCTGGGAGCTGGGAGCTGCCCGCAGCAGGGACGGAGCTACAGGGAGCTGCAAGTAGGGAGACTGGATAGTGGAAACAATGCAGATTTGGGAACCTCTGTTACAACCTCGGTTTAAATTATATGACCAAGTCGTCCATTAATAATAGTAAGAAAAGAAATTCAAGTTGCTTGCTAGAGGGATGTAGCCAAGTTCAATTGGGGAATAATGTAACAATTCGCTTGCTGGGAACAACTAATGAAGTACCAAGTAGGAATAATATACCACTTTTTACCAAATCTTGCTACATAGGAAATACGCAAGGTTCCTGAATCCATGTTACCAAGTGACAATCTCTCTCGTGGGTACCAGGTTTCTCGGATATGCTGTGCCTTGCACAACTTCTTGGAGCGCAGGCATCCTTATCCTCAAGACATGCAGATGGAACCTGTTGTTCCCTCTGATATCAACACAGTCAATTGGGAACCAGGTACCATGGGTGCATCTGGTCACAAGAGGAACTTGCTAGCTTCCTACATGGAGAGGGTGCTCGGGGTTGAGCCCGTAACCTACACACACGCACAGTTGGGAAACCTTTTTCATGGCCCACTCGGATTTGAGGGATAGCAGGCACCATCCTCGTTCTGACCTAGAAACTTACCTAGAAACCTAGGCTGCCCAGGCCCCGGGTTCTATGTTATTCAGTACCAGTCCAGGGGTCAGCCTATGACATGTCTAGGTCAGTGTGTGACAGTCCAGGGGTTAGCCAAATAGGCTGACAGACTTGCCCAACCGTGACAAGAAGTGCTGAAAGAAAAAGCGATGAAAAAGCTGAGTAGGCAGTTGCTTGACAGCACACACCTAATGATCATGTGCAAGCCCAATAGGCTGAAGAGAGAACCCCAATAGCGAGAGAGAGTTGGATGGTTTCTTATTTTTAAACAATTAATGTAACATGTTCCTTCTCATTTGCAGCTATTTGGGCCATATCTCAACACAATATCAGCTTGCGACTTGTCAGCGTGTACTACTAGAACACGAGTGCCATACAGGCATCTGATCAGATACCTGTATGTGCCGCACCCTCTGAAAAATTTGAAGACTAGAAGCAACAATAATTAAGAATTGGATAAGAAAAGGTATGAGTGAAACAACGAAGATACGGAAAAGATAACATCAGAAAACAAGATAAAGTTCCAGAAAAATATTCGGACCAAAAGCAAAATCGAGGCAAATACCCCCCCCCCCCCCCCCCCCCCCCCCCCCCCGATCTTGCTTTTGCTCGATTTAGCTTTTGCTTTTGGTCCGATTTTGGTCCTGACCAAAATCGATTCTGGTCAATGTTGTAGTGTGACCTCTAAGATTTTGGTGATAGGCAAAATCGACCGAAATCGGACCAAAATCGGCCGGACCAAGAGCAGTGTGACCTACCCCTTAGGCTTTCATCACAGGGATTAAAATCGTCCTGGTTTCGCCCTACAACAGCGCCATTTTCGACGCATGCAGCGAAAGCACATCGGTGACTTCGGGTGTCCATTTTCCCGAATGAAAGCTATTCGCCAACAAGTAGTTCGCGCTAGTACTTCGTTGCCTTATTGTTCACCCTTTCTCGGAATCGCTGGCAGAGCTTCGCAGGTTCGCAAGAATGACCCCTCGAAAAGGTTGCTAACAGACCCTCGAGCGACAGAAAGCTGCATACCCTTTCGCGTATTACAACTCAGTAGTTAACGTGCGATCGAGGAGTTATTGGTCACGCTTCAGTCTACGAAAAGTTCTGGGTGTCTGTCGGGATCGCTGGTTTGCGGTGAGCCGAGACATTTCGTCCACTGTACGCCTACATTTATCGAAATTGTCACGAGTGTTCCATGACCTGGACCATTCATACCATGACCTGGTCACCCCCATGGGAACTCACCTTGTCAGCACTACAGATCTCTCTCTTATCACCTTGCACAAAGTTACTAAACACCACAAACGGTCCCTGAACCGCCTCACCGCTCACCTCTCCTCCCTCCAAACTGTCGCCTCCCCAACACACTCTGACCCACTTCCCCTCTCACACCGACAACTTGCGCCCGGTTACGCAATCGCGCAGAACACAACCGATAACGTTAAATCTCCTGCTTCTATTGAACCCTCCACCCCACCCACCCAGCGTTACCAACCTCACGCCACTGTTACTGACGCAGACTACGAGGCGGATTCCATTGGGGACCTGGAAGGAAACCAATGGTGGGCGTGGCCCACGCAGACCGAAGGCAGTCACGCGCACCAAGCATGGGGCTGCCCCAGCAGTGATGCCACCTGGGCAGCACGCCACTACTTGTGCAAATCCTGGATCCGTCACTCCTCCACCTCTAAATTTTACCGTGCATATAGAATAACTCCCACCTCACACCCTGACAGGATCCGCGAGGCCATGACATCCCCCGACAGCAGCGCACCTGCACCACCGGCGCGCCTGCTCCACCTTACCTACGGATCCCAATACAAAGCCCTGCACATCACGAGCTGGCGGGGCAAGCGCTCCTACACCGACGACAAACTAGTCACTTCTACTGTTGTCCACGTTCAATGGGCCCCAACCATCATGCACAACAAACATATCAACTCGTACACACACATGGGATACAGCATCCACCACAGCACACCTCTTACCTCCACTACCTCCACCATACATTGGAAACCCCAATCTCACCATGCGACTCACCTTGTTGAACTTTTGGGACAACCAGCATACGACCAATTAACCCACACTTTTAAAACTACTCCCCCATTAACCACACACCTCAACCCTAGGAAGGACACCCACCTTACTAACCTTCAACAACAAGGCCAATGGGCCACCTCCCCAGGATTCAATGCTGACAACCACAACCTTGTTCACAAACTTCTGAAATTGACACACACGACAGGCACCCAGACTGGGACATTCAACCACCCTCAGCCTGCATTATACAAACAGGCATCCTCACCACTCTGGATGACCAATCCACACACACACACCAGTGTTTCATATCTTTATAACCCCACTGGTCACTGTCTTGGGCACATTCCCAACGACAGACTACCTCTCTCAAACAAAACTATGACCACTTTAAAAATCACCACCCTACCAAATGGAACCAACTGACCCAAGGAGGGACATATCACACTGACTTAGCTGCCCTCTTCACCAGATACAGAGCTGCTCCTGCCGCCACCAACACTCTTTCTCCCCTCCTCAACCAAGCTGCAGCTGCCCTGGGCATTACTCACCATCGTACTTCTAACCCTCTTAGCTACGACCAAGGCCTCACCAGCTTCTCTTCTACCAGCCCTGCTGATCAGCTCTTTGGCTCTAACCAAGACCCCTTTCTTACCATCTGGACTGGGGGCTCCCTGGTGGACATTCCTAACTCCACTACACAAGCACACCAAGCTGTAAGGTGGGCCCTAGCCAGTGCTGACCATGCTGAAAATATTCTCAGCCCTACCTGCACCCTGATGCTCCTTCCTGACGACCTTGCTGCCCCCTACAAAACTCTCCTCCACCACTCATGGATTCACTATATTGACTCTAGACCACAGTCTGAATTTTATACTACCTCTGAAATCTGGCTTGGCAGCAAATCTCACCCTCCACCCTCCACCCAAAAACTGCACCTCATCCTTATATGCAACCCCCACAGCCAAGATACCTACTTTCCTCATCTTGGGAGCCCTCTACTATCACCACCTCCCACTCTTACCTCCTCTGACATTGTAATTACCTACCCACGGAAACTCAAATCTCTTGTCAAAAAACCCCGGCAAACTTTACTCCACCAAAACCCTCCTCCCTCTCTTCTTACCACTACTCACCCATGTCTCCACCTAGCTACCCCCTCCTCAGGCCTCCAGGTCTACACAGATAGTAGCCTAATAAAAGGTAAACCAGGGCACCCTAGCAAAATAGGTGCTGCAGTATATGTCCCGGCTGCAGGACAAAGCTACACCATCAACCCTGGGGGAATAGGGGCCACCAAAACTAACAACAGGGCAGAACTGGTAGCCATCCACCAAGCCCTTCTCAACATTGACTATGACAAATCTCTTACACTCCATACAGACAGCCTCTGCCCTCTTCAACTTATTAAAAAAATGATTCATGACCCTACCACAACAACCCGTTATATTCATACTGAACTACTGCAATCAATTCAAATACACCTCATTTAACGCATCCTGCATGGCTCCCACACCACTCTTTGTAAAGTCCGTTCCCACACAGGTATCCTTGGAAATGACAGGGCAGACATTCTGGCACGCAAGGCAGCTGAGCACCCTGCCTCCACCAATTTTACTGACAACACTGGGGAAATCCCCCGCCACAATGTCTACTGGCCCACAGTTCAACCTCCTCGCACACCCATGGGAGATATTCCCCCACGCATCCTAGCAACTAACCTTACACAAGGTATCACCTCTAACCTGCCCACTAGCTGCCACCTTGGCCAACACCCTCTTAAAGGGATTTATGCAACCACCTGGGCTGATAACACTCCCCACCAACTTCCTCATGCAAGTAACAAATTTTGGACCTCAACCCTTATCCAACATAAAACTAAATTCCACATCCTTAAAGCCCGCTGGGGTAGGCTGTGGAACCGTAAACTTGCATTCCGCTGGAAACTCCCTTATATTACCAGCACTCACCCACCCACGAACTCCCTATGCCCCATCTGCCACACCTGTGAGGACGGAGCGGGCCACATCCTGGCGGGCTGCACACACCGGACTTTCAAGGGGCTCTATATCAAGAGACATGACGCCACAGCGCGACTCATCCACAAGGCCATTTGCACCGGAGCCCTGGGATCCCGCAGAATGATCATGGGCGCTGGCAAGGAAGAGGACCTCCCCAGGGGGGTCCTGGGCAAACGTCTCCCTAACTGGCTACGCCCCTCCACTATTACTGTAGAGGACTGGAAGAGAATGAGATCTGACCTCGCCGTCCTACCTGACATAGACTCTCCTACCTGTATGGCTGATAAAGAACTCTGGGTTCTTGAGCTTGGATACTGCTCTGATACCAACCATGCTACTAAGTTTATCACTAAACACGCCCAGCATGTTGAATTAGTAAATGGCCTTAGATCGGCTGGATACCTCGTTCACTACGAAGTTATCACCGTTGGAACAACTGGTACTATTCCAACCCAGTGATTTTCTAAGGTTTTTGGACGAAACATTTATAATCGTTTGGGTCCGATTCCTGGGTCTGCACTTTGGAAACCTGAAAACATTAATAATCGTTTTGAACGATTCTGCACGATTACAGTTTTGCTGGAAGAAAAACGATAGACACTACCGTACCGACGGCAGCCCCCCCCCCCCCCCCCCCCCCCCCCCCCCAGAGCAGCTTGATTCGTGCAAAGCGGACACAGCGATGTAGGAATCAATGCGATGCCTTTCAGGTTTGCCTCGCGAGGGGACCCTTCCCGGCCCACCGACCCATGAACCCAATACTCTCTCGGTTCCTACAAAGCAGACAGATTTCTGCAGGAATAAATGCGATGCCCAGTAGCTATCAGCTATGCCCGCGCTGGAATTAAAGGGTAGGGGAAAAAAGCAGGGATCAGCTGTCAGTCAGAGCTCCGGGGGAAATCTGCATACAGCGCGGAATTTGTAGGCATTGATGCCGGAAGCAAGTTGAAGGGCACGCATTTCCGCCCAGTGCAAAGCATTGCAACAAGCGCGCCCAGTCAGAGCTTTGTTCCTGTTGCGAGTGAAAAAGGGCGTCAAGCATTCAATTCAACAGCAGCAGTTGTAATCGTTGTGGACGAATAGCTTCAGAGTGAGTGCTCATAAGCGACTGAAGTTTGGTCACTACTTCGCTGATTCGAAGCTCCCAGTGCTGGTCCTTGCTTGTGTAGATTGGAAGATTTAGCGAGGAGCATGATGCCGGGGGAGCACGCGATGGAAAAGCAGTCAGCGAGCGAGGAAGAGTGGCAGCGCAGAAGGAGGAGAAGCGAGTGCTGTGACGGGGGAGCTGCAAGGTTAGGTGTTTTAGCGAGAGCTAGCAGCGAAGTAAGTGGTGCGTTGGGGCGTAACAGCTAGCGAGCTTAAGGTTTCACGAAGCCGTTTGACGAGGTTATTTCTTGGGGTGGCCTCAACTCCCCCCTGCCCCTTTCGCCTCCCCCAGGATGACCTGGCTGTCCAGCGTGTCAACCAGCGTTCTGGTCAAGGCATGCTCACATGGGGGATTTGGGATGCGCGATGCCTGAGCCAACAGTATGGCGATGCTAAACATTAATAATCGTTCTGCACGATGCTGCAGCCAGCGTTTGGGTCGACCGGAAACATTAATAATCGTGCATGAACGATGCCCAGGCCAAAGTTTCGCGAGCTCGAAAACATTACCCAGACCTGAGAAAACGATGGACCATTTCGCGAGAAACATTAATAATCGTGCCTGCACGATTAATCGTGCTTAGGAAAAACGCTGTTCCAACCTCTTTTTTGACTTCTATGACAACACTTGGACTTAAGAGACCGTGTGCCCTTAAACTGGCGGACACAGTCCACTCCCACACCATCACTAGCTTTCAGAGTATTTTACAGTGCAGACGTTTTATGGAAGCACACCCCGGGTCGATACCCGGGGACTAGCACACAGACCGTGCCCCCCCTCAGGTTTTGTCTTGCCAGCTGCATTGTGCTGGTGCTCCCCAACCGGGGTGAAAAACCCCCGTATTAAGCTGCACCGGCATGATGTGGCCACGATGCCTGCCGGTCAGGCATCGGTGGTGATTCTTTTTACTGAGGTGGCCCTACGGTGACTATAGCTAGCTCCGGCTTACGCTATGGTGTCCTTAACTTCACGTCCTGTGAGTATTACACGGATGTAACAATTTCAATTTCAATTTCAATGGCTGGTTACTGTTTAGCACCCCTACCGTGAAAGCGCTAAGAGGTCGATCACACCAGCCAGTTTAGTTTTATTTTGCCGTTATACCGAAACCGCGGACCCCTTTTCTCGTGTGGGCGCACAATAGGTTAGCATACTATTAGGTTAGCATACTAATAGGTTAGCATACTATTAGGTTAGCAGTTTCGTTAGACCGGAACTAAACTTTACCCCCCCCCCCCCCCCCCCCCTAGTTTAGTTAAAGTTTAGGTATAGCTAGTCGGTTGTGTTCGTTGGCAGATGTACTTCGAGCAGATTTGCAAATTCCGGAGGCCGCGACGAGCAAAGACATCCGCGTGACAAGCTTCTACGATTCGTCAATCTCCTCAGTTTCGAATTTTGTCGAGCAGCATGCAATAAGGCATCGGCGTAGAAGATGTTGATGACCAGCAGCTACTTCTCACCCAGCAATATCAGCTATCTCGGTCTCTGCGCAGCTTCGAAGTCACTTGCTTAACAGCACGGTTCATGCTGGGGAGCATGGCCCGGAAAAAGCTCGTCTGTCACGGGACTGTCATACAAAAATCAATATTACTGAAGCTATTCGGCAGTACACCTAAACTAAATCGACCTCAAACTGTGACGATTTTTGCAGCAGTTTAGGGTTCAGGCCAGCGTGGACGCCGAGACCCTTTCCGGTTTGGTGGCTAAGCGAAACCTTATAATAACCTAAACCGGCTTGTGTGGTCGACTTCTAAGAAGGCGTTTACACGAGCCGGTAATCTCGAAAATGGTGAATCGCAGCTAACTGACGCGAAAAAGGCGAGATAACTGACGCGAAAAGTGTCGTGTAAACGCTTCGCAGTGAGTAATTTGTACGACATAACCATAACAGGTCGAGATGACCGGCTCGTGTAAACGACCTCTATGGTTATCTCGAAAATGGATAACTGGGCGAGAAAACTGACGTGAAAAGTGTCGGGTAAACGCTTCGCAGCAGGGGCCCCTGCTTCGCAGCCAGGTATCTGTACGACATAATCATAACTGACCGAGATAACCGGGCTGTCCAGCTCGCAGCTCGGCAGGTCAGCGGCAGATGGACAAACGTACCTGTCCTTATCGTTTGCAGTATCACGTTTTGCCCTGATGAATAATGCAGAGAAATCGCGTTCGATTTCTTGTAATCTGCGGGAAAAAGAAGAATCAAATGGCAGGATGCCACTTCTTCTTTTGTCATCATACCGGTAATTCGTGATAATCGTCTATGAACAAGGACTGTAAGAGCTAAGAAACTTGTTCAATCATCCGGAATTAGCTTGGGGATTATGGATAGCGCCAGAGAACTGTGCACTCATGTCTCCGGGCACTCTCAAGAACCGACGCTTTAGCCGACGTTCTCAATTCAACCTGTCCAAACGTGACGAGCTCGTAACACAATCTTTCATTCCGGCAATTATATTCAATCGGCATATTCAAGCGCCATCGTGGAACTGCGGAACTGCTAAACACCCATATATACACGTTGTAACGAACCTGTCCCCAGCCCCGCTGCGTGCAGCTGCTCTGGGCAGCCGCTGTGTGCATCCGCTCTTGGCATGAAGGCAGGCCTGTTGCGCACGCTCCTGATATCAGTTCTTGCCCCAGCTTGGGCACTGGGGTCGCAGATACACGCCGGCGATGGCAACGGCCTGAGGGCGACAGCAGTAAGGCAGCACCTACATGCTGCGTCAGGTGAGCGAATGCTGTGAGCTGATAGGTGTTAGTTGGTGCTTGCTGCTAACGCTTGGTATAATTGAAGTAAGTCGGTATGTATTGCTGTTCGTTGCCGACCAGGGCCGACCCCTGTTGCCGACTTATTTCAATTCGCCGACTTGTTTCAATTCGGACCAGGGGCCAGGCAACCCGGCCAGACAGCAAATTCATCAGTCCCACCAGTTGTGTCTTTATTTTTGTGTGACTGTTCATGATGAGGCAACCTGCTTTCCCACAATACTCCACTCATCCTACTATGTTTCTTTTACCTACTATCCATAGAAGAACCCCCCTCTTAGCAATCACCCAAGATTGTTTTGTACAACTCTCACCCAAGAATGCTTCTGTACACTACTGTCCGCAAAGGAACTCCCCCAGAGCAGAGTAGTGCATGCCCAATGCTCAAGCCAAGCATCGGCAATCTGATACCATTTCCCACATGGGAGCCGGACGGACAAAAACGGCTCAAAACGTTTAGAATCGGGCTTGCCAGATAAATGAGGCTTATGCATCACGCTGCCCCAAAGCTTTTTTTCCGTTTCAGAAAGGGGGTCCTCTGGTAGCGCGCGACAGGGATTTAGTGCCTTTCAAGCTTGAGCTCTTAATAGTGATTTGGGTAGGATGCCCAAAAGGATGCCCTGCTGGGCCGGCCAGGGGGGTTCGGAGGGCGGGGCCCCTAGGTATAGTAGGGTCTGGGGGGCATTGTTTTTAGGGATTCCAAGTAGAGTAACACATCTTTACACTGTTTGCATCATTGTTTGTTGTCTTCGAACCGCTTGACTGGCAGCGACCTGATATTCTGCAATGCACATCAATATTACCAACCAGAAAACTGTGTAATCATCCTCGCCATTGATTTATGCTCATGCAGTCGTTTATGCATTATGGCACGACTGCTTGCTGCTCCTGCCCCGATCAGTGGCATCAGCATGCCATATCTCACCTGTTATGTTTGCATGTATGTGTATGTGTGTGTGCGTGATCCCCGTTTCGACGAATGGCTCAATGGCAGAGCTCCGTGAACGAAGAAGGTGCGGGGTTTGAATCCCTACATGTGTGCTTTAGTGTTCAAGGTCCCTGTCAACTGCCACGGTAGCTTTGTCCAGGTAAAGTAGCAGCCCGTTCTCAACCGCCGTAAGATGGGGCTGCCTTAATACCACGCCCCACCAGGCGTTATCAATAGTTATGTATGTTGACATGTGCGTCAGTGAGTGTGTGCTTGTATGCTTGTGTTTGTGTATATGTGGAACGGAGGCCTGTGATGGGGGCTCACCAGGCATGGATTCTGCCAATTTGTCATGTTTTAAACGATGGACTGCCTGCGGTGGTGTGCCTGTTCTCACCACTTTCAGAGCTGCTCACGAGTGTGGTCGTCATCTGTGCGTCATGCTGCCTCCGCGCCATCGAGTCATTGAGTACGTGGTATCCCATTGATCTGATGGCGGGCATCCTGATAATGGACAACATGCTAGCAAAGATCAAACACATAACATAAAAAACATAAATACATCAAAAATGAAAAACACATAACATAACAAGTCCTATGCAAATTGGCAGAGTGAGTTGGCAACGGAACAAACAGTGGCAACGATGGAGCTGACCGAAGCGAGTTAGTTACGTGACCGTTGGATGACGTGTCAAGCTTCAAGCAATTTTTCGGTCGGACGGACAAATGGGTAAACATGGGGGCTCCCGCCCCCTTGAAGAGGGGGCTCCGCCAAAAAACAACAGACGTACAAAAATTGTCAGACGTGCTATAATTGAGAACGAGAGGATGCGGATTGGCAGGAATTTCAGAATTTCGGTTAAGGGGGTGTTCAGGTGGACTGGTCGAGGTTATAAATTGTCAGGAATCAGTCATGGGGGGGTCAAGGTTACAGGTAGGCAGGGCTGTGCATGGAGCAATTTGAATTCAGGAATTCAACTGACCTCGGCCGTGAAACCATTTAGGTGCTGGGTAGCGGTTTGAGTCGAATCGGGTGCTCGGTAGCGATATGGGTTGAAGTCTGGGAATCAAGATTCGAATCTCATGGTAGTGGAAGGTTTGGCCTGAGCAGGGTCCCAGGTAGTGATCGCTACTGGTAGCAGAAAAAACCCCTCTGAACTCACCCCCAAACAATCACAACGAGGCCTGTTATAGAAGTTCAGGGAAAGAATAGGAATTTACAGGTCGACAGGTCATATTGCCGCCCGACTCTAAACAAAGCAGGTTGTTCAACATCCCCTCCTCCTCCTCCTCCTCCTCCTCCTCCTCCTCCTCCTCCTCCTCCTCCCCCCCCCCCCCCCCCACTCCCCCCCCCCCCCACACACACCTAACACACCCACCCCACCCTACACCCCACCCCACCCAACACCCACCCCACCCCGCCCACCCACTCATCCACACCAATTCCCTCAAAATCATTGCCTATGTCAAATATAAAATATGATAGCTGATTGTGAGCGGCTCCATTATTTTGTATATTATCGTGAAAAACAGTTTGATTGTAATAACCATACGCGGTATTAAATACCATCATTATAAGACCAACAGAATAATAGCCATATACAAAGAGTATTTTTGATAATAATAACCATATATATAGATTAAAGTAATGATAACGCCTGGTGGGGCGTGGTGTTAAGGGAGCCCGTCGTACGCGGGTGGGGAGCGGTCTCCTACCTCAACTGGACAAGCTACCATCGCGGTTGACGACGACCTGCAACGTCAAGAGCAACCGAAGGGGGAGTCGAACCCCCGACTCTTCGTTCCTTAGCAATCTGGTCTACCACTAGACCATTGTAATCGCTAAAGAGGCTTATATAGATTATATATGATCATAATAATCATGCATAAAGAGTATGATATGATTCTAATAAGCTTACATAGTTATATGAAGAGCACGTATCATTAGAATATCCATATATAAAGACATGGGGGTGTTTGCATTATGCGGCTAGTTTACCCTTGCTGTGTGCTTCTGTGACTCTCATCTCTCCACTTATCATATGCCTGCCCTACAGAGTTCCAAGACCCTGATGATGATTTCATACACATAGTGCATGCGGCCAGGTCAGGGCGAAACCTACAGGGGCTCAACGATTGGAACTACTGCTTTTCTGAGCTAGACGGGACATGCCCTCCATGTGATCAAGGAGCTGGCGGGCCATGCCAGGTGAGTCAAGAAATAGATAGTGCACCTTATTACGAGGCGTGAGGTTGAGGGGGCCAGCTCGTTTGCTTGCACTGGGGCCGACCATCAATGTTGCGGGGTAAATGAATAGATCGCCTTATTATGAGGCGTGAGGTTGAGGGGGCCAGCCCGTTTGCTTGCACTGGGGCCAACCTCCAAAGCAAGATTAGCAACTGTGTCTGTACAATTTGGTAGTTGTGCTTGGTGGCTGAGAATTTGGCTGTCCATAACTGCCAGAAATATTGGCAAAGTGGCTGGCTCAGGGAGCTACCTAAAAAGCTGCTAAAAAGAAAAGAAAAAAAACCTGCTCTCCTCTACCAGTTTGAGTCTACCTTCCCGCATGCCTTTGGTGCACTAGCTAGCTTCAGGTTTGGCCTATAGAAAGGGAAAAAGAGCTGGCTAGAAGCTGCTACGTGTAGCAAAAAAATAAACGGTGTGCCCCCCCCTCCCCCCCCCCCCCCTCTCCCTCTCCCCCCCCCTCCCCCCCCCCCCTCCCCCCTCCCCCCTCCCCTGATCCCCTTATCCTCCTTTCTAAACCTTTGGACCTGTACAAATCTTCAACTGTCAATCATAGTCAGCAGAGTGCGCTCCCTATTTTATGTGGCTATTGCACAGGGGGGGGACTTGGAATTGTAAGATGGTGAAAAGCCAATAGTTGGCTGAAGAACCTTGTAAGCATTCAAATTTAGATTTCTCCACCTTCCTGAACATAATGATGACAATCATTAAATTTGAATTTCTCCACAATACTGCACAGGATGATAACAACCGTTCAAATTCAAATGTATCCACCTTCCTGCACAGGATGATAACAAGCATTCAAATTTAAATGTATCCACCTTCCTGAACAGAACGATGACAACGACGGGCAAGATGACACCATCTGTGAACTTCCCTACTTCTACGAGGGCAACGTGGATGATGATAGTTTGTGCGGGTAAGCCTGATCTCATGTGCATGCCTGCTGGTTCACATGCACTGCAGAGGGTGAACCACTGCTTCTTTGTTGGGCTACTCATGGTAGCTTCCCGCCAGCTCCAATAACCAGTGACTGTGCCAGGCCCAATGCTTGCAGCAGTATTACAGTGCCTGTCATGCCAGCTTTCAGATGCACTAGTTTGCTTCAGTTTTGGCCCAAGGATGTGTGAAAGGAGCTGCCTAGAAGCTGCTATGCATAGCCCCCAAAGGAAACAGTTCTGCTGCTTGAAATGGCTGAGTAGTGTGAGGCAGGCTGGGACTAATCCACGGCTCATCATTTACTGCACTGGGTACATTGGGCACATGGGACACTCTGCACATTTTTGGGGTCTTTGGCTCCCTTCTCTGCACCCCCACTGCACCCTTCCCACCCAGAATGCACGCTTTTAAGTTATAAGCCGAATAGGAGGGTGCAGTAGACCCCCAATTTTGCACCGTGTTTTTTATTCTGACTTCTTTAAGCCAGCTTGAGTAGCTACTTGGGATACTCAAGCCTGATTTCAGAATTGTTGCGTACCCATCGCATAGCAGAGCGCAGGGCGGAGCACGAAGTGTGGAGCCCGGTGGGTTTGGGGGGCAGTGCCAAACCCATGTGTCGCCAAGCTAAGGTGGAATGGCTAGGCAGTGGCGACACGTTCTCAAAAAAAAACTGAATTGGCACATATTTGGAGCACAGTTTAAAGACATGTCCTGGTAAAGCCTGGTATTATCTCGAAATTGTTTTTGTTTGATTGCATGTTCTTGTCCTTGTTTTGGTTGTATTTTTAAAGTCCAAGGGTAGCCAAATAGGCTTAAGGGACTTGCTCAACCTTAAAAAATGGAAAGGCAGTTTAAAATAAGCACAGGTGAACTGAACCGCAAATCGTAAACGACGGGGCACGGTTGCATCTTCTACCAGCCGCACTCAGCTTTGTGTGAAGGGAGTAAACATGGGCACCTTTGTTTTTCCGACGGCGTGTTGCCATTCCTTCACCATTTCGTCGCTGATGACCACACATGGGTCAGGGGGCTAAACTAGTCAGAGCGTCTAGTCCGTTCGTCCATCCATCCATCCATCCATCCATCCGTCTGACCGCGATGAAGCCCGACACGTCAGCCAACGGTCTCGTAACTAACTCGCTTCCGTTGCCACCTGCACCTGTCGCTCCCTCGCGATCACTTTCCGCCATGTTCGCGATCACTCTCCGTCACAGGCGACGCTGCATAGAACTTGGAGTCTGGCTAAACTAGTCAGAGCTGCCCCCCACCCTCCCGGGCTCTGTGCTTCGCACTCCGTGTGGAGTCCCTGGGGTTTGGGGGGCATCGTGTTGACTAGAGTCCCACCAAGTCGCTCAATTTGAGATACGCCACAAAAAATAGTGAGCATGGGTAGCATTATGTCAACTTCACCACACTCCCAGGTATGCTCTTATTTGCACTGAACATGCTGTTATGGCAGTACATGGTGAATTTGCCAGAAATGGTAAATGGGGCATTCTTGTGCGTGTATGTCAATGGGTGTGCGCTTGTGCATGTGTACGTGTCTGTCTGTATGTGTAGAGTGCAGTTGTATGTGCTTGTTTACGTTTATGTGTTTGTCACTAACCATCCCATCCATGTTAAATGCCCGGCGCAGGTACATGATCACCCCACGTAATATTGCCACAACTTCCCTGACTGCGACTGATGGAAATGGAAACTCAGAACACATTGGCGAGCTCTACCAATACATCAGCATGGCTGGAAGGTGAGTACGTGCAGCCCCCAGTGGTCATTACATTGTCATCAATAGGTAATTACATTGTCATCAACAGGTCATTACATTGTCATCGACAGGTCATGCGGAGAACAGTTCACACCTACCTGTTGCTTTGACTCTCATACCCTTTTGGCTGTGCTTGGTCATCGACAGGTCATTACATTGTGATCAACAGGCAAGTGCAGGCCTGTTCAGATAGTGTAATGATCGCGGGCACTAGCCAGTAGATTGGATCGGATCCATGTCCCGTGTACCTCCCCCCCCCACCCACCCACCCCCCAACCCCCACACACCCACCCACACACCCACACCCACGCACACCCACACCCACACCAGGTGGACGGCAAGCATTCGATTGTATTGCCCATGGATGATGGTACTGGACCCAGGAGCTGGGCAGTACATTGACTACAGCGTCACAAACTCAGAGTTCCCTGGACAAACGTTCAGACACAGGATCAACCAAACAGATAACGGGGCACTATACAGGTGGGTCCTTGTTTCTGCGAAGACAGGTATGTGTCTTAGTGTGTGTGTTGGTTGTGGTTTGAGTGTGTGGTGGTGGTGGTGGTGGTGTGTGTGGTGTGCGGGTGGTGTGTGTATGGTATGTGGGTGTTCGTGGAGGGAACACAGGTGGGTCCCTGTTTCCAGGGAATCTCTGGTGCGTGTGTGGTGTGTGTGTGTGTGTGGTAGAGGGTGTGTGGTTTGAACTGTCTCAACAGCACTACCCCCTCCCCCCCCCCCCCCCCCCCTTCCTCCTCCCCCTACACATACCCGATCCTCTTGCGCCTAGGTAACGGCACAAATATATGATATCATATCATGTCATCATATGATTCCGTCAGTCTGACTAGGCTAAAGTTACCGTGTATACACAATATCATACAATGCAAGTTGTATGCTATCATATGATATTATACTCACCTTTGGTCAACATCATATGATATGCCGGTCCCTACTTGTGCCCCATAAATGAGCTATCATCCAATCCACCACTCATTCCTACATGTACAAACCACTTGTACAGAAGCTGCCCTGCCTGGTCCTTTGATGTGGATACCAATCCACCACTCATTCCTACATGTACAAACCACTTGTACAGAAGCTGCCCTGCCTGGTCCTTTGATGTGGATACCAATCCACCACTCATTCCTACATGTACAAACCACTTGTACAGAAGCTGCCCTGCCTGGTCCTTTGATGTGGATACCAATCCACTACTCATTCCTACGTGTACAAACCACTTGTACAGAAGCTGCCCTTCCTGGTCCTTTGATGTGGATACCAATCCACCACTCATTCCTACATGTACAAACCACTTGTACAGAAGCTGCCCTGCCTGGTCCTTTGATGTGGATACCAATCCACCACTCATTCCTACATGTACAAACCACTTGTACAGAAGCTGCCCTGCCTGGTCCTTTGATGTGGATACCAATCCACCACTCATTCCTACATGTACAAACCACTTGTACAGAAGCTGCCCTGCCTGGTCCTTTGATGTGGATACCGTCAACAGCACCACCATCGCCCCCTCCCACTCCACCCATGCCATCCTCATCTACACACCAACACTACCATCACCCCTCCCCATACACACGTCTGAACCTCTTGCGCAGAACCTGCTCTGCCTGGTCCTTCGATATGGATACCATCGACCCTTGCCGGCCGAGCACCATCACTCTGGCTGTGGAGTTTTATGTGCGCTCCGTGCAAGCCACTGACCCCAACACCTGCATGGTACTGGATGCTAGCTATGATGGACGACAGGTCATCAAGACTCTTGTGCTAGTCCCCATCCCCTGGTCCCCTCCCCCTCCTCCACCCGACCCCCCTAGTCCTCCCTTCACACCACAAAATCCGAACGTCCCATTTATGCCCATGTTACCATTTTCGCCCCCCCCTCCACCCCTGTCTCCTTCACCTCCCCCTCCCCAATCTCCCCCTCCACCACCTCCTGCCCCCCCTGATCCCCCTCCCCCTCCTTCTCCCCCCCCACCACCTTATGCCCCCCCTTCCCCCTCCTCCTTCCCCTCCTCCCCCTCCCCTCCACCTTCCCCTCCACCTCCTCCTGCCCCCCCTCCACCACCGCCCCCTTCGCCCCCCCCCCCTCCAAGGCCCCCTCCTCCACCTCCTTCGCCCCCCCCCCCCCCCCCCCCCAGTCCTCCTCGACCCCCACCAAGCCCCCCAAATCCCCATCTCCCCCCCCTTCTCCCCCTCCCCCTCCAAGCCCCCCTCCTCCTCCCCCCTCCCCCCCCCTCCCCCCCCCCCCCGCCGCCCCCCCCTTCCCCCCCCCCTACCGCCCCCCCCTCCTCCTTCTCCCCCCCCTCCTCCCCCCCCTCCTCCATCCCCCCTCCTCCCCCACCTCCCCCTTCCCCTCCCCCTCCTCCATCTCCCCCTCCCCCTCCTCCTTCCCCCCCTCTTCCAGTGATCCGAGCCCCAAGTCCACCTTCGCCCCCAAGCCCCCCCCCCAGACCCCCACCTTCCCCTCCATTACCTCCTGCCCAGCCACCCAGACTACCATAACCGGCCCGTCGACCTGGACCCCCCCCCTAAGCCTCCAAAACCTCCCCCAAAACCTCCATTTGGATCCCCTGGATACACATATGACCCTCCCAACATACCCCATGGACCCCTTACTCACCTGACATTCCCCTTGCCCCGCCCCCTTTCCCTCCCTCTCCCCCCGTATCCCCACCATCCCCTCCTCCCCCTCCCCTCCTCCTCCCCCCCCCCCTCCTCCCTCCCTCCCCCTCCTCCTCCCCCCCCCCTCCCCCTCCCCCCTCCCCGCCCCCCTCTCCACCACCTCCCCCCCCCCTCCCCCTCCCCCCCCCCTCCTCCACCTCCCCCCCCCTTCACTCCCTCCCTACCTCCCTCCCACCCCCCCTCCTCCCCCCCCCCCCTCCCCTCCTCCTTCACCTTCACCCCCTCCTCCCCCCCTTCCTCCCTTTCCTCCCCCTCCTCCTCCTCCTCCTCTCCCCCCCCCCTCCCCCGCCACTCCCCGCCCCCCTCCTCCACCCCCCCCCCCCCCCCCCCTCCCCCGCCCTCCCCCCCCCCCCCCCCCTCCCTCTCCCCCCTCTCCCTTGCACCACACCCCCGCCTCCCCTCCCCTCCTCCCCCCCCTCCCCCACCCCTCCCCAGCGGGCCTCCTATCCCCCCCCCTCCCACCTCCCCCAACCCTACCCTCCCCCCTCCGCCCTCCCCCCCTCCACCCCCTCCACCTCCTCCTCCCGCCCACACCCCTCCACCGCCCGCCCTCCCCTCCGCCCCCTCCTCCCTCCCCCCCTGTCCACCTCCTCCACCCCCCCCTCCCCCATCTCCCCCTCCCCCCCTCCCCCTCCCCTCCTCCTCCGTCACACCCCCCTCGCTCGCCCCTCCTCATCACCACCTCCGCCCCCTCCCACCCACCCTCCTCCGCCCCCACCCCTCCCCCCCCCCCCCCTTCCTCCCCCTCCCCCCCCTTGCCTCACCAACCCGCCTCTCCTCCCAACCTTCCTCCCCCTCCTCCCTCCCCCCGCCATCCTCCCGCCTCCCCCCACCTCCTCCCCCCCCCCCCCCCCTCCCCTCCCCCCCCGACCCCCCCTACCCCCTCCCCCCCCCCCCCCTCCTCCCTCCCCCCCTCCCCGCCCCGCCCACCCCTCCTCCCCCTCCTCCTTCCCCCCGCCTTCCCCCCCACCACGCCCTCACTCCCCCTCCTCCCATCCCCGCCTCCTTCCCCTCCTCCCCCTCTCCTCCCCCACCTCCTCGCACCTCCCCCCCCTCCCCCCTCCTCCCCCCCCCCTCTCCCCCGCCGCCTTCCCCCCTCCTCCTTCCCCCTTCCCCGCCTCCTCCCCCCCACCCCCCCCTCCCCCCCACCTCCCTCCCCCCCCTTCTCCCCCCCCCCCCATCCTCTCCCCCTCCATCCCGCCCCCCCCCGTCCCCCCTCTCTCCCCCCCTCCCCCCCCTCCTTCCTCTGCCTCCCCCCCCTCCCCCCCCGCCCCCTCCCCCTCTCCTCCCCCCTCCTCCCCCCGACCCCTCCTGCCCCCACTCCTCCCTCCCCCCACCTTTCCCCATCCCCCCCAACCCCACCCCCCCCTCTCACTCCCCCCCTCCCCCTCCTCCTCCTCCTCCCCCCCCTCGCTCCTCTCCCCCCCCTCCCCCTTCCTCCCCCCCCCCCCCTCCCGGCCTCCTCCCCCCCCTCACCCTCCCTCCTTCCTCTCCTCGCTCCCCCCTGCCCCGCCCGCCTCCCAACACCCCCTCCTCCCGCTCTCCCTCCCCCCCTCCTCCCCACCCCACCAAGATACCCTCCTCCTCACCTCCACCACCCCCATCCTCACCTCCTCCATCCGCCCCCCTCACTTTCCCTCATCGCCCCCCCACCCCCCCCCTCTCTTCCCCTCTCCCATACGCAATCCTCTAACATACCCACCTCCTCCTCCTCCGCGCCCCCCTCCTCCGCTCTCCCCCCCCGCCCCCTCCCCTCCTCCTTCCCGCCCCCCCTCCCCCTCCCTCCCCACCCCTCCATCGCCGCCTACTCCCCCTAGCACGCCCCCTCCTCCCTCCCCACCTCCTCACCTCTCCCCCCCCCCCCCTGCCCCCCCTCCTCCCTCCGACCCCCCCCCCCCCCCCCGCCCCCCACCCCCACCCTCCGCTCTCCCTCCCCCCCATCCCCCGCCGCCCCCCCCCAGAGTCGCGCCCCTTACCTCCTTCCCCGCCTCCTTACCCCCGCCCCCCCACCCTCCCCCACTCGCCCTTCCTTCCCCCCCTCCCTCCTTGCCCCGCCCCCGCTCCCTCGCCCTCCTCCTCCACCTCCTCCCCCCCCTCCCCCTCCTCTTTTCCCCCCCACATCTCCCCCCTCGCCCGCCCAAACCCGTAGGAGCCCCGCCCCCCGCCCCCATCCTCCCTACCCGCCCCTCCGCCGCTCCCTCCCCGCATCCTCCCCCCCTCCGCCTCCCTGCCCCCCTCCTCCGCCCCTCCCCCCCCACCCCCCTCCCTCCCCCATCCTCCCTCCCCCCCTCCCATCCCCTGCCTCCCCCCCCCCCTCACCCCCCTCCCTTCCAGGCCCCTCCCACCCCCTCCGCCTCCTCCTCGCCCCCCCTCCTCCTTCCCCCCCCCTCCCGCCTCCTCCACGCCCCTCCCCCTCCCCCGCCCTCCCTCTCCTCCTCCCCCCCCTCCTCCTCTTCCCCCCCTCCTCCCCCCCCCCCCTCCCCCTCCTCCCTCCCCCCCTCCTCCCCTCCTCCCTCTTCCCACCCCCCCCACCCCCCTCCTCTCCCCCCCCCCCCACCCGGCCCTCCTCCTCCACCTACCCCCTACCCCCCCCCCCCCTCTCCTCCCCCTTCCTCCCCCCCCTCCCCCTGCCGCCCCTACCCCCCTCCGCCCCCTCCCCCCCTCTCTCCCTTCCCCCCTCCCCCCCTCCCCCGCCCCTCCCCTGCCTCCCTCCGCCCCCTCCCCCCCTCCCCCCTCTCCACCCTCCACACTCCCCCCCCTCCCCCTCCTCCCTCCCCCCCTCCTCCCCCGCCCCCCTCCCTCCTCCCTCCCCCCTCCCCCCCCTCCTCCCCTCCCCCTCCTCTCCCCTCTCCCCCTCCTCCCCCCCCACCCCCTCCTCACTTCCCCCGTCCCCCCCCTCGCCCCCCCTCCTCCCCCTCCACAGAACAGCCCTCCCCCCTCTCTCCCACCTTCCCCCCCTCGCTCCCCTCCTGCCCCCCTAAAAAAGAATCCCCCCCCAGGACCGACGCACACCACCCGCATAAACGGGGGTAAGCAAAAAGCCGCACTCTCCCCTCCTTTACATCCTCCCTACCCCACCCCTTCATTTCACCACCTCCCATCCTCCCTCCCCTCCTCCTCCCCCTCTACCACCACCACCACTGCCACCACCACCACCACCACCACCACCACTGCTACCACCACCAGACAAGAGTACACTGGTGACTACGTTTCAGACTACAATTATTGTTCAAGATTTCATATCAGCTAGCAGGGCAGCTAATATTTCATCAGACTGTGAGGTAATTGAGTTGAATTGATTACATGGTATAACGGCCTTTAGGCTGCTCACCATCTGTATGTGGACCAATCACTAGTAAACATGGGTTGTAACTGAATCTTTTTTTTGTTTAAGAAGGGATTATCCCCCCTAGACAAATTTTCATTAGTTAGTAACACAAGTAACCCCCCCCCCCCCCCCCCCCCCCACACCCACACACACACACACACAAGTTACACAAATTTCCATCAGTTAGTAACACAACAATATTGTCAGGTTTCTTGAAAAAAAAAAAAAAAATTAAACATTATATATCGTATACCAATTACAGACTCATTTACACCAATCAGATTCTCATCATAACACATATAAGCATTGCAATTCACAAACACGAGCTCAGGTAGGGGTTTTGGGGCAAAACAGCCACCATGAATGCAGGAAGTAGCATTCTGTACAAAAAGTTGATACAAGCCGATCGATTTATTCTGAGTATAGGATGTATATGACATAAATATTTACGATGTATTGAGCGTTTTCCAGATTTGTGTGTGTGTGTGTGTGTGTGTGTGTGTGTGTGTGTGGGGGGGGGGGGGGGGGGGGGTGGGGAGAGCCCGGGGGGAGGGGGCGGTCAGCCCTCATTTGTTTTTTTAATCTGAGGACGGCATTATGTGCGCCATATTGTAACCCCCCCAAATCCATACCTAAGTTTTTCAAAAAATTGGTACTTCTATTTAATGGGGGGGGGGGGGGGGGGGGGGGGGGGTCAGCTTTCCTCAGGATTTATAGGCAAGACATTTAGAGTTTTTTTTCTTACTCCTGATTATCGGCTTAAGAATATGATTTAAGGGTGCCTTGAGCTAATATTTCACATTTGAACCATTTAAACGTGTGCGTATACATAGGTCTGGGATTATGAATGTTCTCAAAAATCCGAGGCGAAAATATCCAACCATCCAAATCCATGAAAGCTCCCCCTCGGGCACTTGGCTATAATTAGCATGAATCTCACCCACACCTCACTCACACCTTCGTGGTGGGGTGGGCCCCCATGGGAGACCACCTGGGGGATCAAGCCATGCCAAATATGGTATAGTAGCGCTAATTCACGTAACTTTCATGTTTCCAGCACTACGAATATGCAGAAGCAACAATTTCATGGGAAACGATTACAAGTACATCTTGCACACTTGAGGAACTTGGATTTCAGCAATGACGACCTTCGTGTTGCCAGCTATGGAGGGACAAACGTGTGACTGACCCTATCAGTAATCTCAAATGGCTTTAACCGAATTCCAACCGCCAGCATCAACTGAGATATCCCCATGCACTGTGAATAACCCTTGTTTCCGCTAGTGCAACACCTTTAATGCGTCCACTCAACTGTTTCGCGTTTCCGCCAACCTTGGTGCTTGCGCACAGACTGAGAGATTGGAGGTGGCTTTTGGACAGGACACGTGGAGCCAACTGCCGCCAGTGTTGTCACGTTGAAAATAAATGCCGGAACGGCACGTACCGCCTAGGCCAGACCTGAAAGGCACATACTGCCCAGCCCAGACCAACAGTTTACATGTAAAAACAGGAGGTTCCATTGATGGCATTTCCTATAGGTTAAGGCACGTACAAACAGACCTCACGTACAAACGGGAAGTACCATCGATGGGAACAATTCCTTGTAAAAATTCCCCAAAACCAACCAGACCTCTGATTGGTCTCATTTTTGGTGCATCAAATTCTTAAAGCCCAATCTACATATGCGATTTGCAGGACAATACAGGCATGTTCAATACAGTTTAAGATTAAAAAAACCTAGAACATGTCATATTTTTGTTACTTTGTCCTCACGGATGATACAGCATCTGATATAAGCATCAATACATCGATTCAATTCAATTCATTTATTCAAATAAATAAATTATATTAAATTCAATCAAATTATATTGCAGCCTGTTCAATGTATTATGTTGCATTAATTTAATTTAATTCGATTAAATTAAACTGAATGCAATTCCATTAAATTCATTACCAGATAATTTCATTCGGGATGCACCTCCAGGCACCCTTAGTAGACACATTGAGAGCTGACCGATTCAGAGACCTCCAGTAGACACATTGCATTATCCCCTCCAGCTAGATTGCTCCCCTCCAGCTAGATCCAGCTAGATTGCTCCCCTAGATTGCTCCCATTTCCCATTGCTCACCTAGATTGCTCCCACCAGTAGACTAGATTGCATTATCCCATCCAGCTAGATGCATCTCCAGGCGCCCTTAGTAGACACATTGAAACACCACACTCCTGAGTACAGAATGCAATCAGATGTAGACAGGTTAAAGACATACCCAGGACCTAAAGGTAATATTGTACACTATGGTTGTTACTGTTGATGTTGTGGTATTGGTTATGGTGGTGTTTAGGGTTGTTATGATTGTGGTAATGGTTATGGTAGTGGTTAGGGTTGTAATGATTGTGGTATTGGTTATGGTGGGGGTTAGGGTTGTTATGATTGTGGTATTGGTTGTGGTGGTGGTTAGGGTTGTAATGATTGTGGTATTGGTTGTGGTGGTGGTTAGGGTTGTTATGATTGTGGTATTGGTTATGGTGGTGGTTAGGGTTGTTATGATTGTGGTATTGGTTATGGTGGTTAGGGTTGTTATGATTGTGGTATTGGTTGTGGTTGTTGTGGCTGTGCTTTTGGTGGTGGCGGTGGCGGTGGTTATTTTGGTTGTGTTTCGGACGTGGTGATGTCAGTGGTTGTTGTGGTTGTGTTAGGGTTAGTGACAGTGGTCGTTGTGGTTGTGGAGTTGTTTGTTCTTTTTGTTGCTTTTGTCATCATAACCCAAATACTCTTGGCTGCTGTTGGTGGCGGGCTGTAAAGTGTGCACCCAGAATTAGCTTGTCCCCTTGCCCCTCTTTATCCCCCTTCCCCTGCCCCCTTGCCCCTCTTTATCCCCCTTTCCCTGCCCTCTTGCAACTATCCCCTTTTACCCTGCCCCTATCCACCTCTCTTTCCCTGTCCCCTTGCCCCTTTACTTTGGCCCCTATTCACTTCCCTTGACACCTGTTCACCTCCCTGCTCCTTCGCATCTGTTTCAAAATACGCTTTGTTTGCTGCAGGTGACGGGCTATGAAGTTAAACCCTTTGCTGGCTTCACAGAAGATTCTGATGTTAAAGATTGTACTCCTGGTACCCAAGACATGGCCATGTAGGTTCTAGTTTTTGTTTTACAAGGACTTCTGCATCAAATCGGCTCTGAGTGTGGTTCTCCGTGCACAACCCCTAGACTGCAGGATTTCATCGATGTGATCAACAGAGTCACTCCTACATATGGAGGGCGTAGGCATAGTTTCTCATGCATGAGCTTTGTATGTACGTTCCAGTCCATGGGGTAGCCGGCTTAGATTAAATGGACTTGCCCAACCTTCAATAGGCCTGTAATGTAATGTAATGTGATGTAATGTAATGTAATGTAATGTAATGTAATGTAATGTAATGTAATGTAATGTAATGTACTGTAATGCAACACAACGCTATGCAATGCAACAATAAGGCACGCAACCCAATGCAATGGAATGGAATGGAATGGAATGGAAAGAAATGCAAGGCAATGTAATGCAATGCACTGTACAGGAACGCTATGTTATGGAATGCAATGCTTTTGTGATGTTACGTCTTCATTCGATGAGCAGGGAATTAAATCCAAAAATATGATAATATGGAGATTTTTTTAGCTCCGTGGCAGGGCTCAAGGGCTTGCCGGGAAAAAGGTAAAAAGAGAAGGTCGTTACGCCGCCGCTGGATGATCAGCCAGAACAAAACCGGAGATGTTGCAGCCGCAGGCTTTGATGGTACAGTAAACTTGTCCCCCATCTCCTGTGGTTACATGTAAGCCGATGACAGTAACTGTCCCATCATCGTGTGGTTACATGTAAGTCGATGACAGTAACTGTCCCATCATCGTGTGGTTACATGTAAGCCGATGACAGTAACTGTCCCATCATCGTGTGGTTACATGTAAGCCGATGACAGTAACCTGCTCCCAATCATCGTTGTTTACAATGTAAGCCCGATGGACAGTAACGTCCCCATTCATCGTGTGTTTACATGTAAGCCGATGACAGTAACTGTCCCATCATCGTGTGGTTACATGTAAGCCGATGACAGTAACTGTCCCATCATCGTGTGGTTACATGTAAGTCGATGACAGTAACTGTCCCATATATCCCCCGTGTTGGTTTACATGTAAGCCGATGACAGTAACTTTCCCATCATCGGTTTGGTTACAAAATGTAAAGCGCTATGACAGTAACTGTTCCCAGTCATCGTGTTTGGTACATGTAACCGATGACATAACTTGTCCCCAATCATCGTGTGGTTACATGTAAGTCGATTACAGTAACTGTCCCATCATCGTGTGGTTACATGTAAGCCGATGACAGTAACTGTCCCATCATCGTGTGGTTGTATGTAAGTAGCTTATTGTAAATGTCACATATATGTGTAGGGAACGGCAGTTTGATATCATACAATGCCGGCAGTCTGATTCGGCTTAAGTTACCATTTATATACAATATCATGTGATGCAGTTTTTCTGGGTCTTTTTTGTAAGTTGTCCTTCCTATTCAAACGAATCCATTCCACCATCATGACTGTCTACCTCAACTTGGGTGATCCCACCATGTGTCCCATGTGTAACATGTGTACCTAATGTGCACAGCTTTAGGTTGGCTGACTGGAATCTGTGACCAACGGTCAGAATTTCTCTAATGACTCAAGTAGAGCATTTGCTAATCCTACCCTACCTTGTGTATGCAGCTCGAGGTTGGCTGGCTGGACCCTATGACTGATGTTGAGAAGGTCTCTAATGACATTGGTAGGGCACTTTCTGAGTTGGCCCACAATAACTGCTCGCAACCTGTCAAGGTTATCGAGACACGGCTTCTTTTCACCACCGACAATTCCACTGGGGACACCCTGAGCTGTGATGATGCTCAGGCCAGTGCTCTGGCCATCATGACATCCAATGGCCTAGGAGTGCAGGTGTGTGTGTGTGTGTGTGCGCGCAGGGGGGTAGAGGAGTGGAGTGGGTGTAGGGGAATGGCGGTGGGGGTAGGGGGATGCTGTGGGGTAGTGGTGTACCTGGCGCGTCATCAGTATGTTAATAGTCCGTTGTGCAGGGTTTAGTGCGTGTCTGGCGCGTGTTCGGCCTCTTTTGGCCTAGCCACTTGGGGCTTTGGTTCCATATCTTGCCAACCTGTCGCCTAGGTGGTAGTGAGTCTCGGATCTCGATTTTTCGAGACTTGTCGCTGACGTGGCCACGGGGGGTCTTCCCGTCGGTATGACGGGCTCAGATGCTAGTATATGTAAAAATTGATTGAACTTTTCGTTCTTTCGTTCGTTTGTTGGTTTAGAGGGGGTGGGTGGGTGGATCCCCCAGACAATTGCAGTACTGTACGATTTTTCTGGCAGTTCCACGTGGTACGCCACGCCGACGTACTGATCAGTATATATAAGGTAGCATGTCGAGGGTATAGCGTGTGCGCGGCGTGTGGTTGCCCCCTTTTGGCCTAGCCGCTTTGGGTTTTTGTTCCGTATCTTGCCGACCTGTCGCCCAGGTGGCAGCCAGTCTCTGGATCTCGATTTTTCGGCGCAGCCACAGGAACGATTGCCTCTCTGCTGCCGACCACCCATCCACCCACCCGCCCAAGGTTACCCGGCTTGGTGCGCTGCTTTGCACTGCTCTCATGAAGCCGGTGTCATTTTCGACTCCTTCTCACTGCTCCTCTGTCAAATTCTCTTGCATTTCCTGAGTCAAGCTGTTCTGATACGCGAATTTTCCTTCGCACTTCTGCTATTTTCGTTGCTCGCTGCCTGAGTCGCGCTATATTCTACGGTGTAGCCTCCCATTGTCCATCTGCCCAAACTCTTTCCCACACATTTCGCTGCCACTGTCAATAACTTCGCATGCAGCTCCCCCCGTCGCAGCATTCCCTTGGCCTTCTTCTGCGCTCTCACGCACTCTTGCCCGCTCGCTGACTGCCATTCGTGACCAGGGGCAGTGGTTTCGGGATACCCCATTTCGGAGTGTCCCGTTTTCGGATCTCGATTTCCCGAGACCTGTCGCTGACGTGGCCACGGGGGTCGAGACCTGTCGCTGACGTGGCCACGGGGGTGGTCCGCCCGTCGGTACGACGGGCTCAGATGCTAGTCTTATTATGTAAAGTAGCAGGTAGTAGGCGTCGAGGGTACAGCGCGTGCCCGGCGCGTGGTCGGCGCCTTTTGGCCCAGCCGCTTGGGTTTTTGGTTCCATATCTTGCCGACCTGTCGCCCAGGTGGCAGCCAGTCTCTGGGTCTCGATTTCTCGGCGCAGCCACAGGAACGATTGCCTGTCTGCCGACCACCCACCTGCACCCGCACCCGTCCAAGGTTACCCGGCTTGGTGCCCGATTTTTCCTGCGGCCTGTTCACCCCCTGCGCTCCTTCGCACTTCAGCTATTTTAGGTGCTCGCTGCCTGAGTCCCCCTATATTCAACGGTGCAGCCTCCCTTTGTCTGCCCAAACTCTTTCCCACAAATGTCGCTGCCACTGTCAATAACTTCGCATGCAGCTCCCCCTGTCGCAGCATTCCCTTCTCCTCCACCTGCGCTCTCACTCCTGCCCGCTCGCTGGCTGCCTTTCGCTGACGTGGCCAGGGGAGTCGTTTCGGAGTTACCCTTTTATCGGATCTCGGTTTTCCGACACCTGTCGCTGACGTGGCCACGGGGGTGGTCCTCCCGTCGGTACGACGGGCTCAGATGCTAGTCTTATTATATAAAGTAGCATGGAGGCGGTTTAGCGTGTGCCCGGCACGTGTTCGCCCCCTTTTGGCCTAGCAACTTGGGGTTTTGGTTCCATATCTTGCTGACCTGTCGCCCAGGTGGCAGCCAGTCTCTGGGATCTCGATTTCTCGGCGCAGCCACAGGAACGCTCCTGCCTCCTGCCGTCCACCCACCCGTCCGAGTTTACCCGGCCTAGTGCCCGAATTTTCCTGCGACCAGTTCACCCCCTGCGCTGCTTTGCGCTGCTCTAATGCATGAAGCTGGTGTCGTTTTCGACTCCTTCTCACTGCCATTCTGTGAAATTCTCTAGCATTTCCTGAGCCAAGCCGTTCTGATACCCGAATTTTCATGCGCACTTCTGCTATTTTCGGTGCTCGCTGCCTGAGTCGCCCAATATTCAACGGTGTAGCCTCCCTTTGTCTGCCCAAACTCTTTCCCACACATTTCGCTGCCAATGCCAATAACTTCGCAGCTCCCCCCGTCGCAGCATTCCCTTCTCCTTCTCCTGCGCTCTCACTCCTGCCAGCTCCGTGGCTGCCTTTCGCTGACGTGGCCAGGGCAGTCGTTTCGGAGTTACCGAGGTGGCAGCGAGTCTCGGATCTCGAAATTTTCCAAGACCTGTCGCTGACGTGGTCACGGGGGTGGTCCTCCCGTCGGGACGACGGGCTCAGATGCTAGTCTTATTATATAAAGTAGAGCGTCGGCGGTTCAGCGTGTGCGCGGCGCGTGGTCGCCCCCTTTTGGCCCAGCCGCTTGGGGTTTTGGTTCCGTATCTTGCCGACCTGTCGCCCAGGTGGCAGCCAGTCTGGGATCTCGATTTCTCGGCGCAGCCACAGGAACGATTGCCTGTCTGCCGACCACCCATCCACCCACCCGTCCAAGGTTACCCGGCCGGTGTCGTTTTCGACTCCTTCTCACTGCTCCTCCGTGAAATTCTGTTGCATTTCCTGAGCCTAGCCGTTCTGATACCCGATTTTTCTGCTATTTTCGGTGCTCGCTGCCTGAGTCCCACCGATTTCGCTGCCACTGCCAATAACTTCGCATGCAGCTCCCCCCGTCGCAGCATTCCGTTGGCCTTCTCCTGTGCTCTCACGCACTCCTGCCAGCTCGCTGGCTGCCTTACGCTGACGTGGCCAGGGGAGCCGTTTCGAAGTAACCCGTTTCGGAGTTACCCGTCTCGGATCTCGATTTTCCGAGACCTGTCGCTGACGTGGCCACGGGGGTGGTCCTCCCGTCGGTACGACGGGCTCACATGCCATTTCGGCCCAGGCATGCCTGCAGGCAGTTGGGTCTTTGGTTTCATATTTTGCTGACCTGTCGCACAGGCGGCAGCGATTCTCGGATCTCGATTTTCCGACACCTGTCGCTGACGTGGCCACGGGGGTGGTCCTCCCGTCGGTACGACGGGCTCAGATGCTAGTCCTATGTATAATAGTCCGTTGTCGAGGGTATAGCGCGTGCCCGGCGCGTGTTCGGCCCCTTTTGGCCTAGCCACTTGGGGTTTTGGTTCTATATCTTGCTGACCTGTCGCCCAGGTGGCAGCGAGTCTGAGATCTTTATTTCTCGACGCCACAGGAACGATTGCCTCTCTGCCGTCCACCCATCCACCCACCCGTCCAAGGTTACCCGGCTTGGTGCCCGAATTTTCCTGCGACTTGGTCACCCCGTACGCTGCTTTCTCTTGCATTTCCTGAGCCTAGCCGTTCTGATACCCGAATTTTCCTTCGCACTTCTGCTATTTTCGGTGCTCGCTGCCTGAGTCCCCCGATATTCAACGGTGTAGCCTCCCTTTGTCTGCCCAAACTCTTTCCCACAAATTTCGCTGCCACTGTCAATAACTTCGCATGCAGCTCCCACCGTCGCAGCATTCCCTTCTCCTTCTCCTGCGCTCTCACTCCCGTCCGCTCGCTGGCTGCTTTTTGCTGACGTGGCGAGGGGAGTCGTTTCGGAGTTACCCGTTTTCGGATCTCGTTTTTCCGACACCTGTCGCTGACGTGGCCACGGGGGTCCTCCCGTCGGTACGACGGGCTCAGATGCTAGTATATTTGATTACGCGGGGCAAGGTGTACACGGACTCCTGCCAAGGTTCAAAATTTTCCCATCGCAGATTCGCTTTCCCCCAGAGATTCTACTCTGAACGCTAGTCATATTCAGAAGCGCTTTCTCGTTCTGAGCGATTGCATTGATTCGCTGCCATGGTCTGCTTCTGGTACCATGCCTACAAAAAAATCAATCCTTTGAGTTTGTTCAAGTTTTTGCTTTCTGAAGCAAATATGGCACTAAGGGTGATCGTAAACAACCTATTGCTTCTTGATGCCACCATGCTACACTGCTATCGTCCCATGTCTGCAACCACTTTCCGCTGCATTGATAAGCATGTCACTGCGCATTGTTTGATAGCGAGCGCGAGTTGAATGATGTCACAATTCGCGATCTGGAGCTGTCAACGAGGCCAGGCGTGGAGCCAGGGCTGCCATACCCGATGAGGAACGCCTGGCTGCTAACCAGGCCGCATGTGAAGCCTACGCTGCCATACCTGAGGAGGCATGCAAGGCTGCCAATCAGTCAGCGCTGGTCTCGCTGGGCGTTCTCGCCCTTGCTCTGTTCATCCCAATTCTGCAACCTCTTTCCATTGCATGGATAAATCCAGTTTACATGGCGCTCAAGCTATGCGCCCACAACCCAGCGCGCTCCATACAACAGCTTTCGGCTTCGCGTGAATGATCCTGTCGACCATTTGGTTGTAGCGAGCGCGCGATTTGACTTCATGAAATGCGGAGTTTTATAGTCAAAGCCAAAGCCTGCTCGCACAACAGGGTGATTGACAGAAAAAGCCATTTTTCCTAGTCATGCAGGTAAGAAACATCAACAGCTTCGGTTCCTTCAGGCGAATTCAGAATGAATTTCCAATAGCCGATTTGACTCCTCCATCCGTGGGCCTGATGTGGAAATAAAAGGAGAGGGCTAGCAAGCCTCCAGAATCATTCAAATTTATGATTCGATCGCTGTCTGAGACACTCGGAACTTGAATGAATTAATCGCAATCCATTATCGAATCTGGCTGGTCCATGGCTTAGCGCTCAATCTTTCCCAGCCCTGCCCTATGCGTATGGGGTACGACAGGGGACAGTGGGAAAAGGGTGAGATGGAGGTAGGGTCAAGAGTCAAGGGGAAATCAAGGAGGATAGGAGAAAGAAAACACAGAATGGGGGAAGATGGAGGGAGGGTGAAGGAGATGTAAAGAAGGGTAGGAGACAGAAAATAGGGAGTGGGGGGGGGGGGGGGGGAGGGGAGGGAAGAGAAGGAGGGGTGAAGAAGGAGGGAGGGGGGCAGGTAGGGGTGACCACCGGCCACACGGGCTACCGTACCAGTACATGCAGACATACAGACATATAACCCCATACATACAACCCCACACAACAACCCCCTACATACCATTCATACATGCAACTCTCTGTCTGCAGCCTGAATTCATCTCTTGCACGGTGGTGGAGGAGCCTCTTCCTGACTATGGAGAGGAAGCAGTGTATCCATCCCCTGAAGCCGCGTCACGTGCTATCAAGTTGCCTCCAGCTCCACCAGAAGACGATGGTGGTGACAGTGGCTTTCCCATTTGGGCAATAGTCCTCATCGTTCTCCTGGCTCTGCTTATGTGCTGCTGCTGTTGGATATTTGGTATTATGTGCTGGAGGAGGGTAGGTTTTGGCTGGCAACAAATATAATATATGAACATATAATATCTCGGGGGTGGCAGGAGGACAGATTTGAACCGCATCATCAATACGGTGCCCGATTTAGATGGGGGTTGGAATTGTGGAAGTTTCAGACACAAGAAGGGGGGAAATAAAGCTGAAAAACAGTTTTCCCCCCCACGCACCCGCGTAAGAAAAAGCCTCTCCCATCCTACCTCCCCCTAAAATGTGGGTTGAAAAATCTTCTCATGCCCTATCCAATTATGCCCACCTATCTGTCAAGGGGGTGTCCAACTGTGTGTACGCACACCTTACAGCCTAGCCTGAACTTAATTGTGTGTACACACACCTTACAGCCTAACCTGAACTGAACTGTGTGTACATACACCTCACAGCCTAACCTTAACTCATCTGTGTGTACACAAGCCTTAGAGCCTAACCTGAACTCAACTGTTTTGACACACCCCTCCCAGCCTAAACTGAACTCAACTGTTTTGACACACCCCTCACAGCCTAACCTTAACTCATCTGTGTGTACACAAGCCTCAGAGCCTAACCTGAACTCAACTGTTTTGACACACCCCTCCCAGCCTAAACTGAACTCAACTGTTTTGACACACCCCTCACAGCCTAACCTTAACTCATCTGTGTGTACACAAGCCTCAGAGCCTAACCTGAACTCAACTGTTTTGACACACCCCTCCCAGCATAACCTGAACTCAACTGTTTTGACACACCTGTGTAACTTTAACCTGACCTGATTGCACTCATTGTTCTCCCACTATCAGAGGAAGAAGTATGAAACATTGCTTGAGGAGGAGAATATTCTATATGAGGGTGATGAGAAGAATGAGGAGATGAACACGAAAGAAAACAATCCTTCTTCCATTGGCTCTGGAGGTGAGAGCAGCAGGTTTTGGGTGCAGGGTTAAGAGTGTAGGGTTTACGACGACCCTTCTCACCTCCAGTGGCTCTGGAGGTGAGAACAGGGGGTCTCTGATAAGGATGAGAAGGAGGATGAGGGTGATGAGGATGAGGATGGAGGTGATGATGAGGGAGATGGTGAGGATTACAAGAAGGAGGAGGAGGAGATGTATCATGATGATAATGATGAGGAGGAGGAGGACATTATCCTGGTTCCCTAATTGACTCCAAATGGACCCACATTTAATTCACACATCCTCACACCCCACCTTTACTACTTAGCTCATACATATGCAGAAGGCTCAGCTTCATATGCAGAGGGCTCCTCTGCTGCTGCTGCTGCTGTTGATGCTGCTGTTGATGCTGTTGATGCTGCTGTTGATACTGCTGGTGCTGTTGCTGCTGCTGTTGCTGCTGCTGCGATGGCCTTTAAATCCGCTATGTCACTTAGATACAAAGAACTGGAAGACCAAACTGAGTGTCCAAATCCTTGGCTTGGCCCTCCTTGGCCACGTTCAGCTCATGCATCCTCATACCCCACCTTCACAACTTAACTCTTACACATTCATGCACTGCTTTGCATGCAGAAGGACCCTCTGCTGCTCCTGCTGGTGCAGTGCCATTTACTTCCATCCAGCTGCAAAAAGACAAAGACAAAGGACTGGAGGTCCAAACAAGAGTCTCCAAATCCTTGGCTTGGGCCTCCATGACCATGCCTATAGACAAGACAGATGGAGAAACGGCAGAAAGGGAGAGGAATAGAGATAGCAACGTTGCATTCTCACCACCACCTATTGGGATCCAACGAGACACACTCTGGTCTGGTGATGATGAGCAGAGTGAAATCGTCGCAGCCAAGAGCAGCTCAGGCAGTCCAGGTGCCACGCTTGTTTCTATGATCAGCACCAGAAGCCTACATAGTCCCAACCTCTCAGGTGAGTGGTGGGAAGGAGCTGTACAAAGTAGAGTAGAGCATAGCAATGTATAGCATAGCAAAGCATATAAGAGTAGAGTATTATAGCATAGAGTAGTCTATTATATAATATTATAGGACTGATAACTGTATTCTTGCTCTCCCCCTCGAGTAGAGCATAGTGTAGTACATTAAAGTAGTGTTCTGTATCTGTATCTGTATTGTATTGATTAGTTTTGTATAGTATAGTATAGTAAAGTATAGTATACACATGGCTCGAAAAGAAAAAAGTGCCACCTGCTTATATAATTCAGCTTCCCTCCATTTCCCTTGCAGACGAGGAGAATGACGACAGCCCCAGCACACAGTCATCATTTTCTATAGAGCAAAGAAGGATGTTGTACAACCCCTTGGTAGACTTACCGACAGATTCTGAGGACAATGATGGCCCAGAAAGAAGCAAGTCCTATGCAGGCAGCATGACTGTGGCACAATTTGACTCCCCAAGAGGGTCACCCATTTTGCATAAGTCTTTCTCCCAACTGCGGGTCTCTCCTGTCCGGACGAGCCTTCTCAATTCAAGGCTCAATCCCGGCGGCCCCCAGCAGCGAGGCATGTACGAGCCTGATCATGATAAGGTGAACAGACCCTCCTATAGCCAGCTCTCAGCATCCACTAAGAAAGTGTCAAAGCCAGTCGATTTGAGCCCTTACACTCGAACACTGTCAAAAGGCAGGTCGCTTAAGGGCGACAAAAGCCTCAATCCAGCCCGCTCCGTAATCAGCCCCTACAGTCGCACAGTCTCCCTGTCAATGCGCAGCTCCCCTGGGCGCAGCAGTAGCTCCAAGGATCTAAAGGCGAGAGCCAGGAAGAGCAGTGAGCAGCTGTATACAGGCTTGCAGAATGCTAGCAACTCGCAGCTGCCTCTGAAGAATGGAAGCAGAAGCTCAAACATAGACTCCGAAGAGCACGGTTCTGCACAGGTGAGCTGATGGCTGATATGTGTATGTATGTACGTATATATTTGTATGTATTGATACGAGCACCTTGGGTGCATACCTGCTTTGTTCATTCTGCTTCTTGCACTGCCTTATCTTGCTTGCAATCTGCTATCTAAATGTATGCATGTATGTATGTATGTATGTATGTATGTATGTATGGCTCTAGCCATCAATTATTTCAGAGGGTCCTTTCTCTTGAGCACATAGCTTACCTTCCCCCAATGCTAATTTTGCTCCAGGTTCTTTGCATCTGCACCTTACACATGTTCACATGATGCCTGTTTTGCCTAGGGTTCTTCGTTTCTCCCTTGTTCGTTTTTGTCCTGCGGCCCATTGTTCAGGAGGGGTTACCACGAAATTGGAAACGAGGCTGAGGCAGCCAGCTTGATTGGCCTTTGACTTTACCCAAAGTGCACCAAGGAAGGGTTACACAAACATATCCTGGGGGCCTATGCCATCACCCCATGTATTGGGCCAAGGATACCGTGCTACGCCATGTTCCTAAAAGCAGCTTGCATTGACCTTGTTCTACCCAACCTGACCTACAGAAAGCTGGAAAAACTGTCCCCATGTGCAGCAGAGAACATATGCGAGTTCTTACTAACATAACAACGTCCGGAATCACCATCTGCTTGGTTTGGCTCACTTGCGCTGTGCTCAGTGTTTGTCCTGCATACAAGTGCATACACACACATACACACACTTACTCACTCATCCAACATCTACGCTGCAGGTTGGACCTCAACGTACCACCAGAATGAAACCATCAGTATCCTCAAGCAACGATTCTGGCAACAATATGATCCAGGTTGCTCCGGGAGCTTCAGGTGGGAAACAGACAACATCATCATTCATGAATTGAATTCATGTGTTAGTATATGTGTGTTTAACTCAAGGTTAATGGGCAGGGTACGCACAGAGCTGGGGAAAGACTTTGTTCATTTTTACTGAACTCTTGCTCCCAAGTCCACCAAGTGTTCGTTTTAATTAGCCCTCCTGGCAATCTAGAGTTGATCTGGAGAGTTCGAGGTTGGGCAAGTCCCTGGGCTACCCCTGGACCTTACCATACATATGGGCACCCCACAATCCACCACTAACAACTCCGCACCCGCCCACCCATCCTTCACCCAGCCATCGCCCCGGTTAACGCAAGCTTGAAGAGCATAAACTATGATGCAAGGCCAAGTACGCAGCCCAAGTCTATCATCAAGAAGGACCACCAGTCCAGCCAGGACAGGTCATCTATACGCAAGACGGCTAGTCGGGCCACGATTGTTGAGCCTCCAACATCTCCCACAGGTATGATTTTCCGAGGCAGGGCTTTTCCTTTTGGCTTCATTTTTTTTCATGCGACGCATCGCTAACTGAGCGAATAGATACAACCCCAGTGCGTCGCGCTCCCCCCCAAACCCCATGGAGCGCAAAGCGCGAAGCCCGGGGGGTTCAGGAGACCAGCTCTCACAAGTCTAGCCAGACCCATGCATCACCATGCAGCGACTTGTCATCAAGAATGGCAACATGTCATAAAGAATAAAAGCAGTGTTTTTTTCGCTTGTTCGTGATTTTTTTTTTTTTTTTAACCCTAAACCCTAAACCCAAACCCTAAACCCTAAACTTGCCAGCACCACCAGCACCAGCACCACCAGCAGCACATAAGCACAGAGTGTGCTAACCAGGCTTGTTCAAGGTTACTTCAAAATATACCTTGTGAGCAGGGTACTACATGACGCGCGCTATTGTGCGCTAGCGCGTAAGGTTTTGGAGCTCGGCTGCGCGATTGACGCAAATTTTACCCCCTCTGGGCCCAGCGAGCAGATTTCTGTTTTCAGTTGAGTCAGAAGCGCAACCCAAAAGGACAAAATGTAGTAACCTGCTTGTGAGACCTAACAATTCTCAACATCTATATTTCATAAGCCAAGTTCAATGTTCGATGGGCCACACTCAGCCACTGACTACACACACACACTACGTATCATGAGCCATACACAACGTTTCACGTGCCAAAATCGTCCTTTCATGAGCCAAATTCAATGTCCAATGGGCCAACCTTTATGTCTCATGATCCAATCACAACGTTTCAAGAGCCAAACTCTGTGTCTCATAAGCCTAACACAACGTTTAACAAGCCAAGTTCAATGTTTCAAGAGCCAAAGTCAATGTTTTATGAGCCATATTCAATGTCCCATGAGCCAAAATCAATGTTTAATGAGCTATATTCATTGTTTTGTGGACCAAACTCAAAATGGCATCAGCCCCAAATCAATGTTTCATGAGCCATATTCAACGTCCAATGAGCCAAAATCAACATTTTATGAGCGATATGCAATGTCCTATGAGCCAAAACCAACGTTCCATGAGCCAATCTCAACATTTCATGAGCCAAAAGCAACGTTTGTGATAAACTGGGCTCTCCAAAAATGTGTTTGAGAGGTGAAACATAACGTTTTGAACAACCCTTGTGCTGACTGTTTGCCATGTTTGATACCCAGGCAACAAGGAGCGTTCCTCCTTCATGCCTGATAAAGGCAGGAGCTCTGCCCCTCAGGTCGACTTTGGCGGCACAAGTGAGAACAAATTATCATCTAGGCATCTCCGGAGCATTGCTTCTGCTGTCCACCAACAGCGCGTGCATATATCCCCGGGTAAGGACTTCATGATTTTCAAAACAATACATTGTTTACACAAACAAACATTTCTTACATAAAAACATGTGCACACCCGTGTACACAGAACAATACATTTGTACGCAGAGAAAAACATTATCTTCTGCTTCTAGAAGATCAACAGGAACACGTTAAGTTCCAGCTTTAAGTATATCCAGATTCCTTGTCTTGCCTTCGTTGCCCCACTTCACCTCACCTCACCCTTCACCCCCCCATCCCCACCCTCACCTCACCTCACCACCCCCCACCCCCACCCCCATACCCTCACCCCTCCTCACCTCACCTCACACCTCAATCCCCACCCCCCTACCCCCACCCCCACCCCCACCCCTCAATCCCCACCCCCCTAACCTCACCCACACCCATACCCACACCTCTCCTCACCTCACCTCACCACAGAGAATTCTGCACCAGACAAAGAAGTCAAGGAGTCTAAGGTTAGGTGGGAAGCCCCTCAGGAGGGAGGGACTAGGAAAGCTCCCTCACGCTCTCAGTCTAGGAAGTTTATCCGCCCCCAAAATCTGGCTGAATTGGAAGATCCTGACGAGGTATGTCAGCTTTGTGTGTCCTGGATGGTTTGCATGTGTGTGGAGGTTTAAAGTATAGAAATGCTGTGTGAACACACCGAACGAATCCACATGTGCCTTTGATGAACCCTTACCGATTCGTGCAGTGAGTATATGGTCTCCTTCTTTGCCATATTTGCATATTTTCACCCTCTGTTTTTGCTCTCTTCCGCCTATATGTTACATGTAATATATGTTGTGTGAACACGCCGAACGAATCCACATGTGCCTTTGATGAACCCTTACCGATTCGTGCAGTGAGTATATGGTCTCCTTCTTTGCCATATTTGCATATTTTCTCCCTCTGTTTTTGCTCTCTTCCGCCTATATGTTACATGTAATATATGTTGTGTGAACACGCCGAACGAATCCACATGTGCCTTCATTGAACCCTTACCAATTTGTTCTAAGAGTCTATTGCCTCCTTTTTTACCATTTGGCCTCCTTCTTTGCACGTCGAAACCATCATCAGAACCATTGCAACCTTCACAGCCATCACAACCATCACCACACACGAATGCGTACTAAATAAGCATCATCTCAACTATTTCAACCGCCGCAACCATCGCAACCATCACAACTAACCAATGTGTACTAAAACAAACATCATCTCAACCATTTCAACCATCGCAACCATCATCATAAACCAATGTGATATGGCAACCATCATCACAACATGTAACATAATGTAACATGTGACATGGCAATCATCATCACAAACCAAATTATAATATGGTCTTCTCATTCGCAGGTGGAAACCATCGTCATGGAAAGCCCCTCCCCAGTCAAGCGCCATGGATAGAAGGGGTCTTGCTAATTCCTGTAGGATCAAAAGCTTGGTCGGCCACCGCCTTCTTTGTTTGTTCCTCTTTCTCATGATTGACCCCCTTCACCAGCTGATATATGTATATATATATATATATATATATATATATATATATATATATATATGAAGAAATCATGGTCGTGGTGGTGGTCGTGGTCGTGGTCGTGGTGGTGTCATCGCGCAACCGACTTAACCGACTTCCGGCCCAGCCAATTCCCGCCCAGCCAATTCACGCTCAGTCAATTCACGCTTTTAATCCCTCCTACTTCAACTTCTGCCTGATTGGCCTCCTGCGAATTCTGCCTTATGCAACCTTTGCCTCCTGCGTATTCTACCTGTTGCGCATCCCGCCCGATTTCTCCTTTTCCCGCCTGAGTTCATCCACCTGATTTCGGTAGCGCTACAGTTCGTCTTCCTACAAGCTTTTTCCCCTGCATCTCTGCAAGACCTTTCCCTTGCGTCAAGAGACCTGTCGCTGCGCACAACGGGAGGTCACATGGTGAGTCAGTCGACCTGTCAGAAATGTCCGAATCGCATCCATCCCATGTCACAAACTTGACTGCAAAATCTTCCCACTGCATTGAGAAACATGTCGCTCCGCATTGTGCCATAGCAAGTACGCATCAAAGTTGACCGAATGAAAAATCTCGCTGAGCATTCTCGCCCTAACTTGAGCGAACATCTCAAATCAGCAACTTGACTGCAACTTCTTCCCACTGCATCGAGAAACATATCGTCGCTGTGCATTGTGCAATAGCGAGCACGCGGCAAAGTTGAATGGATGAACCTAGCGATATTTCCAAGTCTCAGATCGAGTTGACTTCGGGAGCAGTTGCGGTGAACAGAATTGTTCTTCGGCCGAACTGAATACATGCTCGCTAAGAAGAAGCTTTAGTTATGTACAGTTGCGATTGCGCAGGTTCAGCTTTTTCAGTGGGGTCGACTATCGATCGCAGCTGAGGTGGCAGGGAAGCAGGTCCGATGCTTTTAGCGGATTCGGATGATGCGCAAACGTTGTCGATGCCCATCGTCCCGTTTGCCTTTCAGCTATGGCAAAGCCCACAGCTGAAGTGGAGGGAGGCAGATATGGAGTATGTGTGTGCTGGTGGGTGCGTGTAGGAGGGAGGGGAGGGATGAGAGTGGGGAGAGGGTGGGGGCTGGTGGGATGGCTGGGGTGGGGGAAGGGATGGAGTCAGGAAATATGTTAGGAAGAGTAAGGGAGTATGTTTGTGGGCGGGGGTACATGGCTGGGTGGGGGTAGGGGTGGAGATAACTGGGGGGGGGGGGGGGGGGGGGGGGGGGAGTACGGTGGTGTTTGTGTGCTTGTGGGTGCACAAGGGAGACCATCGCAAGGGATATGCGTCCGTCTATGTTGCATGCACTACAGAGAAAACCGTTTTGCAACCCAGCCCAAAACAGGTGTGGCCAACGGGAGGGAAGAAGGGGGGGGGTCGGATAATGGTTTGGTGGTGGTGGTGTGTGAATGGGGGGGGGGAGGGGGGGGGGGGGGCTTCAAGTGTAAACCATTATGTAACCAGCCCCAAATAGGTGTGGCCAAAGGCCAAACGGGCACCGTACTATGATTGGGGTGGGGTGGGGTGGGGGGGGGGGTCTTCGTGAGAGTAGGTGTGGCCACCGGCCACACGGGCTACCGTACTAGTATATATATGTATATATATATATATATACTAGTACATTGCCCGTGTGACCGGAGCCCCCCCCCCCCCACCCACCACCACCACCACACCACCACACACACACAAGGACAATTTAAGCTCTTAGTTTACAAAACGTCGCAGTACGGTAGCCCGTGTGGCCGGTGGCCACCCTCCACCCATCCCACCCAGGCCCTGGGTTCTGGTCTGGGTAACGGGTTACGTCCTTGTATGTACTCCCCTATCCCACCCGCACCCCTCATCTTCCCCTTGGCATACACAGTCAAGATATTTCCCCCAACGCATGCCCCCTTTTCCCCCCTCCCACCCCATCAACACTCTTTCTCTTTCTCTTTCTCCCCCCTCCCCTCACCCCAGTCATTTCCACCCATGGTGGGCCACCCTCGATCCTCCCCCCCACCCTCCCTTTCCCAAACCACCGGCACGCATGTGTTATCCTCTTCTCCCTACCTCATCCCTTCCACTCCAGCTGTGGGCCTAGATCATGCCGAAATACGAAGTGGAAAAAGAGCAGGCTGCGGATCCAACCTGCCAATAGCTTGCGAAAGCCGACCCCGCTGAGAATACCGGGCGTGCGCAATCACAAAGGAACATACCTGCATCTTCTTCTTTGCGCGGAACATAGTTGGGTCTGCAGATGTTGTTTTGACCAGGAAATATCAGCCAGTCTTATATCGCAACATGCTAAGCAACCGATGTATCAATGCTTGCAATAATGAAAAGATATTGGATGAGGGGTGCAAGGGCCATATTGCGAAGGGTAGGTAATGCCAGTTGAGGTCTGAAGAAATTCAAAAATATCTCACAATAATTGCCTGCCGACCAGACAATACGATGGCATGACGTTGATGCAGAGGATGCTATATTGTGAATTGCGCGCGGCAGCCTGCCTTGCAGCATGAGGTTCACGTCTTGTCTGATTATTAACCTGGCGTTTATTTTCAGGACTGGTTGAATGAGTTTCCCGCCTGGCCTGGTTGTAAGTCGCGCGCTGCTGTGGGTTAGCAGCATCTGCTCAACGCCAACGCTGGATTGCATGGCTCGATCGTCGATACAATGAAAAGAGATTGCATAGATAGGATGAGCGGTCCAAGTGCGAGAAATGGGAAGGAAATGGCTGCTTGCATCCACTGGGTGCCAAACATGACACAACTAATGCACAGGCATGGTGAAAGTGCGCATGCGTGAAATGAATGGTGGCAACGTTCCCAGGCGGAGAAAAGAAGCATGGTGATGTGAAGAAATTGCGATTACTCCCAAGCTGGTGAAATTAATTGTTAGCCATTTCTGTCCTGCTCTGGCAAGCTCACTTTGAGCGCTGGCTGGCGGTGTTTCGCGCCCTCATGTCCATCAGGACCGTTGGCACGCATCATGGAGCATGAGCAGAAGACCGCATTGAGAAGGTTGCTGGCTGTATTCGACTATTCGTCGCCCTTCTGCCTAAATCTGGTTGATTGTGCGCATGCATGCATCGAGTAGCAAAAGATTGTAGACAATGAGTCTGAGCGCCTTACTTGGTCTATAGTGGCGCTCAGATCGAATGCGGAAGAAGATTGATCGCTTCGCATTCATCTGCTGTGTCAGTTCAAAAATTAGGAATGCGGAAGAAGATTTATGGCTTTGCATTCATCTGCTCTTTCTTCCGAAATCTGGGTGGGGAGATGGGAGATACGCTATTACTAACCCACAAATTCAGCCGATAGCCAGGGTGGGTAGTTGTGTGATTCGCTATTAGTAACTCGCTAATTAAGTTGAAAGCCAGCTAGCGCCAGCTCGAGGAACGAAAAGTTCGCGAAATTTTATCAGAAATCCATGCATGTCTACATATATATATATATATATATATAGTATGCATTGGCATGTACACATCCATTGGCATCCATCATTGGCGTGTATCATCGGCGTCCATCATTCCATACAACCATTGGCATTCATAATTGGCACGTATCATCGACATCCATCATTCCTTCCATCCATTCGCATGAATATCTCTCTATATATAAGCATACCGGATTTTTTTGTTGTAAAACCGGGGGGGCATGGGGCGCACACAGACGCTTTCCTGCGGTACTTTACTGCCGACATGAATATCTCTATATATAAGCATACCGGATTTTTTTGTTGTAAAACCGGGGGGGCATGGGGCGCACACAGACGATTTCCTGCGGTACTTTACTGCCGACATGAATATCTCTATATATATAAACATACCAAATTTACATACCGAAATTTACATGTTGGCATGTATATCTCTCTACATACAAACATACACAAAGTACAGGTACCAGTTTCGCTTTCCCCCGCGAGCTTTCCCACGATTCAGCACATTGTGTTCGCAATCTCGACCTGCCTGCGCCTGTCAACTGCGCGAAAGATTCCAATAACTGGCTGACTGCCTGAGGTGAACATTTTGAATTCGTAGCTGCGCTTTTGCGCCCTACCCAACCCGTCCTCCGCCCCCTTTCTAAACTACCCTGCCCTTCACGTTTCCAATTGTATTTCCTATCGTTATCTGCCTTCCGCCCAGTCTAATCAACTGTATATGGTCAATTGGTCAATTGGTCCTATGTAGGGGACGGCAACATTGCATCATACGAGATCATGTCATCATATGATATCATATGATGCCATTTGTATGATATTGTCTGATATCATACTCACCTTTGGCCAAAATCATATGATATGCCGATCCCTATATATATGGAGCTTTAGTGATATGCTAAAGGTCGCAGAATCACTTATGTTGAAATGCATTGTGGCCTTCTCTCAGTTCATTGCCTCATCACTGTTGAAACACATCATTACTGTTATTATATGGGGCTATATGCATCAGCTTCTAGGCAGCTGCCTTGGTCAGGCACTGGGCTCAGCCCAACAGTTTCAGGAGTGTTTGAAAGCTGCTTATGTCAGCTTCCATGCTTACCAGGTTGCTTACAATAGTATTTGAATACGGTATTCAGCAGGGAGAGCTGCTCAGAAGCTGCTATTCGAAGCGCTGTGGCCCAAAGCAATAAAATCTGCATGTTTGCAGATCGTAAGCAAAAGTTTCAAAGTTTGCAACACTGGACTTCTTGTACGCACTCTTATTTGGCAGCCTGTGTATGACTTCAAGTACTTGGTAGAATGCAAGCTTGCAATTGGATTGGATTGTTACATGGTGTTTCAACCAAATCTGGGCTGCTCATCGTATACCAACAATAATCCCCCCCATGCGGTACCCACAGAAGCCAAGTAGTATACTAATCGGATTGCAATATTGCAAGCCATCGCCATTCATGTAGTGGGACCTGTTCAGCTTATGCCTTGTACTTCTCATGTATGCATCCTTCATATAATGCGCTTATTGTGTGCATGAATGTTGTTACAGTCCAGGGGTAACCAAATTGACTTAAGGGACTTGCCCAACCATGGTATCTGGGGCTAAAACGAAAGAAAAACTGATGGACTAGACCCCAAATAATTGTATCGACGGGGGCCCTGCGCTACACTGATGCAGTGATGCGGTGATTTTGTGATGCAGTGATGCTGTGGTGTAGTGATGCAATGATACTGCAGGTCCGCATGACCCTTCTGTTCCTTTTGGAGGCTAGATAGCAGCTTCTAGTCAGCTCCATTAGCCAGCCTTTGGGTCAAGCCTTAATATTTTGGCTGCTCCATTGTACTGCCTGTCATGTCAGCTTTTAGGCACTCCAGCTAGCTTCAGGTTTGGCTCAAAGAACAACAGTCAGCGAGTTCAAAAAAAACGTAGCATCAAGAAACTTGCAGCTAGGTTCTAGCACTGGTAACTTGAACTTTAACTTGGTTACATAGCTTCAGCCAGAAATCTGGCTGCACGCCGTCTTTGACAGTACACATTATTACCAGGAAAATGTAAATGCGAACAAATCACTTTCTACATTTTTTATATTTTGTCCTCCTCTTCTAAACGATAAAAGACAGAAAATCATAATACCCAGAAAATACCTACAAAAAAAACTTTATCCAGTCTCTTCATACATTCATGGATGAACTGAGGAAGCTTCCTTCGATGGCCGCCTTCAGACCTGGCGGGTGACGACATCCTTCTGTGGACACTAAAGCGCCTCTGGATACTGCTTTGTAGAGCCTTTCAAGCAAGTCTGTGTGTTGTCTGCGTATATTGTATATATGTAGGACTGTCATGCTTAGTATCGTACGACATGTTTTATATCGTGTACCGTACGATGTATCGTCCGATATTAAACTTGCATCGTACGTTATTTGCGGGGTTATCGTACGATAGTTCATGTTTACCGGGATATATCGTGCTGGTGTAGAGTTTTATCATGTGCCGTATCATACAATGTATATCGTGTTAGGTGGGAAAATACGTAATTCCAGATCGGCTTAAACTACTGCGCCATATTTTGGGGGGGTCCCGGGTTTTATCCTAGCAGGCAGACACACCTGTCTGCGCATATTTTTGCTCGCTCGCAGATGCTCTCAAGAGCAGCACGCCCACCATGGCATCAGCAGCAATGAGAGTGGTGAGCGTGATGTTACATGCATTTCTGGTGCTATAGGGTGGATGCTACAGGTGGAAGCGTAGTTTGGTCTAGTGGTATGATAAGCAGATTTGCCTGGGATTTCCTTGCACTGGTTCTGGGTCAGGGAATTCAGTATATCGCCCTATATTGTACGATATATCACGATAGGAGAATAGGAGGGAAACTACAAATGAAAACACCGCGTCCAGAGTCCGGAACCCTGAGATCAGTACGCGAAAAAGTGTCCTCCAGGGCAATCCAACCCCTGCGAGAATCGAACACGGGTCGCCTAGATGTGTGGGAGGTCAGTTTAACCGGCTAATGTAACCGGTTTTTTCGGCAAAATGTGAGAAAAGTCAAAATCGGCTCTGTATCGCGTATCCATTGCATAGGTGTAAGTCCCCTTGGGGCCGACCAATTGGATGTGCTGCTGTCCTTTCTCGGCAGTGATTTGCTGAGTTTATGTAACGAATCCTCTCTCTTTCTCAGTACGATATTAATACGATAAGTTCTCTAAATATATGTATCGCCCGATATGGCGATATAGTCCTCTACAGCCCCAAATATATCACAGTACGATAAATAGTACGATCATTGAAAATACTGTGCATTATCGACAGCCTTATTGATAATGCTTAAATTAGAATCGCAAAATTAAATTATCATTGTAGCACGGAATTAGGGCCCACGTCAATCAAACGATTGTTCGGGGGTTTCATTTCATTTTTCGTTTTAGCCTCCCCTGATATCATGGTCGGGTAAGTCCCTTCCTGGGTATTTGGCCCCAGGGCTGTAACAATTTACACGCTGTCATTGACAAACCATTGCTGAACCAAGACCACTCCACAACGTCCAGTAGAAGTCTTCCAACCGATCCTCGAAATAATATTGGGAACATTTAGGGCTGGCCTTTTGGTAATGATAACGCCTGGTGGGGCGTGGTGATAAGGGAGCCCGTCGTACGAGGGTGGGGAGCGGGCTCCTACCTCAACTGGACAAGCTACTGTCGCGGTTGACAACGACCTGCAACGCTAAGAGCGACCGAAGGGGGAATCGAACCCCCGACTCGTCTTCCTCAAGCGATTTGGTCTACCTCTAGACTATTGTATATAATGGCCTTTTGGCATAAGTACTGCATCTTCCGATGTCTTGTACAATACTAAGTTCGATTATTACGAAATCATGTACCACGTTTTGTTTGAAAATCAGTTTGCGACCAAGGGGATGTTACGACTTACGAGTAATAGCATTACAACGTCAATACAGAAGAATTCAAGTAATCAAATCAGATGGAAAGAGAAGGAAAAAAGATAACGCCTGGAGGGGCGTGGTGTCAAGGGGACCCTCCCGTTCGCTGCAGCTGTAGACAGCCACCATGGCAGATAATAATTGTCGCCATCCAGGCGGTAGGTACTCCTTCATGTCATGCGTGGCAAGAATGCTGGTACAGGAGGCTATACTAATAAAAAACGCCTGGAGGGGTGTGGTGTTAAGGGGACCCCCCCGTGCGCTGCAGCTGTAGAAAGTCACCATGGCAGATAATAAGTGTCGCCATCCAGGCAGTAGGGACTCCTTCATGTGACGCGCGGCAAAAATGCTAGTACAAGAGGCTATAATAATAAAAATAAAAAAACGCCTGGAGGGGCGTGGTGTTAATGGGACCCTCCCATACGCCGCAACTGGGAAAGTCACCATGGCAGACATGCTAAGTGGCACCATCTAGGTGGTAGGATAGGGACTCCTTCATGAGACGAGTTTTTCTACGTGTTCGCGACTGATCCCGAAGGTGAAGAGATTGGCAATAGTTGTGATACAAGTGGTACCTATGGTGAAGACTAGGTAGTGGACAAGGAATCCTTGTTGTTGAAGGATACTGAAATTGAATAAGGAAAGGAATGGTGGAAAGGAAGTTGGAAGCAGTACAACGTGAAAGTCACGTCTTCGACTGGTCTGGATAAGCAGACCCTTGTCCCTTTAGCCTACCCCTGGATTGTAACAACACACATACATACATAAGCAGGCTGCCTAAATAACTACATACAAGAAGCCCAGTGTTGCAAACTTTGAAACTTTATGGTATGTGATATTGCTAGGGAACGGCAATATGATATTATATGATATCATTTCACCATATGAATGATATGATATCATACGATGCCGGCAGTCTGACTAGGCTAAAGTTACCATGTATACACGATATCATATGATTCAATTTGTATATCATATGATATCATATTCGCACGTGGTCAACATCATATGCTATGCCGGTACCTAGATATTGCACGTTTTATTAATTTGCGCCACAGCACTACTAAGCAGCTCTCCTGGATATTCAGCCAATTTGTAAGCAACCTGGTAAGCATGGAAGCTGACATATATTCAGCTTTCCAACACCCCTAAAATCGTTGGGTTGATCCTAGCGCTTGACCCAGGCATTTACCTAGAAGCTGATGCATGAAGCCCAAAATAATAACAGTAATAATGTCTTTCAAAATTGATGAGGCCTTACACTGAGGGAAGGCCGCAATGCATTTCAACAACAGTGATTCTGCGACCCCTAACATATCACTGAAACTCCATATATACACCAATGGATGTATACATGTCAATGTATAATGTATATACATGCATATATAAGCTGGGGGCTAGCAACAGTGATGAAGGGGAACAAACAAAGAAGGTGGTGGCCGACTAAGCTTTTGTTCCTACAGGAATTTGCAAGACCCCTTCTATCCATGGCGCTTGAAGACTGGAAAGGGGCTTTCCATGACGATGGTTTCCACCTGCAAACAAGAAGGTCGTAGTCAACATTGGATTGTGATGATGGCTGTGATGGTTGCAATGGTTGAGATAATGGTTTCTAACTCCAAAAAAGGAGGCCATAGACTCATACGACACATTGGATAGTGATGATGGTTGCGATGATGGTTTTAACTGCACAAAATAATGCGAAGTGGGGCAAAAAAGAGTCGGAAAGGAAGCAAAAAGGGCAAAAAAGGAGGCCAAAAAAGGGAACACAAAATGATGCGAGATGGAAGCAAAAAAAAGGAGACAAAAAGGAAGCAACAAGTGGCGGAAAAGGAAACAAAAAATATCGAAAGGGAACAAAAAAGGAGGCAAAAAGGAAGCAAAAAAAGGAGGCGAAGAGGAAGCAACAAGTGGCAGAAAAGGAAACAAAAAAAGGAGGCGAAGAGGAAGCAAAAATAGGAGGCAAACAGGAGACAAAAGTGGGCAAGAAAAGGAAGCAAAAATTGGCCCAAACGGAAACACAAAAAGGAGGCGAAATGAAAGCAAAAAGGGAGGAGGTAACAAATAGGCAATTTTAGCAAAGATAGAGACCATAGACTCGTAGTAAAAAATTGTAAGAGTCCATCACAGGCATACATGGATACATCTGGTGTGTTGGCACTGCATTAATTTCAAACATACAAACACTCTAGGACACACAAAGCTAACATACCTCATTAGGATCTTCCAAGACAAACCGATCATGAGGGCGGATGAACTTCCTAGAATCTGAGCGTAGGAGAGCCTTATTAGCCCCGCCCTCCTGAGGGGATTCCCACCCAACCTGAGACTCCTTGACTTCTTTGTCTGGTACAGAATTCTCTGAGATGAGGTGAGGAGGGGTGAGGAGGGCTGTGGGTGGGGGTGAGGGTAGGGGTGTGGGGATTGAGGGGTGGGGTGAGGTGAAGTTGGGCAACCAAGGCAAGACAAGGGATCTGGCCTTTTATAGCTGAAACTTATCATGTTCATTTTGATCTTCAATCAGCAAAAGATAATGTTTATTGCGTGTAACAAATGTTTTGTTTTGAGAAAAATACGTTTTTGTTTTGAAAATAACGAAGTCCTTACTTGGGGATAAATGCACGCTTTGATGTTGGGGGTTAGCCCCAGTGCAAGCAAACGGACTGCCCCCCTCATACTCATGCCTCGTAGTAAGGCATACTATTTATTTATTTATATGACGTCCGTATATGAGGATGTATGCATGCGCTGTTGGTGGCAAAAACATACACACAATGCTGGTGTCAAAAATAACAAAGTCCTTACGTGGGGATTTGCGTTGTTGGTAGCGAACGGACCTCATGTTCTTGAGTAGCCTAGGAGGAAGATTTAATGAGCTCTTCCTGTCGACGTTCACTTGAGGGGCAGAGCTCCTGCCTTTATCAGGCATGAAGGAGGAATGCTCCTTGTAACCTGGATAAAATAGGTATCAAACATGGTTAGCAGTTAGCCTACAAGGTTACGACCATGGTTATCACACTGAGCAACAAACATAGTAGGGGGCCATGGCGGGTCCCCTGGAGGTCGGCCCCGGGGGTGGTGTAATGGTTGTCAAGCAGCAGAGGCAGCCTCCTTGGTGATGGATGCACAAGCAGTTGCTTACTTATCCGTTAAATTTAATGTTGGGAGGGTCAAGAATCGATGTAGCATGGCATGGCATTATTATTCAACTTAGTGGCCTTTAAGGCTAATGAACTTATTAGCTCACTGACTTCCCGAAGTTCCATGGAGGCAGGTGCAGCAACTCCCGAGGCTACAGTTGCTACTTTGCAACCTGCAGGAACTAGTGCGGAAGAGCAGATTTCCTTGTCAAGCACAATGCGCTGATGTAATAAAGCTACGAGAGTCACGAAGAAGCGAATTCTTCAAGGGGAAATCGTAGACATGCTCCAGGTCCCTAGACTGAGTCCACAGGACAGGAGGGAAACGCCACATGAAAACGCCGCATCCACAGTCCGCAACCCTGAGATACGTACGCGAAAAAGTGCCCTCGAATTCGCCCCCGACGGGAATCGAACACGAGTCGGAATGATTTCAGGCCAGTCAGATTAACCGGCAATTTTGACCGGCGTTCTTGGGAAATTTGAAGATGTGAAGATTTGAAAAACAGCACGATATCGCGTAAGTATCGCATAGGTCTGTCCCCCTAAGGGGGCCGACCAATGGTTAACAGTTAGCCTACAGGGTTACGACCATAGTTATCACACTGAGCAACAAACATGGTTAGCAATTAGCCTACAGGGTTAAAGCCATGGTTAGCACACTGAGCAACAAACATGGTTAACGCTCCTTGGTACCTGGGGAGCAAACATGGCTAGAGCACTAGGTAACAAACATGGTTAACAGCCCTTGTTCACTTGGTAGCAAACATGCTTGGCAGATAGCACCAGGGTCATTCAAAACGTATCGTTTCATGTCTCAAACACAGGTGTGGGAGTCTCCAGTACATTGGAAATATATATTTGAGCTCATGAGACGTGGATTTTGGATTTCGACGCGTCTCATGGAAAAAAAACTGATTCCAAAAGGAAAATCCCTGTCTTGCAAAAATCATACCTGTGTGAGTTCTCCGATGTTCAATGACTGTGGCCCAACTAGCAGTCTTGCGTACCGCTGACTCATCCCAGATTGACGAGTTGGTCTTCATGATCGACTTGGGCTGCGTACTTGGCCTTGAATCGATGCTGTTGCGCATCAAGATGCCGCTAACAGGAACTAAGGCTGGGTGAAGGATGGGTGGGCGGGTGTGGAGTTGTAAGTGGTGTATAGTGGAGTCGTGCTAGTGGTGGATTGCGGGATGCATTTGTTAAGGTCCAGGAGTAGCCAAATAGGCTTAAGGGACTTTCCCAACCTCGAAGAATCAAGATCAATTATACATTAACAGGAGGCGCTGCTTGAAAGGGACACTTGGTGAACTTAGGAGTAAGAGTTAAATAAAAACCAGCTCAGTCCGTACCCAGCCCATTAAGCCACAATTAAATACACAAAAACTTAATATAATTAGATTCATTTCATGGCAATGTTGAGTGTTTCTCACCTGGAGTACCCTGGACTGCATTGTTGTCTGCCTCGCTGATTGAGAATATCGATGAGTTCATTCTGGTGAGGCATGGAGCTTGGCCCTGCAGGGTACGAGATGTTGGGTGAGAGAGTTGATGAGTGAGTGAGTGAGTTGTTGACTTAGTGAGTTGTTGACTTAGTGAGTTGTTGAGTGAGTCGATGAGTGAGTGAGAGAGTTGTTGAGTGAGGTGGATGAGGGAGAGATGTGGTGGGATTGGGAGGGAGTTGTGGACGGGCTGGGGAGGGGGTGAGTCGGAGTGATGGGGTGGATGGGCGAGTGAGGCTGGAGGAGTGAGTGGGGGATGTGATGCTGAGTTGGCGGGAGTGAAGTGAGTGTTGAGGAGTGACCGTTGTGAGTGAGGGAGTGGGGGAGTGAGTGAGTTGTGGAGTGAGGCACCCACCCCGTGTGGAGTGACGTAAGGGTTGGAGGGAGTCGATGTTGTGAGTGATGTGAGCTGTGTTGGTGGACGTGAGGGGTGATAGTGAGTGAGTGTGGACGTGAGAGACGGGGTGACGGGAGAGTAGTTGAGGGAGATGAGTTGGTTTGATGGTGAGTGATTTGTAGCGTGACCGTGAGGTGTGAGTGAGTGAGATGTGAGGAGAGAGGAGAGTGTCGTGTGATGTGAGTGAGTTGTTGAGTGAGAGAGTTGTTGAGTGAGTGAGTTGTTGAGTGAGTGAGTTGTTGAGTGAGTGAGTTGTTGAGTGAGTGAGTTGTTGAGTGAGTGAGTTGTTGAGTGAGAGTCCAGAAAAGTAGGGGATACTGTGGGTATGGCTGGGTATGGGTTGGAATGGTATGCATGTGTGATACAGGGTGGGGGGCTGCTGAAGTGAAGGGGAAGACGTAGGGAGAAGGTATGTATGTGTCTGTGGGTGCGGGGGGGGGGGGGGGGGGGGGGGGGGGGGGAGGTAGGGGTCGTGTCAATCAAGGGTGACGTTGGCTGGGTGGTGTGTGGGGTAAGGGGTGTGCAGGAGGGAGAAAGAGAGTGTGTGTCAAGGTTGTGTGTGCGTGTGGGTGGGTGGGGTGGGGTGGGGTGGGGAGATTTAGGGGAAGCAGGGGATCACGTAGGTCCTGGGGCGGGGGGGAGGGGGGATATGGAGAGTAGGGAGGGGAAGGAGGCATGCGTTACATATTTTCAGTTTGGAGGGGGGGAATATCTTGACTGTGTGTTTGTGAGGTAGGGAGAGAGAGAGAGAGAGAGAGAGAGAGGGGGGGGGGGGGGGGGTACATACAAGGGCATTACCCTTTCTATATCCCAGACCAGGACCCAGGAACAGGGTGGGTGGGGTGTGATCAACTGACACATGGGCTACCCTACTAGTGCATCCATACAAATGGCAGCCATCAGCTCACCCATGCAGAACTGCGATCTCCGGAGTCAATGTTTGAGGAGCTGCTGCCTCCATTCTTCAGAGGCAGCTCCGAGCTGCTAGCACTCAAAATTGCTCGAGTCAGCTGAACACTGGTCCTGGCTCTTGCCCTTAGGCTAACACTGTGCATCAAGGAGCCGTGCATTGGCGGGGAGGCTGTGCGACTGTAGGGGCTGATTATGGTGCGGGCTGGATTGAGACTTTTGTCATCCTTTAGCAACTTGCCCATGGAACTCGGTGGTGTTGGATTGTAAAGGCTCAAATCGGCTTGCAAAGACTTTCTCATAGCGGAAGTGGAGGGCTGGCTAGAGGAGGGTCTGTTCACGCTATCACGAGCGGGCTCCTTTGTACTGTGCCGAGGGTTAAGCCTTGAATTGATAGGTGTGGCCCGCAGTAGTGAGAAAGACTTGTGCAGAATGGGTGCCCACCTTGGAGAGTCCAGTGCATACACATTCACGCCTGAATAGGACCTGCTGATTTTTGGGCCATTGTCTCCATTGGAATCTGTTCGTAAATCTACCAAGGGGTTGTACGGCACCCTGCCATGCTCTGTAGAATACGACTGTGTGCTGGTGAGGTCATCCTCCTCGTCTGCAAGGGAAATGGAGGGAAGCTGAATTATATAAGCAGGTAGCACTGTTTCCTTTTTTTAGCTTCACTTATACTATACTAGATGATACCGCACCGTACAATACCCGCACAATGCCAAAATATCCTATACAATAATGTACTATACTTTGTCCTATGCTACTGTAATATACTATCATATACAATAATGTACTATACTTTGTCCTATGCTACTGTAATATACTATCATATACAATAATGTACTATACTTTGTCCTATGCTACTGTAATATACTATCATATACAATAATGTACTATACTTTGTCCTATGCTACTGTAATATACTATCATATACAATAATGTACTATACTTTGTCCTATGCTACTGTAATTACATTACATTACATTACATTACATGTTAAAGTCTACTTGACACCGCGAGGGTGTATGAGACTCTGTGCTTTAAACAAAAAGAAAAAGCACCCACAAAGCAAAAAACCCCATTACATCAGGGGTGTGTCGAGGACAAACAAACCAAACTCCCAACCACCGTTTTGGTGGCGTAGGTATTAAACCCCTTAGAGCAGGACCCAGATCTCAACCACTTACAGTGGCGGAGGTAAGAAGCTAACAAATGAGAAGTCTCAAGAAGAAAAAAAAGGGATAATAAATTACGGTGCCACTAAGCAGTCCAGGGCTTCCTGTCTTGCTCTTCTACAAGTAGAAAGATAATCGGCTAGGTTGCTCCAAAAAGACTTAGTGCCATTTCCATTCATAAAGGTTCTGAATGTGGAATCGCAGAATTCCACATTCCATACGGTTAAGTCGGTATCCTCATGGACATGCCTATAAATATCTGTAAACAGATTCTGGTAGCGGAGGCGAATATCATTATAAAAAGGGCACTCAAACATATGCATTTCATCCTCAGTTTTTTGGAACCCACACATTTGACAGTGTCTCATTGAGCGAGGGATGTGTGCTCTATCCACCACCCTCATTCTTTCTGTGTTCAGCCAATGGGAACCCATTCTAAACTGTGCTATAGAACGAATCTGATCCTGCTTATGTAAGGCGGATGTAAAAGGAATCAAGCCATTCTCATCATTGCTGTTGGCTGCGAACCATTTTTGGTATCGGAGGCGTTTAAAGCCAACCCTTCTCTCATCAGGGATGTCTCTAACTGCATTGGTGTCACTTGGGTACTTAAACCTCCATGACTCAAAAACTTCAGACATAATATACCTTCGACATCGACAGCCTCCAAAATGTTGATGTTTTTACTGGATCCTAGCTTGTGGAGAGCACAACGCAAGTCATGAACCCAGCCAGTGTTGGAGTCAAAAGATTCCTCAAGAGCCATTCTAATGAGATCCTCAGGTTCTTTATGTATGGTCTTGTTCCAGAAGCGCAAAGCTTGTTTAAGCCAAGCAAAACACAACGGGGTTCTACCCAGCTCTTCCATGATAATATTAGATGTAGTAGATTGGCAAACACCCAACATTTGTTTAAGTATACCTCTATGCCATTTCTCACAAGCATGGTCATTTGAGATAAGTGTGTTGTTCAGAATAGAAGGAGCCCACACCTCACAGCCAAAATTCAGGATAGGTTGTACAAGAGAATCAAACAGGTGGGTGAGAATATCAATATTGTATATCTCCATAGTATGGCATCGCCTACGAAGCATGTGGTGTGCCTTTTGGGCCTTAGTGAGCATCCTAGAAAAAGCAGCTTTTGCACGATTGCTTGAGTCACCATCCACAAAGAGGGATCCCAAGTAGATAAAAGATAACTTTGTAGAAAGTTGTGCTCCATCATAGACAAATTTGTAATCAGGATCCATGCGGGCCTCATCACAGAATTGTTTGTTGAAAACGACAATCTCAGTTTTCTTTATATTCACAGCCATCTTAGTAGCCTCGCAGAAATCTCTCAGGCAGTCAAGCATCGCTTGCATATCTGCCGGGGATTCTGCCATTATAGCTAGGTCATCAGCATAAAGTAACAGTTTTTCCTATCTCAGCATAAAGTAACAGTTTTTCCTATGCTACTAAAGTATACTTTGTACTGTTCCCCTCCACCACTCACCTGAGAGGTTTGGGTCATGTAGGCCTCTGGTGCTCATCATAGAAACATGCGTGGCACTAGAGCTCCCCGAGCCTCTCCAGCCTGCAATGATTTTACTCGCCTCACCATCATCGGACCAGCTCTCGTCTTGTTGGATCCCAGTAGGTGGTAGTGGGAATGCAATGCTGGTATCTATACTACTCGATAGCATAGTCTCTCCTAGGGCTGCATCTCCATATGTCTTGCCGTCAGGTGTGGTTACGGAGGCCAATGCCAAGGATTTTGACACTCTTTGGTCTTCCAGTCCTTTGTCTTTTTGCAACACAGCAAAGCTAAAGGCCACCGCCCCAGCCCCAGCCACAGCATTAGCAGAGGAGCACTCTGCATGGGAAGCAGTGCATGCATGCATGTTTGAGTGAAGTTGTTCATGTGGGGCGTGAGGATACATTAGTTAAGTGTGGGCACATTTTAGTCAATTAGGTAACCAGTATAATCTCCTCCTCCTTATCATCATCATCACAGTCATCTTCACCACCTTCCTTCTCCTTCTGCTCCTCCTCCTTGTCATCTCCTGCATCATCATACGCACCCTCCTCCTCATCATCATCATCCCCACCATCATCCTCGTGACCCTCATCCTCATCAAGACTCGCTGTTCCCACCCCTAGAGTCACTAGGAAACGGATTCTCCTTAATCCTAAACCTGCAGTACTTACCTCCAGAGTCAACATAATAAGGAGTGTCGCGATTCTTGATAATCTCCTCATCGCCCTCGTATAGAATATTCTTCTCCTTAATCCATTTGTCTTTCTTCCACTGACAGTGGGGCAGCAATGAGTACAAACAGGTCAGATTAAAGTTACACAGGTGTGTACAAACAGTTCAGTTCAGGTTAGGCTGTGAGATGTATGTACAAACAGGTCCATTCCGTACCGTTCTGTTCTGCTTTGGTTTGTTTGTTTGTTTGGCCTGCTTATCAGCCCTATAGCAGGTGGATAACTGAAGAGGCTAGCCCATTTACCTATCAAAACACAAGTCGTTTGGTAGAATGTGGTGCCATGCTAATGTTTGGATGTATAAATATAAAACGTGTTAGTTTGGTAGAATGGGATGCTCGGTGGAATGTGGTACTGTATGATGTGTGAAGGTAGAACTTTAAAATGCGCTACATCTATCTATCTATCTACTGGTATCTATATCTATATATTGTACTTAAGATTTGTGTGTGTGTGCCAAAACCTACCCTCCTCCATCACAGAATACCAAATATACAGCAGGGGGTGAAAAAAACTGTTTTCCAGCTTTATCCCCCCCCTTCTTTTGTCTAAAACTTCCACAATTCCAACCCCCATCTGAATCGGACACCATATTGACGATGCGGTTCAGAATCTGTCTTGCTGTCCCCCCCCCTCAATACATTATATGTATATCAATTATATTTTGTGCCAGCCAAAACCTACCCTCCTCCAGCAGAGAATACCAAATATCCAGCAGCAGCAGCACATAAGCAGAGCCAGGAGTGCGATGAGGACTATTGCCCAAATGGGAAAGCCACTGTCATCACCAACGTCTTCTAATGGAGCTGGAGGCAACATGATATCACGTGATGTGGCTTCAGGGGGTTGATACACTGCTTCCCCTCCAAATTCAGGAAGCGGCTCTTCCACCACTGTGCAAGAGCTGAATTCAGGCTGCATACAGAGGGTTGCATGTATGAATTTTATGTATCCATAAAGGTTTTATAGACATGCAAAAACTTATAAGTAAATAGATCGTATAAGGTGATCAAAACTGCAGTTGCCCCTAAGGGCAAACCTATACAACTTGTAGGTTTTATTGCGACTTCCTTCGGGAGTCTTATGGTTTTTACTTTTAAGCACTCTAGCAATTATACATTTATAATTTCTGGAGTACCTAAATTACATTTGGGGTTGTATATATGTATGTAATAGTAGGGTCTGGTGTGGCTGTTGGTCAACCCCCACACATCCCACCCACCCAGGCCCTGGGTTCTGGTCTGGGTTACGTAACGGGTTGCGTCCTTGTATATACATCGCACACACCCACATCCCCTCTCTCCCTTGGCACACACACAGTCCATATATTTCCCTCTTTGCACCTGGAAATATGTAACGCATGCCCCCCCTTCCCCTCCCTACTCTATATACCCCCCCCCCCCCCCCCCCCCTCCCAGGCCTCCCCACCCAAGGTGTGCCACCCTCGACACTCCCCTCCCACTCTTTCTTTACCCAACCACCGACACACAAACATACTCCCCTTCTCACAACCTCATCCCATTCACTCCAGCTGTCGGCTTTGTTCATCATTCAGAAATACGAAGTAGATGGAAAGCAGATTCAACCTACCAACAACTTGCTAAAGCGGAGCCCGTTGAGAATACCAGCCGTGCGCAATCGCAAAGCGACATAACTGCAGCTTTTTCTTTGCACGTAACGTAGTTGGGCCTGCAGCTGTTGTTTGACCAGGAATTTTTAGCCAGTCCTCTATTAATCGATGCTTGATACAATTGAAAAAGCTTTCAGAGATTGGATGAGAGGTGCAAGGGTGGGAGCGTGTAGGGATACGTAATACCAGTGAAGGTCTCAATACATTCAAACATCTATATATAGCTATAACTGACTGCCGACCATGATGAAGGCGATGCCATGGCATGACGTTGGAGCTGAGGGTGATGCAGAAAAAATTGATTGCGAAATGCGCTAGGGCCATTGCAGAAAGGCATGTAGGCGAAGCGGAACATCTGGTTTGAACTGTCTGGTTTGACCTCCTGACTGTACCTCACCATTGGTTTCGGAGAAATCGGTGACAGGAACACCACTCCCACCGACATGTACGTCTATATGTGTATGTATGTGTGTATTGTATTTGTAGTTGAACGGACAACGAACGCCACCCCCCCCCCCCCCCCCCCCCCCCCCCCCCCCCTCCAAACACACACACACCTGCATGATCCCCTACTTTTCCCTAAATTTTCTTGCCCCTCATCCCCCTTGACACAAACTCCCTCTCCCCCCTGCACCCACCCACCCACAAACACCACCCAGCAATCTCCACCCTCGCTCGATGCTCCCCTCCCTCTCATCTGCACCTGCATACACACATGTACACTCCTTCTCCCTTCCTCTTCCCCTTCACTTTAGCTGTGGCTCCCCACTCTCTACAACACACGTATACCATTCCAACCCACCCCCAGCCAGACCCACATTATCCCCTACTTTCCCCGACCTCTCCCTGCTCCTCACCCGACCCTATCCACACACACTCTTTCTCCCCCCTCCCCCCTCCCACCCACCATCCCTTCCCCCAACCACCAAAACGCGCGCACACTTACCTCCCTTATCCCTACCCCGCGCACTTCACTCCAGCTGTGGGTTGTGATCGTGCAGAAAGTGCAGGCTGCGTATTGAAGCTACCAACAGCTTGCGGACGCTCATATTTTGATCATGACAAGATCACCGGATCTGTGCGATTGCGAAGCTACAAACTTGCAGCTTCTTCTTCTCGTTGGGAAAAATTTGCCTTACATCCAGTCAACACTTAATGCAGCAAATTCGCAGTGACAAATTCCACGATCGTCGATACTACGAAAATAGCTTGCATAGATCCCCCCCCCCCCCCCCCCCCCCCCTACCCCCCCGTAAAGACACCCTACCCCTGCACCCCCATCACACACACACACCTGCACTCTTATGCCATTGGATGCCATGATGGTCAGAGCAATGGCCTCAGCATCGTCACAGCTCAGTGTGTTTCCAGAAGTGACAATGTCTGTGGAGTGAGCAAGCTTTGTCTCGATAACCTCCACAGGTTCCGAGCAGTTATTGCGGGCCAAGGAAGAAAATGCACTAGCAATGTCATTAGAGACCTTCTCAACCTCAGTCATAGGGTCCAGCCAGCCAACCTCGAGCTGCAAACACAAAGTATGGTAGGATTAGCAAATGCTCTACTGAAGTCATTACAGAGATTCTGAATGTTGATCACATATTCCAGCCAGCCAACCTGAAGCTGTGCACATAAGGTACACAAGGTACACATGGGACACATGGTGGGATCACACATGGTGGGAGCACCCGAGTTGAGGCAGACCATCATGATGGTGGATTGGATTCATTTTAATAGGAAGGAAAACTTACAAATAATCCCTAGACAACAACGTAGCATGGCAATCATTCACTTTAAAAGGCAGGACAACTTACATACAACCACAAGACGATAGGACAACCACTGTCATCAAAGCCTGCCTCTTGTTGTACCTTGCGGTGTCTGGCTGATTCCACCAGGCGGCGGCGGTCAACGAACTTGCAAGCCATTGAGCTCTCATTACGAGCAAAATATGCATTTTCAGCAAGGAATCCCCTGCACAAATGAAGATGTAACATCACGTTAGGTCACATTACATTACATTGCGTTACATTACATCACACTGCACTGCATTGGATTACATTACATTACACCACATTACATTGCGTTACATTGCACTGCATGGATTCCATTACATCTCACCACATTACATTGCACTGCATTGGGTGGCATGGTGTTGCTTTAAATTGCATTGAATTACATTACGATGCATTGTATTGCAATGTATGGTGTTGCATAGCGTGGTGTGGAATAGCATTGCTTGATTATTCAAGGTTGGGAAAGTCCATCTAGCATAAGTTGGCTAACCCCTGGACTGGAATATACATACGAATCGAATGCATGATAAACTATGCCTACCCACTCCTTACACAGGAGTGACCCTACCGATCACATCAACACGATCCTTGAGTCTAGGGCTAGTGCACAGACACACCCTGAGAGGAAAAAATCATTGCCGTAAAAAAAGCTAGAAACCTACATGACCCTGTCTTGGGTGACAGGAGTACAATCTTTAACATCAGCATCTTTTGTGAAGCCAACAAAGGGTTTAACTTTATAACCCATCACCTGCAGCAAACAAAGCACATTTTGAGAAAGAATCAAAGATACAGGTCAATAGGTGTTAAGGAAGGTGAATAGGTGTAAAGGGATAGGGGCAAGGGGGTGAATAGGGGTACAGGGAGGTGAATAGGGGAAAAGGGGCAAGGAGGTGAAGAGGTGTAAAGGGAGGTGAATAGGGGCATAGGGATAAAGGCAAGCGGGCAGGGAAAGGAAGGTGAATAGGGGGAAAGGGGTAAGGAGGTGAACAGGTGTACAGGGAGGTGAATAGGAGCAAGGGGACAAGGGGCTTCTGGGTGGCACACTTTATAGCCCGCCGCCAATAGCAGCCGAGGGTATTTGGGTTACAAAGAAAAGGAAAAAAACGCCACATCCACAACCACAGCAACAGCCACAACCACTACCACCACCACAACAGCCGACACCACCACAACAACAATGCCCACAACAGCCACAGTCACCACCACAACAAACACTATCTTACCTTTTCAGACAAACACTATCTGACCTGTTGAGTCCTGTAAGGCATGTCTTTGAAGTGTCTACAACGTGTTACATTCTGCACTCAGTAGTTCTGGGTTACGACAAAAACAACCAAAATAACCACCACCTCCACAACCACAACTCAGGAATGTGGTGCCGTGGTGTGTATACTACCCATGTTTACTAGTGATTACTCCACCTGCAGATGATGAGCAGCCTGAAAGCTAATATACCCTGTTATCAATTAAATTCAATTACCTTTAAGTCTGGTGACATCTCAGCTGCCCTGCTAGCTGATATGTAAGCTTCAACAACCATTGTAGTCGCCAGTGCATTTTTGTTTGGTGGTGGTGGTGGTGGTAGTAGAGGGGAGGGCGCTGGTGCTGCTGTAGAGGATGTGGAGCAGGGACGAGGGATGGGTGGGGGTTAAGAGGGCAGAGGGGTGACTGGAGGTTGAGAGGGTGAAGGCAAAGAAGGCGTGGGAAGATTGAGTGGTGCTTCTCTAGTTGTGTTCGGTGGAAGAAAGGGGGCAAGCAGATTGGGGGAAGGGCTGGGAGGGGAGGAAGAGGGACGTGGATAAGGAGGGGGGGCAGAGTGAGGAGGGAGGAGGGGGGGAAGCAGGAGAAGGGGGATGATGAGAGGAGAGGATGCAGGACGGATAGGGGGGGGGGGAGAAGGGGAGGCAGGAGGAGACGTGGGTGAGGGGAAAGGGGGAGGGGGGGGGGGGAGCAGGTAGGGGGAGGAAAGGAGGGAAAGGGAAAGAGAGAGGCAGGAGGGATGAGGAGAGGGGAGAGGGAGAGGGGGGAAGGGGATAAGGGAGAAGGTGAGGATGGAGAGGAGGAATGAAGTTGGGGGGGAATAGGAGGTGGAAGCCAAAACTAAGCGGTGCATGGACCATGGTACACATGATCACATTGGGAGGGATTCATAGACGATGCATGCATGCACTACAAGAAGCTATACAACAACAAAAGGGGTCACTTAGGGACCACGTCTAGGGTGTAATAGCCCTTGCATCAAATCACTCACTTGGGTGCATACAAAGTATGACCACATAGATCTAACACCATGAGGGCTAGGAGGACCTTGGGCACATGACGTGTGACATGCAGTTGGTGAGTTTGGCAGCCATGTCAAAAGGGGCAGCTATGGGTACCAGACTACCACAAATAGCTTGATCCTGCACACACACCTGTGCAATTATATCCATTGCCAGTGAAGCCGCTGTTGCAAGCACAAGTGAAGTTGCCTACAGTGTTGGTGCAGGATGCTTGAGCATTGCAGCCATGGGTGTTTGCCGCACATTTGTCCACATCTGCAATAGCCAATACACATGGGAAAGGGTTTAGGCTTCAGGGTCTGATGGCACACAGAATCCAAAGTCCAGAACTGTCAAAATATTGGGGCTTACCCCAGTGGCTGGCTCATGGAGCTGCCAAGAAGCTGCTGCTTGTAGCTGAAAAGAAAAACTGTGGTGTCATAGCCCTTGCATCAACTCACTCACTTGGGTGCATACAAAGTATGATCACATAGATATAACAACATGAGGGCTAGGAGGACCTTGGGCACATGACGTGTGGCATGCAGTTGGTGAGTTTGGCAGCCATGTCAAAAGGGGCAGCTATGGGTACCAGACTACCACAAATAGCCTGATCCCGCACACACACCTGTGCAATTATATCCATTGCCAGTGAAGCCGCTGTTGCAAGCACAAGTGAAGTTGCCTACAGTGTTGGTGCACGCTGCATTATCACTGCAGTTATCACGCCCGTCTGCACATTCATCTACATCTGTGATGGCTGAAACACATGGGAGAGGGTTTAGGCTTTAGGTGATCAAACCAGTCGCGTTTGGGAACCATGTATGTAGTGTGTGTCTTCATGGTTCCATGTGGCTGGATTAGAAAAGATCTAAGCATTGCATAACTCCCTGTACACATGATCTCATTGGGAGGGATTCATAGACGATGCATGCGTGCACTACAAGAAGCTATACAACAACTAAAGGGGTCACTTAGGGACCAGACTAGGGTGTCATAGCCCTTGCATCAACTCACTCACTTGGGTGCATACAATGAATGACCACATAGATCTAACAACATGAAGGCGAGTAAGACCTTGGGCACATGACGAGTGATATGAAGTTGGTGAGTTTGGCAGCCATGTCAAAAGGGGCAGCTATGGGTACCAGACTACCACAAATAGCTTGATCCTGCACACACACCTGTGCAATTATATCCATTGCCAGTGAAGCCGCTGTTGCAAGCACAAGTGAAGCTGCCTACAGTGTTGGTGCAGGATGCTTGAGCATTGCAGCCATGGGTGTTTGCCGCACATTCGTCCACATCTGCGATAGCCAAAACACATGGGAAAGGGTTTAGGCTTCAGGGTCTGATGGCACACAGAATCCAAAGTCCAGAACTGTCAAAATGTTGGGGCTTACCCCAGTGGCTGGCTCATGGAGCTGCCAAGAAGCTGCTGCTTGTAGCTGAAAAGAAAAACTGTGGTGTCATAGCCCTTGCATCAACTCACTCACTTGGGTGCATACAAAGTATGATCACATAGATATAACAACATGAGGGCTAGGAGGACCTTGGGCACATGACGTGTGGCATGCAGTTGGTGAGTTTGGCAGCCATGTCAAAAGGGGCAGCTATGGGTACCAGACTACCACAAATAGCTTGATCCTGCACACACACCTGTGCAATTATATCCATTGCCAGTGAAGCCGCTGTTGCAAGCACAAGTGAAGCTGCCTACAGTGTTGGTGCACGCTGCATTATCACTGCAGTTATCACGCCCGTCTGCACATTCATCTACATCTGTGATGGCTGAAACACATGGGAGAGGGTTTAGGCTTTAGGTGATCAAACCAGTCGCGTTTGGGAACCATGTATGTAGTGTGTGTCTTCATGGTTCCATGTGGCTGGATTAGAAAAGATCTAAGCATTGCATAACTCCCTGTACACATGATCTCATTGGGAGGGATTCATAGACGATGCATGCGTGCACTACAAGAAGCTATACAACAACTAAAGGGGTCACTTAGGGACCAGACTAGGGTGTCATAGCCCTTGCATCAACTCACTCACTTGGGTGCATACAATGAATGACCACATAGATCTAACAACATGAAGGCGAGTAAGACCTTGGGCACATGACGAGTGATATGAAGTTGGTGAGTTTGGCAGCCATGTCAAAAGGGGCAGCTATGGGTACCAGACTACCACAAATAGCTTGATCCTGCACACACACCTGTGCAATTATATCCATTGCCAGTGAAGCCGCTGTTGCAAGCACAAGTGAAGCTGCCTACAGTGTTGGTGCAGGATGCTTGAGCATTGCAGCCATGGGTGTTTGCCGCACATTCGTCCACATCTGCGATAGCCAAAACACATGGGAAAGGGTTTAGGCTTCAGGGTCTGATGGCACACAGAATCCAAAGTCCAGAACTGTCAAAATGTTGGGGCTTACCCCAGTGGCTGGCTCATGGAGCTGCCAAGAAGCTGCTGCTTGTAGCTGAAAAGAAAAACTGTGGTGTCATAGCCCTTGCATCAACTCACTCACTTGGGTGCATACAAAGTATGATCACATAGATATAACAACATGAGGGCTAGGAGGACCTTGGGCACATGACGTGTGGCATGCAGTTGGTGAGTTTGGCAGCCATGTCAAAAGGGGCAGCTATGGGTACCAGACTACCACAAATAGCCTGATCCCGTCACACACACCTGTGCAATTATATCCATTGCCAGTGAAGCCGCTGTTGCAAGCACAAGTGAAGCTGCCTACAGTGTTGGTGCACGCTGCATTATCACTGCAGTTATCACGCCCGTCTGCACATTCATCTACATCTGTGATGGCTGAAACACATGGGAGAGGGTTTAGGCTTTAGGATGATCAAACCAGTCGCGTTTGGGAACCATGTATGTAGTGTGTGTCTTCATGGTTCCATGTGGCTGGATTAGAAAAGATCTAAGCATTGCATAACTCCCTGTACACATGATCTCATTGGGAGGGATTCATAGACGATGCATGCGTGCACTACAAGAAGCTATACAACAACTAAAGGGGTCACTTAGGGACCAGACTAGGGTGTCATAGCCCTTGCATCAACTCACTCACTTGGGTGCATACAATGAATGACCACATAGATCTAACAACATGAAGGCGAGTAAGACCTTGGGCACATGACGAGTGATATGAAGTTGGTGAGTTTGGCAGCCATGTCAAAAGGGGCAGCTATGGGTACCAGACTACCAGAAATAGCTTGATCCTGCACACACACCTGTGCAATTAAATCCATTGCCAGTGAAGCCGCTGTTGCAAGCACAAGTGAAGCTGCCTACAGTGTTGGTGCAGGATGCTTGAGCATTGCAGCCATGGGTGTTTGCCGCACATTCGTCCACATCTGCGATAGCCAAAACACATGGGAAAGGGTTTAGGCTTCAGGGTCTGATGGCACACAGAATCCAAAGTCCAGAACTGTCAAAATGTTGGGGCTTACCCCAGTGGCTGGCTCATGGAGCTGCCAAGAAGCTGCTGCTTGTAGCTGAAAAGAAAAACTGTGGTGTCATAGCCCTTGCATCAACTCACTCACTTGGGTGCATACAAAGTATGATCACATAGATATAACAACATGAGGGCTAGGAGGACCTTGGGCACATGACGTGTGGCATGCAGTTGGTGAGTTTGGCAGCCATGTCAAAAGGGGCAGCTATGGGTACCAGACTACCACAAATAGCCTGATCCCGTACACACACCTGTGCAATTATATCCATTGCCAGTGAAGCCGCTGTTGCAAGCACAAGTGAAGCTGCCTACAGTGTTGGTGCACGCTGCATTATCACTGCAGTTATCACGCCCGTCTGCACATTCATCTACATCTGTGATGGCTGAAACACATGGGAGAGGGTTTAGGCTTTAGGAGATCAAACCAGTCGCGTTTGGGAACCATGTATGTAGTGTGTGTCTTCATGGTTCCATGTGGCTGGATTAGAAAAGATCTAAGCATTGCATAACTCCCTGTACACATGATCTCATTGGGAGGGATTCATAGACGATGCATGCGTGCACTACAAGAAGCTATACAACAACTAAAGGGGTCACTTAGGGACCAGACTAGGGTGTCATAGCCCTTGCATCAAATCACTCACTTGGGTGCATACAATGAATGACCACATAGATCTAACAACATGAAGGCGAGTAAGACCTTGGGCACATGACGAGTGATATGAAGTTGGTGAGTTTGGCAGCCATGTCAAAAGGGGCAGCTATGGGTACCAGACTACCACAAATAGCTTGATCCTGCACACACACCTGTGCAATTAATCCATTGCCAGTGAAGCCGCTGTTGCAAGCACAAGTGAAGCTGCCTACAGTGTTGGTGCAGGATGCTTGAGCATTGCAGCCATGGGTGTTTGCCGCACATTCGTCCACATCTGCGATAGCCAAAACACATGGGAAAGGGTTTAGGCTTCAGGGTCTGATGGCACACAGAATCCAAAGTCCAGAACTGTCAAAATGTTGGGGCTTACCCCAGTGGCTGGCTCATGGAGCTGCCAAGAAGCTGCTGCTTGTAGCTGAAAAGAAAAACTGTGGTGTCATAGCCCTTGCATCAACTCACTCACTTGGGTGCATACAAAGTATGATCACATAGATATAACAACATGAGGGCTAGGAGGACCTTGGGCACATGACGTGTGGCATGCAGTTGGTGAGTTTGGCAGCCATGTCAAAAGGGGCAGCTATGGGTACCAGACTACCACAAATAGCCTGATCCCGTACACACACCTGTGCAATTATATCCATTGCCAGTGAAGCCGCTGTTGCAAGCACAAGTGAAGCTGCCTACAGTGTTGGTGCACGCTGCATTATCACTGCAGTTATCACGCCCGTCTGCACATTCATCTACATCTGTGATGGCTGAAACACATGGGAGAGGGTTTAGGCTTTAGGAGATCAAACCAGTCGCGTTTGGGAACCATGTATGTAGTGTGTGTCTTCATGGTTCCATGTGGCTGGATTAGAAAAGATCTAAGCATTGCATAACTCCCTGTACACATGATCTCATTGGGAGGGATTCATAGACGATGCATGCGTGCACTACAAGAAGCTATACAACAACTAAAGGGGTCACTTAGGGACCAGACTAGGGTGTCATAGCCCTTGCATCAAATCACTCACTTGGGTGCATACAATGAATGACCACATAGATCTAACAACATGAAGGCGAGTAAGACCTTGGGCACATGACGAGTGATATGAAGTTGGTGAGTTTGGCAGCCATGTCAAAAGGGGCAGCTATGGGTACCAGACTACCACAAATAGCTTGATCCTGCACACACACCTGTGCAATTAATCCATTGCCAGTGAAGCCGCTGTTGCAAGCACAAGTGAAGCTGCCTACAGTGTTGGTGCAGGATGCTTGAGCATTGCAGCCATGGGTGTTTGCCGCACATTCGTCCACATCTGCGATAGCCAAAACACATGGGAAAGGGTTTAGGCTTCAGGGTCTGATGGCACACAGAATCCAAAGTCCAGAACTGTCAAAATGTTGGGGCTTACCCCAGTGGCTGGCTCATGGAGCTGCCAAGAAGCTGCTGCTTGTAGCTGAAAAGAAAAACTGTGGTGTCATAGCCCTTGCATCAACTCACTCACTTGGGTGCATACAAAGTATGATCACATAGATATAACAACATGAGGGCTAGGAGGACCTTGGGCACATGACGTGTGGCATGCAGTTGGTGAGTTTGGCAGCCATGTCAAAAGGGGCAGCTATGGGTACCAGACTACCACAAATAGCTTGATCCTGCACACACACCTGTGCAATTATATCCATTGCCAGTGAAGCCGCTGTTGCAAGCACAAGTGAAGCTGCCTACAGTGTTGGTGCACGCTGCATTATCACTGCAGTTATCACGCCCGTCTGCACATTCATCTACATCTGTGATGGCTGAAACACATGGGAGAGGGTTTAGGCTTTAGGAGATCAAACCAGTCGCGTTTGGGAACCATGTATGTAGTGTGTGTCTTCATGGTTCCATGTGGCTGGATTAGAAAAGATCTAAGCATTGCATAACTCCCTGTACACATGATCTCATTGGGAGGGATTCATAGACGATGCATGCGTGCACTACAAGAAGCTATACAACAACTAAAGGGGTCACTTAGGGACCAGACTAGGGTGTCATAGCCCTTGCATCAATCACTCACTTGGGTGCATACAATGAATGACCACATAGATCTAACAACATGAAGGCGAGTAAGACCTTGGGCACATGACGAGTGATATGAAGTTGGTGAGTTTGGCAGCCATGTCAAAAGGGGCAGCTATGGGTACCAGACTACCACAAATAGCTTGATCCTGCACACACACCTGTGCAATTAAATCCATTGCCAGTGAAGCCGCTGTTGCAAGCACAAGTGAAGCTGCCTACAGTGTTGGTGCAGGATGCTTGAGCATTGCAGCCATGGGTGTTTGCCGCACATTTGTCCACATCTGCGATAGCCAAAACACATGGGAAAGGGTTTAGGCTTCAGGGTCTGATGGCACACAGAATCCAAAGTCCAGAACTGTCAAAATGTTGGGGCTTACCCCAGTGGCTGGCTCATGGAGCTGCCAAAAAGCTGCTGCTTGTAGCTGAAAAGAAAAACTGTGGTGTCATAGCCCTTGCATCAACTCACTCACTTGGGTGCATACAAAGTATGATCACATAGATATAACAACATGAGGGCTAGGAGGACCTTGGGCACATGACGTGTGGCATGCAGTTGGTGAGTTTGGCAGCCATGTCAAAAGGGGCAGCTATGGGTACCAGACTACCACAAATAGCCTGATCCCGTACACACACCTGTGCAATTATATCCATTGCCAGTGAAGCCGCTGTTGCAAGCACAAGTGAAGCTGCCTACAGTGTTGGTGCAGGATGCTTGAGCATTGCAGCCATGGGTGTTTGCCGCACATTCGTCCACATCTGCGATAGCCAAAACACATGGGAAAGGGTTTAGGCTTCAGGGTCTGATGGCACACAGAATCCAAAGTCCAGAACTGTCAAAATGTTGGGGCTTACCCCAGTGGCTGGCTCATGGAGCTGCCAAGAAGCTGCTGCTTGTAGCTGAAAAGAAAAACTGTGGTGTCATAGCCCTTGCATCAACTCACTCACTTGGGTGCATACAAAGTATGATCACATAGATATATCAACATGAAGGCGAGTAAGACCTTGGGCACATGACGTGTGGCATGCAGTTGGTGAGTTTGGCAGCCATGTCAAAAGGGGCAGCTGTGGGTACCAGACTACCAGAAATAGCCTGATCCCGTACACACACCTGTGCAATTATATCCATTGCCAGTGAAGCCGCTGTTGCAAGCACAAGTGAAGCTGCCTACAGTGTTGGTGCACGCTGCATTATCACTGCAGTTATCATGCCCGTCTGCACATTCATCTACATCTGTGATGGCTGAAACACATGGGAGAGGGTTTAGGCTTTAGGAGATCAAACCAGTCGCGCTTGGGAACCATGTATGTAGTGTGTGTCTTCATGGTTCCATGTGGCTGGATTAGAAAAGATCTAAGCATTGCATAACTCCCTGTACACATGATCTCATTGGGAGGGATTCATAGACGATGCATGCGTGCACTACAAGAAGCTATACAACAACTAAAGGGGTCACTTAGGGACCAGACTAGGGTGTCATAGCCCTTGCATCAACTCACTCACTTGGGTGCATACAATGAATGACCACATAGATCTAACAACATGAAGGCGAGTAAGACCTTGGGCACATGACGAGTGATATGAAGTTGGTGAGTTTGGCAGCCATGTCAAAAGGGGCAGCTATGGGTACCAGACTACCACAAATAGCTTGATCCTGCACACACACCTGTGCAATTGAATCCATTGCCAGTGAAGCCGCTGTTGCAAGCACAAGTGAAGCTGCCTACAGTGTTGGTGCAGGATGCTTGAGCATTGCAGCCATGGGTGTTTGCCGCACATTTGTCCACATCTGCGATAGCCAAAACACATGGGAAAGGGTTTAGGCTTCAGGGTCTGATGGCACACAGAATCCAAAGTCCAGAACTGTCAAAATGTTGGGGCTTACCCCAGTGGCTGGCTCATGGAGCTGCCAAGAAGCTGCTGCTGCTTGTAGCTGAAAAGAAAAACTGTGGTGTCATAGCCCTTGCATCAACTCACTCACTTGGGTGCATACAAAGTATGATCACATAGATATAACAACATGAGGGCTAGGAGGACCTTGGGCACATGACGTGTGGCATGCAGTTGGTGAGTTTGGCAGCCATGTCAAAAGGGGCAGCTATGGGTACCAGACTACCACAAATAGCCTGATCCCGTACACACACCTGTGCAATTATATCCATTGCCAGTGAAGCCGCTGTTGCAAGCACAAGTGAAGTTGCCTACAGTGTTGGTGCACGCTGCATTATCACTGCAGTTATCATGCCCGTCTGCACATTCATCTACATCTGTGATGGCTGAAACACATGGGAGAGGGTTTAGGCTTTAGGTGATCAAACCAGTCGCGTTTGGGAACCATGTATGTAGTGTGTGTCTTCATGGTTCCATGTGGCTGGATTAGAAAAGAACAAAGCATTGCATAACTCCCTGTACACATGATCTCATTGGGAGGGATTCATAGACGATGCATGCGTGCTGCTTAACAACTAAAGGGGTCACTTAGGGACCAGACTAGGGTGTCATAGCCCTTGCATCAACTCACTCACTTGGGTGCATACAATGAATGACCACATAGATCTAACAACATGAAGGCGAGTAAGACCTTGGGCACATGACGAGTGATATGAAGTTGGTGAGTTTGGCAGCCATGTCAAAAGGGGCAGCTATGGGTACCAGACTACCAGAAATAGCTTGATCCTGCACACACACCTGTGCAATTAAATCCATTGCCAGTGAAGCCGCTGTTGCAAGCACAAGTGAAGCTGCCTACAGTGTTGGTGCAGGATGCTTGAGCATTGCAGCCATGGGTGTTTGCCGCACATTCGTCCACATCTGCGATAGCCAAAACACATGGGAAAGGGTTTAGGCTTCAGGGTCTGATGGCACACAGAATCCAAAGTCCAGAACTGTCAAAATGTTGGGGCTTACCCCAGTGGCTGGCTCATGGAGCTGCCAAAAAGCTGCTGCTTGTAGCTGAAAAGAAAAACTGTGGTGTCATAGCCCTTGCATCAACTCACTCACTTGGGTGCATACAAAGTATGATCACATAGATATAACAACATGAGGGCTAGGAGGACCTTGGGCACATGACGTGTGGCATGCAGTTGGTGAGTTTGGCAGCCATGTCAAAAGGGGCAGCTGTGGGTACCAGACTACCAGAAATAGCCTGATCCCGTACACACACCTGTGCAATTATATCCATTGCCAGTGAAGCCGCTGTTGCAAGCACAAGTGAAGCTGCCTACAGTGTTGGTGCACGCTGCATTATCACTGCAGTTATCACGCCCGTCTGCACATTCATCTACATCTGTGATGGCTGAAACACATGGGAGAGGGTTTAGGCTTTAGGAGATCAAACCAGTCGCGTTTGGGAACCATGTATGTAGTGTGTGTCTTCATGGTTCCATGTGGCTGGATTAGAAAAGATCTAAGCATTGCATAACTCCCTGTACACATGATCTCATTGGGAGGGATTCATAGACGATGCATGCGTGCACTACAAGAAGCTATACAACAACTAAGGGGTCACTTAGGGACCAGACTAGGGTGTCATAGCCCTTGCATCAAATCACTTGGGTGCATACAATGAATGACCACATAGATCTAACAACATGAAGGCTAGGAGGACCTTGGGCACATGACGAGTGATATGAAGTTGGTGAGTTTGGCAGCCATGTCAAAAGGGGCAGCTATGGGTACCAGACTACCACAAATAGCTTGATCCTCCACACACACCTGTGCAATTAAATCCATTATCAGTGAAGCCGCTGTTGCAAGCACAAGTGAAGCTGCCTACAGTGTTGGTGCACGCTGCATTATCACTGCAGTTATCACACCCGTCTGCACATTCATCTACATCTGTGATGGCTGAAACACATGAGAGAGGGTTTAGGATTTGGGAGATCAAACCAGGCGCGTTTAGGGAATCGTGTTATGTAGTGTGTGTCTTGAATGGTTTCCATGTGGCTGGATTAGAAAGATCTAAGCATTGCATAACTCCCTGTACACATGATCTCATTGGGAGGGATTCATAGACGATGCATGCGTGCACTACAAGAAGCTATACAACAACTAAAGGGGTCACTTAGGGACCAGACTAGGGTGTCATAGCCCTTGCATCAAATCACTTGGGTGCATACAATGAATGACCACATAGATCTAACAACATGAAGGCGAGTAAGACCTTGGGCACATGACGAGTGATATGAAGTTGGTGAGTTTGGCAGCCATGTCAAAAGGGGCAGCTATGGGTACCAGACTACCACAAATAGCTTGATCCTGCACACACACCTGTGCAATTATATCCATTGCCAGTGAAGCCGCTGTTGCAAGCACAAGTGAAGCTGCCTACAGTGTTGGTGCAGGATGCTTGAGCATTGCAGCCATGGGTGTTTGCCGCACATTCGTCCACATCTGCGATAGCCAAAACACATGGGAAAGGGTTTAGGCTTCAGGGTCTGATGGCACACAGAATCCAAAGTCCAGAACTGTCAAAATGTTGGGGCTTACCCCAGTGGCTGGCTCATGGAGCTGCCAAAAAGCTGCTGCTTGTAGCTGAAAAGAAAAACTGTGGTGTCATAGCCCTTGCATCAACTCACTCACTTGGGTGCATACAAAGTATGATCACATAGATATAACAACATGAGGGCTAGGAGGACCTTGGGCACATGACGTGTGGCATGCAGTTGGTGAGTTTGGCAGCCATGTCAAAAGGGGCAGCTGTGGGTACCAGACTACCAGAAATAGCCTGATCCCGTACACACACCTGTGCAATTATATCCATTGCCAGTGAAGCCGCTGTTGCAAGCACAAGTGAAGCTGCCTACAGTGTTGGTGCACGCTGCATTATCACTGCAGTTATCACGCCCGTCTGCACATTCATCTACATCTGTGATGGCTGAAACACATGGGAGAGGGTTTAGGCTTTAGGAGATCAAACCAGTCGCGTTTGGGAACCATGTATGTAGTGTGTGTCTTCATGGTTCCATGTGGCTGGATTAGAAAAGAACAAAGCATTGCATAACTCCCTGTACACATGATCTCATTGGGAGGGATTCATAGACGATGCATGCGTGCACTACAAGAAGCTATACAACAACTAAAGGGGTCACTTAGGGACCAGACTAGGGTGTCATAGCCCTTGCATCAAATCACTCACTTGGGTGCATACAATGAATGACCACATAGATCTAACAACATGAAGGCGAGTAAGACCTTGGGCACATGACGAGTGATATGAAGTTGGTGAGTTTGGCAGCCATGTCAAAAGGGGCAGCTATGGGTACCAGACTACCACAAATAGCTTGATCCTGCACACACACCTGTGCAATTAAATCCATTGCCAGTGAAGCCGCTGTTGCAAGCACAAGTGAAGCTGCCTACAGTGTTGGTGCAGGATGCTTGAGCATTGCAGCCATGGGTGTTTGCCGCACATTCGTCCACATCTGCGATAGCCAAAACACATGGGAAAGGGTTTAGGCTTCAGGGTCTGATGGCACACAGAATCCAAAGTCCAGAACTGTCAAAATGTTGGGGCTTACCCCAGTGGCTGGCTCATGGAGCTGCCAAGAAGCTGCTGCTTGTAGCTGAAAAGAAAAACTGTGGTGTCATAGCCCTTGCATCAACTCACTCACTTGGGTGCATACAAAGTATGATCACATAGATATAACAACATGAAGGCGAGTAAGACCTTGGGCACATGACGTGTGGCATGCAGTTGGTGAGTTTGGCAGCCATGTCAAAAGGGGCAGCTATGGGTACCAGACTACCAGAAATAGCTTGATCCTGCACACACACCTGTGCAATTATATCCATTGCCAGTGAAGCCGCTGTTGCAAGCACAAGTGAAGCTGCCTACAGTGTTGGTGCACGCTGCATTATCACTGCAGTTATCACGCCCGTCTGCACATTCATCTACATCTGTGATGGCTGAAACACATGGGAGAGGGTTTAGGCTTTAGGAGATCAAACCAGTCGCGTTTGGGAATCGTGTATGTAGTGTGTGTCTTCATGGTTCCATGTGGCTGGATTAGAAAAGATCTAAGCATTGCATAACTCCCTGTACACATGATCTCATTGGGAGGGATTCATAGACGATGCATGCGTGCACTACAAGAAGCTATACAACAACTAAAGGGGTCACTTAGGGACCAGACTAGGGTGTCATAGCCCTTGCATCAAATCACTCACTTGGGTGCATACAATGAATGACCACATAGATCTAACAACATGAAGGCGAGTAAGACCTTGGGCACATGACGAGTGATATGAAGTTGGTGAGTTTGGCAGCCATGTCAAAAGGGGCAGCTATGGGTACCAGACTACCACAAATAGCTTGATCCTGCACACACACCTGTGCAATTAAATCCATTGCCAGTGAAGCCGCTGTTGCAAGCACAAGTGAAGCTGCCTACAGTGTTGGTGCAGGATGCTTGAGCATTGCAGCCATGGGTGTTTGCCGCACATTCGTCCACATCTGCGATAGCCAAAACACATGGGAAAGGGTTTAGGCTTCAGGGTCTGATGGCACACAGAATCCAAAGTCCAGAACTGTCAAAATGTTGGGGCTTACCCCAGTGGCTGGCTCATGGAGCTGCCAAGAAGCTGCTGCTTGTAGCTGAAAAGAAAAACTGTGGTGTCATAGCCCTTGCATCAACTCACTCACTTGGGTGCATACAAAGTATGATCACATAGATATAACAACATGAGGGCTAGGAGGACCTTGGGCACATGACGTGTGGCATGCAGTTGGTGAGTTTGGCAGCCATGTCAAAAGGGGCAGCTATGGGTACCAGACTACCAGAAATAGCTGATCCTGCACACACACCTGTGCAATTATATCCATTGCCAGTGAAGCCGCTGTTGCAAGCACAAGTGAAGCTGCCTACAGTGTTGGTGCACGCTGCATTATCACTGCAGTTATCACGCCCGTCTGCACATTCATCTACATCTGTGATGGCTGAAACACATGGGAGAGGGTTTAGGCTTTAGGAGATCAAACCAGTCGCGTTTGGGAACCATGTATGTAGTGTGTGTCTTCATGGTTCCATGTGGCTGGATTAGAAAAGATCTAAGCATTGCATAACTCCCTGTACACATGATCTCATTGGGAGGGATTCATAGACGATGCATGCGTGCACTACAAGAAGCTATACAACAACTAAAGGGGTCACTTAGGGACCAGACTAGGGTGTCATAGCCCTTGCATCAAATCACTCACTTGGGTGCATACAATGAATGACCACATAGATCTAACAACATGAAGGCGAGTAAGACCTTGGGCACATGACGAGTGATATGAAGTTGGTGAGTTTGGCAGCCATGTCAAAAGGGGCAGCTATGGGTACCAGACTACCACAAATAGCTTGATCCTGCACACACACCTGTGCAATTAAATCCATTGCCAGTGAAGCCGCTGTTGCAAGCACAAGTGAAGCTGCCTACAGTGTTGGTGCAGGATGCTTGAGCATTGCAGCCATGGGTGTTTGCCGCACATTCGTCCACATCTGCGATAGCCAAAACACATGGGAAAGGGTTTAGGCTTCAGGGTCTGATGGCACACAGAATCCAAAGTCCAGAACTGTCAAAATGTTGGGGCTTACCCCAGTGGCTGGCTCATGGAGCTGCCAAGAAGCTGCTGCTTGTAGCTGAAAAGAAAAACTGTGGTGTCATAGCCCTTGCATCAACTCACTCACTTGGGTGCATACAAAGTATGATCACATAGATATAACAACATGAGGGCTAGGAGGACCTTGGGCACATGACGTGTGGCATGCAGTTGGTGAGTTTGGCAGCCATGTCAAAAGGGGCAGCTATGGGTACCAGACTACCAGAAATAGCCTGATCCGTCCACACACCTGTGCAATTATATCCATTGCCAGTGAAGCCGCTGTTGCAAGCACAAGTGAAGCTGCCTACAGTGTTGGTGCACGCTGCATTATCACTGCAGTTATCACGCCCGTCTGCACATTCATCTACATCTGTGATGGCTGAAACACATGGGAGAGGGTTTAGGCTTTAGGAGATCAAACCAGTCGCGTTTGGGAACCATGTATGTAGTGTGTGTCTTCATGGTTCCATGTGGCTGGATTAGAAAAGATCTAAGCATTGCATAACTCCCTGTACACATGATCTCATTGGGAGGGATTCATAGACGATGCATGCGTGCACTACAAGAAGCTATACAACAACTAAAGGGGTCACTTAGGGACCAGACTAGGGTGTCATAGCCCTTGCATCAAATCACTTGGGTGCATACAATGAATGACCACATAGATCTAACAACATGAAGGCGAGTAAGACCTTGGGCACATGACAAGTGATATGAAGTTGGTGAGTTTGGCAGCCATGTCAAAAGGGGCAGCTATGGGTACCAGACTACCAGAAATAGCTTGATCCTGCACACACACCTGTGCAATTATATCCATTGCCAGTGAAGCCGCTGTTGCAAGCACAAGTGAAGCTGCCTACAGTGTTGGTGCAGGATGCTTGAGCATTGCAGCCATGGGTGTTTGCCGCACATTCGTCCACATCTGCGATAGCCAAAACACATGGGAAAGGGTTTAGGCTTCAGGGTCTGATGGCACACAGAATCCAAAGTCCAGAACTGTCAAAATGTTGGGGCTTACCCCAGTGGCTGGCTCATGGAGCTGCCAAGAAGCTGCTGCTTGTAGCTGAAAAGAAAAACTGTGGTGTCATAGCCCTTGCATCAACTCACTCACTTGGGTGCATACAAAGTATGATCACATAGATATAACAACATGAAGGCGAGTAAGACCTTGGGCACATGACGTGTGGCATGCAGTTGGTGAGTTTGGCAGCCATGTCAAAAGGGGCAGCTATGGGTACCAGACTATCAGAAATAGCCTGATCCTCCACACACCTGTGCAATTATATCCATTGCCAGTGAAGCCGCTGTTGCAAGCACAAGTGAAGCTGCCTACAGTGTTGGTGCACGCTGCATTATCACTGCAGTTATCACGCCCGTCTGCACATTCATCTACATCTGTGATGGCTGAAACACATGGGAGAGGGTTTAGGCTTTAGGAGATCAAACCAGTCGCGCTTGGGAACCATGTATGTAGTGTGTGTCTTCATGGTTCCATGTGGCTGGATTAGAAAAGATCTAAGCATTGCATAACTCCCTGTACACATGATCTCATTGGGAGGGATTCATAGACGATGCATGCGTGCACTACAAGAAACTATACAACAACTAAAGGGGTCACTTAGGGACCAGACTAGGGTGTCATAGCCCTTGCATCAAATCACTTGGGTGCATACAATGAATGACCACATAGATCTAACAACATGAAGGCGAGTAAGACCATGGGCACATGACAAGTGATATGAAGTTGGTGAGTTTGGCAGCCATGTCAAAAGGGGCAGCTATGGGTACCAGACTACCACAAATAGCTTGATCCTGCACACACACCTGTGCAATTATATCCATTGCCAGTGAAGCCGCTGTTGCAAGCACAAGTGAAGCTGCCTACAGTGTTGGTGCAGGATGCTTGAGCATTGCAGCCATGGGTGTTTGCCGCACATTCGTCCACATCTGCGATAGCCAAAACACATGGGAAAGGGTTTAGGCTTCAGGGTCTGATGGCACACAGAATCCAAAGTCCAGAACTGTCAAAATGTTGGGGCTTACCCCAGTGGCTGGCTCATGGAGCTGCCAAGAAGCTGCTGCTTGTAGCTGCAAAGAAAAACTGTGGTGTCATAGCCCTTGCATCAACTCACTCACTTGGGTGCATACAAAGTATCATCACATGGATCTAACACCATGAGGGCTAGGAGGACCTTGGGCACATGACGTGTGGCATGCAGTTGGTGAGTTTGGCAGCCATGTCAAAAGGGGCAGCTATGGGTACCAGACTACCAGAAATAGCCTGATCCCGTACACACACCTGTGCAATTATATCCAATGCCAGTGAAGCCGCTGTTGCAAGCACAAGTGAAGCTGCCTACAGTGTTAGTGCACGCTGCATTATCACTGCAGTTATCACGCCCGTCTGCACATTCATCTACATCTGCGAGGGCCGTAACACATGGGAAAGGGTTTAGGCTTTTGGGGATAGGGTCAATAGCTTTTGGAGATCATGTATGTAGTTTGGGTCTTGATAGTTTCATGTGGCTGAATTAGAAAGGAACAAAGCAGTTCTTAGGACCTTGGTACACAGGCAACCCTGCAAGCACCAGGCACCACATGATATTACCATGTTTTGCTTGATGTGATCTGATTAAGCAGACCCATGTATTTTGAAGGAACCCCTCCAAATATATCAGGGGGCTATGCCGGTATGCCCCCCGAACCCCTCTTTAGATGAGGGGTGATTCGCGCTGAGCCTCGCTCTAGGCACGTTGCTAACGCACCAACGTTCAAGCAGGCTTGGGGCAACCAAAACGACCTCCAGAAATATGAAATAAATAACACTGCTCCGTCCCACAAGTTTATTTGTGTGTGTGTGTGTGTGTGAGTATGTGAGTATACAGGTGTGTATGCCTATACGTATACGTTGAAGTGTGCGTGTATATCATTTGTTTACACATGTTTGTATGTGTGTGTTCATGTGTGTGTGTGTGCGTGTATGTGAGAATGTGGTACTTGTGTGTGTGTGTGTGTGCTTGCTTCTCAATAGCCCTTTGTTCCTCGTAATTGATCAAGAACCAAAGTCTGGCAAGCCCATTTGACATACCCTTGAACCACAACATACAAATACAAGCAAGGGAGGCAAGGGAGGCCATACCTGCTGAGCACTCTCGGTTGGTATTAGCGTCGGGTGCACCAGACTCGTACTCAGTTCCGGAGCAGGTTGCCAGAGCTACACGCATCAATGTAAATGGGAATTAATGCACATGGGAATTAACGACTGATGACTATCTGATGTTTAGCAAGTCAGAGGATCTAAGCGGCAAGTCGAACATAATATGATAACTATAACTGCATGCAAGTAGTGTGTGTGTGTGTGTGTTTGTGTGTGTAAAAGGGGTTGGTGAGTGCGTATGATTGTGTATGTGTGTGTGGAGGGGGTTGGTGTGTGTATGTGTGTGTGTGTTAGGGCTTGGTTATCTTGTGTTGAGGAGCTTAGCCAGTTGGTTTATATCAAGTGCAGTACTGAGTGTGTGTGTCACTGTATACGTTGATGTAAGTGTGTGTGTGTTAGTGTGTGCACAGCTAAGAGTGTACATATGCATGTGTGTGTGTGCATTTATGTGAGTATGTCTTACCTGCATGTGTGTACTTGCTTCTAAATAGCTATTTATTCCTCGCAATTGATCATGAGCCAAGGTATGGCAAGCCCATTTAACCTACCCTAACCACCGCAACATACATTCAAGTGCATGCAAGGGAGGCAAAGGTGGCTATACATGAGCAGTAGTAGAGGCGGGTGCAACATACTGGTATTGCTGTTGTAGCAGATCGACAGGGCTACAAGCATCGATGTGATGACAGGGGGATTTGGTGGCGGTGGTGGTGTTTACGAGGTGTAAGGGGGTGCGGTTGCATGCGACTGGTTTTAGGTGGGGGTAGGTAGATTAAGTAGTGGGGGTTACTGTACGGTTGGTTGATTGGTTGTTGTTGGTGGTGGTGGTGGTGGTGGGTAAATTAGTGGGGGTTATTGTGTGGTTGAGTGGTTGGGTGGTTGGTGGTGGTGGTGGGGGCGGTGGGGGCGGTGGTGGTGAGGGGGGGGAGGGGGGGATAAAAAGCAGCAGCTATGAGCTTTCCATGAGCAACAAAATGAAGCTGAGGAGCAGATCATGGAGGATATCAAAACAAATTATATGCAGCGTCGCCTCAGACGCTACAAATTGGCGGAGAGTGATCGCGACGGAGCGATAGGTGGCAATGGAAGCGAGTTAGTTACGAGACCGTTGGCTGACGTGTCAGGCTTCATCATGGTCAGACGGATGGATGGATGGATGGTCAGTCAGTCGAACGGACAAATGGGTAAACATGGGGGCTCCCGCCCCCTTGAAGAGGGAGCACCGCCAAAAAAGGCGGATCTGTTGGGGTAGTGGAGCAGGTGGGAAGGTGGATGTGTTTGTGTGTGTGGTGGTGGGGGGGTGAAGTGTGTGTGTGGGGGGGGGGGCGTTGGGGGGGTGAAGTAGTGAGGGTGCCCCTGTGGTTGGGTGGTTAGGTGGGGTGGGGGGGTGGGGCCTTGCTCAAAACTCACTCATACAGATCCTCTTGTAACTAGGGGGATCTCGGATGTCCTCGTACTCAGTAGACAGACATGCTGGTGATGGGAAAGCTACAACGTCACCCATCAAGGTGATGCCTCCATTCAACGCGAACAGCCGGCCTGTGATAGTAGCATCAGTCAAGACACTGATGGAACTCTGTGCTATGATGGTGCCCACCACCTCGGAGCCGACATTGAATGTCGCAGCACTGCCAACACTCCAGAAGATGTTGCTAGCAAGTGCCCCGTCAAGGAGAACCATCTTCATATCAGTGTCCACCTGGAGACAATCAGAAAGGGGACAGTTTAAATAGGCTTCACCAGGGGTACGAGGGGAGCAGGAACAACAAGAATATGATTAGTCATCTTGAGATCAGTGCTCATCTGAACACATTGAGTAAAGGACTAGTCAGCTGGATGGGATAGGAATATAGGATGGGATGGGATGGGATAGGAGGGGATAGGAGGGGAGGGGAGGGGAGGAAAGGGGAGGGGAGGGGAGGGAGGATTGGTCGCATCATGGATGGATCTATAGGGGTAAAGTGAGCAGAGGCAATTATTGCAGATAGGCACTGATATGGAGGTGGTCTGGGATGGTTGACAGAGCTACTGCTTGCTGACCATGCCTGCATGTTGCATTTCTCTGCTCCGTACTCACCAAGAGCGTCGTCGCCATCTGGAAAATGAAGACGCCGTTGCCTGATAGGTACAAGGTGCCTGATGAGACCTCAAGTGAGCCATTGGTCTTGTACAAGCCAGGAATGAAGGTGAGCCCTCCAATATTAAGAACGCTGATGATGTTCACATTCTCCACGCGGCCCGCAGCATCGAGGGATGCCATAGTCAGGTCGGCCATGGCAGTTGCAGTAGCAGCAGAGCTTGCATGGCCGTTGGGGGTTGGTTCGGGTGAGTAGGAGATGCCAGTCTCGCCTGTAACTGATGTTCCGGGGCTGACACCGATGTACCCGCCGACTGTGGTAGCACCCTATGAAAGAGCCAGAATGAGCGGAGCACAGTCAGAGTAGAGGTGAGAGTAAGTTGTAAAAATATAACCTAATTAACAGCTGCTCAGAGTGCCAGCGAGGTGGCTGGGCATACATGTACACAGCAGGGTGCTACATTTTGTCAAATTGGTCAGCGCTTAAAGCGCACAAACGTCAAATTGTTCAGCGCCTTTTAGTGCGAAAAGCGCAAAAACTGCGCGTTGCGCCCAAAGTAAGGGGGTTGAAAAAACTGCACGGATCGCGAAATGGGGCTCAAAAAGCGTGCGCGAAATAGGGGGGGAATTGATAGAATTGAATCGTTCCTCCAATCCAAGCTCCCAAATGTAGGGGCTGAGCTTAGGGGAAAGATTCTGCAATTGTTACTTTATGCTGATGACCTAGCTATAATGGCAGAATCCCCGGCAGATATGCAAGCGATGCTTAACTGCCTGAGAGATTTCTGCGAGGCTACTAAGATGGCTGTGAATATAAAGAAAACTGAGATTGTCGTTTTCAACAAGCAATTCTGTGATGAGGCCCGTATGGATCCTGATTACAAATTTGTCTATGATGGAGCACAGCTTTCTACAAAGTTATCTTTTATCTACCTGGGATCCCTCTTTGTGGATGGTGACTCAAGCAATCGTGCAAAAGCTGCTTTTTCTAGGATGCTCGCTAAGGTTCAAAAGGCTCACCACATGCTCCATAGGCGATGCCATACTATGGAGATATACAATATTGATATTCTCACCCACCTGTTTGATTCTCTTGTACAACCTATCCTGAATTTTGGCTGTGAGGTGTGGGCTCCTTCTATTCTGAACAACACACTTATCTCAAATGACCATGCTTGTGAGAAATGGCATAGAGGTATACTTAAACAAATGTTGGGTGTTTGCCAATCTACTACATCTAATATTATCATGGAAGAGCTGGGTAGAACCCCGTTGTGTTTTGCTTGGCTTAAACAAGCTTTGCGCTTCTGGAACAAGACCATAGATAAAGAACCTGAGGATCTCATTATGATGGCTCTTGAGGAATCTTTTGGTTCCAACACTGGCTGGGTTCATGACTTACGTTGTGCTCTCCACAAGCTAGGATCCAGTGAAAACCTCAACATTTTGGAGGCTGTCGATGTCGAAGGTATTATGTCTGAAGTTTTTGAGTCATGGAGGTTTAAGTACCCAAGTGACACCAATGCAGTCAGAGACATCCCTGATGAGAGAATGGTTGGCTTTAAACGCCTCCGATACCAGAAATGGTTTGCAGCCAATAGCAATGATGAGAATGGCTTGATTCCCTTTACATCTGCCTTACATAAGCAGGATCAGATTCGTTCTATAGCACAGTTTAGAATGGGTTCCCATTGGCTGAACACAGAAAGAATGAGGGTGGTGGATAGAGCACACATCCCTTGTTCAATGAGACACTGTCAAATGTGTGGGTTCCAAAAACCTGAGGATGAAATGCATATGTTTGAGTGCCCTTTTTATAATGATATTCGCCTCCGCTACCAGAAGCTGTTTACAGATATTTATAGGCATGTCCATGAGGATACCGACTTAACCGTATGGAATGTGGAATTCTGCGATTCCACATTCAGAACCTTTATAAATGGAAATGGCACTAAGACTTTCTGGAGCAACCTAGCCGACTATCTTTCTACTTGTAGAAGAGCAAGACAGGAAGCCCTGGACTGCTTAGTGGCACCGTAATTTATTATCCCTTTTTTTTCTTTTCTTCTTGTGACTTCTCATTTGTTAGCTTCTTACCTCCGCCACTGTAAGTGGTTGAGATCTGGGTTCGGCTCTAGGGGGTTTAATACCTACGCCACCAAAACGGTGGTTGGGAGCTTGGTTTGTTTGTCCTCGACACACCCCTGATGTAATGGGGTTTTTTGCTTTGTGGGTGCTTTTTCTTTTTGTTTAAAGCACAGAGTCTCATACACCCTCGCGGTGTCAAGTAGACTTTAACATGTAATGTAATGTAAGGGCTGCCGCGCGCGCTTTGTAGCACCCTGGTACACAGCTAATATAGTGAAGGTGAAGGCAGAGACATGATGCAGTTAATAAACTTGACACACGCACAATCGAGGGGGGGGGCAAGAAAAAAGCTGCCGTACCGCACCTTCACTTTGGATAGAGCCTATCCTCAAACTATATAAAAAAAAAAAAAAATTGAGCCAAAAATAAAGTAGTACCAAAGTTAGAGGGGTCCAAAGTTTTTTTCAACCAAAGCGGCCCAAATCTTAACATCGTGATAAATCACGTTTGGGTAACCCCATGAAAGATGTAAGAGCATAACTGAAATGGGCTTTAAAAGATCTTTCGAATGACCCCCATTATAGGGGGGGTAGGGTGAGGTAATTGGGTTTTAGGAGGGGGGGGGGGGGGGGGGGGGGGGGGGGGGGTAAAAAAACTTTTAGCCAACTTTATTTCCCCCCTCTTTTTGTATGAAACGTCCACAATTCCAACTCCCATCTGAATCGGACACCATATCGAAGGTGCGGTCCAAAATCTGTCTTTCTGCCCCCCTCCCTGCGCACAATCATCAGTATTTTGACCCACCCATGAGTTTCTAGTGCAAGGTTAAGTAAAAAAACGCCCATATTAAGTATATTGGCTGTATATACATCTGCTGATAAGCCAGCCGGATCCTTCTGTGTAGATCAGATCAGTATTACACAAGCGTGTTGCCACCCAACAGGACTACACAAAATAACAAGTCCTACGATTGTACAGCAATTTTTCCTGACCCACAGACCACTGGAACTGTCTCCGGAACCAAATATAACAGTACTGTTACTCTGTTACTTTGTGCAGGGACAGTGAGGCTCAAGGTCTGGAGGAGGTGCTGACTGGGTGCTTCGCAAAGATTGTCAATTTGTGTCTCCATTACCTTGAAAACTTAAAAACATAACTAGTCTTGCAAAACGATGTGTTCATTCCCGTCCTACTGCTGTATGTAGTTAACACCCAGGGGGTGTTTAAGCCTGCAAGGTTGGGGCCCTCTTGAACATGTTTAACTCTTGGGAGAGACGTGGAGTTTCGATGGAGGAGCTTTGTTCTAAGCATTCATAAGACCACAAAAGCGAAGCGACGAAGCAATCCGTTTAGAATTAGAAAGGAAGGGGTAAGTGAGGCAGGTAATTATTACTACAATTACTCACCGTGTTGGTGACTGTGGAGCTGGCGAGCACAGTGAAGGCGCGCGCCGACCCGAGATCAACAGCTGTTGGCGAGGCATCGGTGTCGCTGTAGGTTTCTTGCAGCTTGCGGCTGACCGGGCTAGCACTACATGTGCTGCTAAAGGCCAGCAGGAGCACGATTGGAACAAGCCAGAGCATGGCTGCGGCTTTGAGGGGGATCAACTGCACGCGGCGATAATACAAATGAGGTGTCCCATGCGCGTAGTAGGGTCCCCCAACGCACGTAGCGGTTCCCAAACAACTCTCCCCGAGCCCTGCAAACGAAAACGCGTGCACGATAGGCGCCATCGCATGCAGCATATGTGCTAATGCATGCCCGTCGCGCAGCAAGCAGGTGTGTGGAGGGTAATTTCGTGTATGAAAACCTACCTATCAAGTTCAAAAGACCACCCAGGTGAGTAGGTCTTCAAGCTCCTATCTTCACTCAGAATGTTGGCGACCTCTTGCCAGAGATTCTTGCCGTCATAGTAAAATTATATATTTGTGTATAGGCTAGCTCTCAAGAGGCGCCACACAGAGAAGGGTTAAGTACGGAGAAGGGTACAGACTGGTAAACGAATCGTACGAGCGCAGTGCAAGAAGTGCGTGCGAGCGCACTTGTTTTACAAGGTGTTTTACCCGTCAGCTACCGAGTAGAAGAAAGGATACTGATTGCCGGTTATTAATAAGGTTGCTCGTAAATAAGGTGGGTCGGCCTTGGCAGTTGTAAAGCAAATATTTGTCGAGTTGGAGTATGGATATTTTTTTGGCGGAGCCCCCTCTTCAAGAGGGCTGGAGCCCCCATGTCGAATATTTGCCGAGTTGGAGTATGGATATTTTTTTGGCGGAGCCCCCTCTTCAAGAGGGCGGGAGCCCCCATGTCGCCCCATGTTTACCCATTTGTCCGTCCGACCGACCGACCATCCATCCATCCATCCGTCTGACCGCGTTGAATCCTTACGATACACGTCAGCCAACGGTCTCGAAACTAAATCGCTTCCGTTGCCACCTGTCGCTCCGTGGCGAACACCTCTACACCAATTTGTAACGTCGCTTGCGACGCTGCATATAAATTGTCTTTTGTGCGTAAGAGCGCAGCGCAATAGTTGTGTGCAAGGGCGGAGCGCAAGATGCGGGGCGGGGCGGGGCTTCGATGCGGACATATCCGGCTGTATTGTATCGTACCCTCGCGTCCCTGCGTCAAGTAAACCCAGACATTACTTTTCCTAGACATTGTCGTCAGCAGGGGTTGACAGGTCATGGCCAGAAGACTACAGGTCATCGTTTGCAATACAATCGAGAAAGCGCCTTGGGGACGTCGCATCTAAGAAGCGTAATTCTTTCTCGAGGGCAGAACGCACCTTTGGCTGTGTATTTCGCAGTTCGAAGATAAGCCGATTTGGCTTTCTTTATTTCTATGCAGATACCAAATAAAGATGCCAGATGCAATTATTCTGAGCGGCGTTATAGGTCGCCTCCCTCCAGTGGCAAGTGGCCCGTTCAAGGTTCGTGAGACTGTTGTGGACTTGTCCGACTGCCCCCAAACAAGATAGCCTCCTTCCAGTGGAAGACAGCAGTCAAGGCCGTCTGCAGACCGGAGAGAGTCTTCCAGCCAACTGAATTGGATGAGACAGACTGCACTATGATTCTGAATGTGTAGGGAATCTATACCATCCACTCCCATCCACATCTGACTTCATCTATTGTGCTGCATGTAGGACTGGTCAGGCTTGCGCCCCTACCTTAATTGCATCGAGCCTAGCCTTTCCCCAAAATGAAAATTGTCAGAATTGGATGAGAGAAGCTGCACTGTGATTCTGAATGTGTAGGGAATCCATATCAACCACTCCCATCCACTTCTGGCTTCATCAATTGCGTTGCATGTAGGACTGGTCAGGCTTGTGCCCCCACCTTAATGGCATCAAGCCTAGCCTTTCCCTAAAATGAAAATTGTCAGAATTGGATGAGAGAAGCTGCACTGTGATTCTGAATGTGTGGGGAATCTATACCATCCACTCCCATCCACTTCTGACTTTATCGATTGTGTTGCATGTAGGACTGGTCAGGCTTGTGCCCCCACCTTAATGGCATCAAGCCTAGCCTTTCCCCAAAATGAAAATTGTCAGAATTGGATGAGAGAAGCTGCACTGTGATTCTGAATTTGTAGGGAATCTATACCAACCACTCCCATCCACTTCTGACTTCATCGATTGCGTTGCATGTAGGACTGGTCAGGCTTGCGCCCCTACCTTAATGGCATCAAGCCTAGCCTTTCCCCAAAATGAAAATTGTCAGAATTGCATGAGAAAAGCTGCACCGTGATTCTGAATGTGTAGGGAATCTATACAATCCACTCCCATCCACTTCTGACTTCATCGATTGTGTTGCATGTAGGACTGGTCAGGCTTGTGCCCCCACCTTAATGGCATCAAGCCTAGCCTTTCCCCAAAATGAAAATTGTCAGAATTGGATGAGAGAAGCTGCACTGTGATTCTGAATGTGTAGGGAATCTATACCATCCACTCCCATCCACTTCTGACTATATCGATTGTGTTGCATGTAGGACTGGTCAGGCTTGCGCCCCTACCTAAATGGCATTGAGCCTAGCCTTTTCCCAAAATGAAAATTGTCAGAATTGGATGAGAGAAGCTGCACTGTGATTCTGAATGTGTAGGGAATATATACCAACCACTCCCATCCACTTCTGACTTCATCGATTGCGTTGCATGTAGGACTGGTCAGGCTTGCGCCCCTACCTTAATGGCATCAAGCCTAGCCTTTCCCCAAAATGAAAATTGTCAGAATTGCATGAGAAAAGCTGCACTGTGATTCTGAATGTGTAGGGAATCTATACCATCCACTCCCATCCACTTCTGACTTCATCGATTGTGGTGGCATGTAGGACTGGTCAGGCTTGTGCCCCCACCTTAATGGCATCAAGCCTAGCCTTTCCTCCCCCAAAATTGAAAATTGTCAGAATTGGATGAGAGAAGCTGCACTGTGATTCTGAATGTGTAGGGAATCTATACCATCCACTCCCATCCACTTCTGACTTCATCGATTGTGTTGCATGTAGGACTGGTCAGGCTTGCGCCCCTACCTTAATGCATCAAGCCTATCCTTTCCTCCCAAAATGAAAATTGTCTGAATTGCATAGAGAAAGCTGCACTGTGATTCTGAATGTGTAGGGAATATATACCATCCACTCCCATCCACTTCTGACTTCATCGATTGTGTTGCATGTAGGACTGTCAGGCTTTGCCCCCCCACCTTATGGCATCAAGCCTAGCCTTTCCCAAAATGAAAATTGTCAGAATTGGATGAGGAGAAGCTGCACTGTATTCTGAGTGTAGGGAATCTATACCATCCACTCCCATCCACTTCTGACATATCGATTGTGTTGCATGTAGGACTGGTCAGGCTTGCGCCCCGACCTAAATGGCATTGAGCCTAGCCTTTCCCAAAATGAAATTGTCAGAATTGGATGAGAGAAGCTGCACTGTGATTCTGATGTGTAGGGAATATAGCCACCACTCCCATCCCTTCTGACTTCATCGATTGCGTTGCATGTAGGACTGGTCATGCTTGCGCCCCTACCTTAATGGCAATCAAGCCTAGCCTTTCCCCAAAATGAAAATTGTCAGAAGTGCATGAGAAAGCTGCAACCGTGATGTCTGAATGTGTAGGGAATCTATACAATCCACTCCCATCCACTTCTGACTTCATCGATTGTGTTGCATGTAGGACTGGTCAGGCTTGTGCCCCCACCTTAATGGCATCAAGCCTAGCCTTTCCCCAAAATGAAAATTGTCAGAATTGGATGAGAGAAGCTGCACTGTGATTCTGAATGTGTAGGGAATCTATACCATCCACTCCCATCCACTTCTGACTATATCGATTGTGTTGCATGTAGGACTGGTCAGGCTTGCGCCCCTACCTAAATGGCATTGAGCCTAGCCTTTTCCCAAAATGAAAATTGTCAGAATTGGGTGAGAGAAGCTGCACTGTGATTCTGAATGTGTAGGGAATCTATACCAACCACTCCCATCCACTTCTGACTTCATCGATTGCGTTGCATGTAGGACTGGTCAGGCTTGCGCCCCTACCTTAATGGCATCAAGCCTAGCCTTTCCCCAAAATGAAAATTGTCAGAATTGCATGAGAGAAGCTGCACTGTGATTCTGAATGTGTAGGGAATCTATACCATCCACTCCCATCCACTTCTGACTTCATCGATTGCGTTGCATGTAGGACTGGTCAGGCTTGTGCCCCCACCTTAATGGCATCAAGCCTAGCCTTTCCCCAAAATGAAAATTGTCAGAATTGGATGAGAGAAGCTGCACTGTGATTCTGAATGTGTAGGGAATCTATACCATCCACTCCCATCCACTTCTGACTTCATCGATTGTGTTGCATGTAGGACTGGTCAGGCTTGCGCCCCCGCCTTAATGGCATCAAGCCTAGCCTTTTCCCAAAATGAAAATTGTCAGAATTGGATGAGAGAAGCATTGTGATTCTGAATGTGTGGGGAATCCATATCACTCACTCATTCTTCGAAGAACAATATATTAATACGGGTGACTCGTGTAATGATTTCAATGTTTGAGGCCTCTGAACCATGATATTCGTGCGGTTGACTTGTGTAAAGAATTCAACGCTGGAGACTTTTGTTAACCACATATATATATATATATATACGGCTGAGTTGGTAACGAATTCAATGCTGGAGTCTTCTGAAACCATATATTTATACGGGTGACTCATGTAACGAATTCAATGATGGAGACTTCTGAAACAAATATATTCATGTGATTGACTCGTGTTACGAATCAATGCTGGATATTTCTGTAAACCATATATTGGTACCGCTGAGCCGGGTAACGAATTCAACGCTGTAGACTTTTGTAAACAATATACCATATTTATACGGATGACTTGTGTACCATATTCAATTCTGGAGACTTCAGAAACCTGAATATTCATACTGGTGACTCGTGAAACGAATTCAATGCTGGAGACTTCTGAAACACATATATTCACCCGGGTGACTTGTGTTATGAATTCAATGCTGTATACTTCTGTAAACAATCTATATACCGGTATACGTATGGCTCGTATATCAAATTCAATGCTGAAGACTTCTGTTAACAATACCTGTATATTAATGCGGGTGACTTGTGTAACAAATTAAATGCTGGATACTTCTGAAACATACCTATTCATACGGATGACTCGTGTAACGAATTAAATGCTGAAGACTACTGTAAACAATCATCCGTGTAGATACGGCTGAGTCGTGTGACAAATTCAATGCTGGAGACTTCTGAAACACACATATATATATATATATATATATATATATATATATATATTCTTGCTGGGTGCAGCCACCCTGTCTTCAAAGGAATGTATATCAACAGACATAATAAGGCGGTCCAACTCATCCAAAAGGCAGTAGCCAAAGGAGCTCTGGGGGCTCTCCCCATGTACATGGATGCAGGCACTTGTGAAGCGACATCCGACATTCCCACGAGACCCCCAACCACCCTCAACCCCCCTGATCTTCCCCAAGTCACATGGGATAAATACAGGCCTGATCTCCTCCTCATTGACGACGAATCCAAACCAAGAAAAGCCTACCTAGTTGAACTGGGCTATTGCTCAGACACTAACCACCACATCAAATTCCAGGAAAAGAGCGTTCAGCATAAGGAGCTCCAACGTATCCTCCAACAACAAGGATTCCTTGTCCACTACCTAGTCTTCACCATAGGTACCACTGGTACCATACCAATCACAACTATTACCAATCTCTCCACCTTAGGGATCAGTCGCGAACACGTAGACAAACTCATCTCTAAGCTGCACAGAGAATCTATCGCCTCCTGTACCAGCATACTTGCCACACGTCGCATGAAGGAGTCCCTCCCGCCTGGAGGGTGACACTTACTATGTCTGCCATGGTGACTTTCCCCAGCTGCCGCGTACGGGAGGGTCCCCTTAACACCACGCCCCTCCAGGCGTTATCTTTTTTTTTTTTTTTTATATATACATACGGGTGACTCGGGTAACGAATACAATGCTGGATACTTCTGTAAACTATCTACATATGACGCTGACTCGTGTGACGAATTCAATGCTGGAGTATTATGTAAATCATCTATAGAGAGACTCCATAAATATTTGTTTTATTGCCGAAGACGAGAGCAGCCGAATCGCTGGGTGGAACCATTTACCAAAGTTGAAGTTCATGATTGTAGGCCTGGGCATAACTTAACATTGTCCAGATTCACATGATTACATTAGGTACTCTAGAAAGTTTTGTATTACTGCCGAAGACCAAGAGCAGCCGAATTGCTGGCTGGTGCCATGTAAAAAAGTTCGAGTTCTTTATTGTGGGCCTGGGCATAACTTTACTTTGTCCAAGTTCAGATGATTACATTATGTACTCATGAAATATTTGTTTTACTGCAAAACAAAGATGGCGAGCAGCCGAATCGCTGGCTGTAGCCAGGTAACAAAGTTGAAGTTCTTGATTGTAGGCCTGGGCATAACTTTAAATTGTCCAGATCCACATTAAGTAGAACATTCTGTACTCAAGGAAGTTTTGTTTTACTACCGAAGACGGCGAGCAGCCGAATCGCTGCTGTAGCCATGTAACAAAGTTGAAAGATCATGAATTGTCACTTCCGTATGGTGAGCCTGGGCATAACCTATACGTCATGGGACTAGCCTAGTGCTCTGGATGACACATGCCTGATGCTTGGAAGGCTTGAGGCAAATAAAGCCCGCTAAAAACAATGGACAGCTCTAATAAGTAATTAGTGTTGTACTCATGCAGCTTCTGTTGCCAGCTCCATAGCCGCACTAGGTCAAAAGCCCCAAGCTTTCAGCTGCACTTGAATTTCCTATATAAAACTCATCCTAAAACAATCCTAAACTGGTTTCGAAATCTGCGTCTCCGACCCAACAGACCCCTGGAGATCTGCGTGAGCGACGCACCCAGACCCTCTGAGATGCAATGGACCCTCAAAAATCTGCTCAATGGAGGGTTGAGGCTGAGACCAACAGCAAGAAGCAGTTGGGTTGGGGAAATACCCTTAATACATAGGCATGGACTGGATGAGGCGTGACCCGGGACTGAGCCTGGTGCTCTGGATGAGACATAGCCTGATGCTCATGAGGCTGTGGCCAGGACAGAGCCTGAAGCTGGCCTGCTGAAACGTAGCCTGGAGCTGATGAGGGCGTGGCCTGGGAACAGACCTAAGCTATGCCTGGCGGATTACTAGCCTGGATCGCTGAGCTGTGTTCACAGCGACTGAGCTACCAGCAAACACCCCCTGAGCCTGCTGAAGTCAATAGCCCCTGGAGTGATGAGGCTATGGAACCTGGAAACTGAGCCTGAAGCCTGGACTGGGCAAAGACTAGAAAGTTGTTGCGCAGGCTGAGACTAGGCTGATAGCTTCCGTATAGATTGATGATTGTTGTACCCTTAGCTGTGCACAACTTTTTGGGGGCAGTGAACAAAACATAACCGCAGTGGCACTTCCATGTACCCAGCTTCGAATGGCATGTTAGTGTGCTACATATGACAAATCTCGCTCCCTAGCACACTGTTTTTTTTTATTGCATACATGGAATTCCAACCCCACCTGCTAACATGGTCGGGTTGTGGCATGTCTACAGCAGGCTCTCTCTTGGTATTGTGCTTCACGCCGCGCTAGAGCCAGCATCTGTTTGGTCAGTCTTTGGCCTACATAAGTACATGGCATGGCAATAGTAGAGGCTGCAAATGTAGCATGGAAACAAACTGTTCATACATTAAAAACACATACTATTTTTTGCCAATGTGGATGAAAGTGGTATGGATGAGTCGGTATTTGAAAATGTTTAATGGCAATGAAAGTCTCCCCCCCCCCCCCCCCCCCCTTCCCCCAAAATGAGTCTGATGGGTCCTACCTAGGTCCTAAGTACGCGTAGTTGTGTGCTAATGCGGGCATGAGGAGGGGGTGGGGGTGGGGGTGGGGGGGCTACACAGAGCTTGGAAACTATTTTTGGCAAATGTGGATGAAAGTGGTATGGATGAGTTGGTATTTTAAAAAATTTAATGGCAATAAAAGTCCCATCCCCCCAAAATGAGTCTGATGGGTCCTACCCAGGTCCTAAGTACGCACAGTTTTGCTAATGCGGGCATGATGGGAGGGGGGGGGGGGGGGGGGGGGGGGCTACACAGAGCTGGGAAACTAATTTTGGGCCAATGTGGATGAAAGTAGTATGGATGAGTAGGTATTTGAACATGTCTAATGTCACTGAAAAGTCCCATCCCCCCAAATGAGTCTGATGTGTCCTACCTTAGACCTCAGTACAGATGATATAGCCGGCATTCGGGTAACTTGAAGTGTAGACATGTAGATCTTTTGTATCCCGGTGTTGAAACAGGATGCCAGCATTTTGGCAGCCAACATCTCACTTGCCGTATGCAAATTTGTAGGACCATGCTGCTCTGCGTGGACCTTGTTCTCCTTGGCATACAAACGGCTCGCTGTGAACTCGTAAAACTTAGGGACCTTAAGTCATTCCTTGATAGGGTCACCCCAGCCATTGGCACTCAAACCTTCAGAAGTGTGTCAAAGTGTGTTCTTGTATGAGAGAGGATCTTGCCAGATAGAGGCAAGTGTGACGTGTGTGTGTGTAAGCATGCATGTGTAGGCATGTGTGTGTGAGCATATGTGGCTTGTGTTTCTGTGTGTAGACATGTGTGTGAGAGGTGGGGCAATTTCCTAGTCCGTGATCATGCATCATGTTGGGTGTATAGCTGGTGGGTGAGTGCATATGTGGTGTGTGTTTGTGTGTGGATGCATGTGTGACTTGTGTGTGTGTAGGTATGTGTGTGAGGGGTGGGGTACTTTCCTGGCCCATGATTATTCGTCATGTTGTACATAGAGCAGGTGGGTGAGTGCATGTGTGGGGTATAGGCATGTGTGTGTGTAGGCATGTGTGACTTGTGTTTGTGTGTGTAGGCATGTGTGTGATGGGTGGGGTACTTTCCTGGCCCATGGGCATTCATCATGTTGTGCATAGAGCAGGTGAGTGAGTGCATGTGTAGGGTGTAGGCATGTGTGGGGTGTGTTTGCGTGTGTAGGCATGTGTTTGAGGGGTGGGGCCCTTGTCATACAGGTGGGATGTGGTTTGCTGGTCCATTTGTGTGAGGGGGGGGGGGGGGGGGGGGGGGGTGGGGGGGTAGAATATGAGAAGCACCACTTAACACCCGCTCTGCAACACCACACATAGATTTAGGGTGCCCAACACGTTGCCCTCATGAGCCCCCCCACCCACCAACCCCCCCACCCCACCCGGGACCCCACCCCCACCCCCAGACACACAAATGAACACACAGATTCAGGTGCCCAACGCGTTGCCCTCATGAGTCCCCCTCCCCCACCACCACCACCCCCACCCACCCTCACACACCGACACCCTCACACACTGACTTGCAATTGTCGTGCATAAAGAGTCTGATCTTACCTGCAGGTTCTTTTGGTTTACTGAAGGAGGGGAGGAAGTGACCCTTGGGGAAGGTACCATTGCATCATGTGTTTTAGCGTCAAAGCCGAAAGCAGTGCATGTCGCCTTCAAAAGGTACTTATCGACAAATGCTGCGTCTACAGGGATAGTAGCTCCTTGCGCCGCAACATACGGGGCTACACTGATACTGCCTGTGACGTATGAATACGTCTTAACAAACACAGAAGTGTTCAACGAGATGATAGGGGAATGATCCCTAATATTGTCTGCCTTAGAGCATATGAGCCGTGCTTATATGCTCATCACATCATCTCGCGCGTAGCCTGAACTTCAGGGTTCAGGTCGCTTCGTTTGACTTCCCGTCTGTAGGAGTCGTCCTACTACGACTCTTCACCTACTTCCGGGAAGTCGTCGCCCCCTCGAGGGGACGCGGTGTGAGGATCGTTATCCGTCACACTGCCCAAACCAATATGGAATTCGGTGTGGGCAACAACCTCGTGGACGAGACATCTTCGGTTGTCAAGTTCAAGTGCGAAGCTTGGACTGCTATAAGTGCTTCAAAGAGAGCTAGCGAGCGAAAAGTCATGGTATGCACGAAAAATAACAGATAAAAACAATCGCTTTTGTGAGAGCTTGTGAGTGGCTTCGTGAGTAACTTCGTATGCACAGCATGGCGAGTCGGCACAGCGTGGCGTCGGTTAACCCTAAACTACCTGCTGACGTCAATGTCTAGGAAAAGTAATGTCTGGGTTTACTTGACGCAGGGCCCTCGCGTTCCCTTCAGGAGATGACGCTGGCAACGTCCGAAACCAACGGACAGTCCGAAACCAACGGCAACGAAGCCCTAGCTGCCGCCAGGGGCTGCCGCATGCGCATGCTTGAGGAGTGGGGGGCGAAGGTGGAGATACTCGCAACCTCGGAGCGTGATCATTATTTGCACAATTATGCGAACTGCTTTAAGTTTACCTGTAATGGACGAACTCCCTGCCTGTTTCCCTGCAATAGACGAAATTTCTGCCTGTTTCCCTGTAATGGACGAATTCCCTGACTGTTTCCCTGCAATGAACGAACGGGGCACTTCCAGGAAAGCACGGGGGGGGGGGGGGGGGGGGGGGGGGGGGGGGGGGGGGGGGGGGGGGGGGGGGGGGGGGGGGGGGGGGGGGGGGATACGCGGGCTTGTCCTCTTTCAGCACCTGCCTCTTCTTCTGCCTCTGCTTCTTGGCGTCGGTAAGTTTTGCGCCTCTTGTTTCCCCCTCATAAATAAGCTCAACCTCTTGAAAGCTCTTGTGGCTTGAAACAAGTCGAATACAAGAGCGGCAAGTGCAGGGAATGGATACAGACACACTTGGGCAAGACATGTTCTCCAAGAGCCTCGCGAGAGGATGCGTCATCAAGCGAGATGCGTCTTACTTTCTCATCCTGTCGCCCTTCGACAGATTGGGGGGCTTCGAATTCGATTTGATCAAGGCGGGAAATGTGGTTTCGGAACGTGGTTTTTTAGGACCAAGCCATGGCGTACAGCCGCAGGTACTGCCGTGGCCACGATCACGACTTGATTCTGAAGCCTGATCGATCATCTTCAAGCCGCTTCTTAAAGCATCTTTCCTTCCATTCAGCTCCCCAGCTCTTGTGCTTCGAATGCGTGTTCCTCTTATTTCCGGTTAGTCAATTTCAAGCTGTTAGCGGTTGATTGGTGTGCGACTCTTGTAAGTTTGTCACTTGTCTCGTGCCCTTGGCCACTTCTGCGCGTGCCCCGCCCTCCACGCCTGCTCAGGTCTGCCGTGGCCACAATCGACGACTTAGAATCTGACCAAAATCGCTTGTCAAAGGTCCGCAGCCGTTCGTCGCATTCGGTAGGTCTAATTCTGTTTAGTTTGCTCCTGCCCCTAAGGCAAGTCGGGTAGCAAGGCGGGAACTTCCCTCCTCATGACACATCACTGCAGGGCGCAGCAGGGGTCGTCTATTGACCCTGGTTCTTCCTGCTCATGCCCTCAGTTACCTTGACTGATGGGCATAGAGTGAGGGGAGGGGAGCGACTTAAGTCGCCCTCCCTCCTCCCTCCCTCACCTCCCTCCCTCCCCCCTCCCGCACTCCCTCCTCCCTCCCTCCCTCCCTCCCTCCCTTCCTCCCTCCCTCCCTCCCTCCCTTCCGCCCCATCCATCCTTGTAATGCTCCTCCTATTTATTTGTTGCACAGGATGGCTGAACCTGGCTCAGGTCATGCAACAGCTCGCTTTTGGAGGCATGACATGAAGATGGGGGACACCTTGTGTATAACCCGGACACCGTGAATGGGCTAAAAAGCACGTGCCTCTCACTTTCTTCTGTGTGTTGGGCAAGGATGCTGTGCAAGGTAACCGCCTTGAGGAGAGCAAGAACTTGGTCTTTCAGCAGTTGCAAGCAGGGGCCACGATTACGTATCGCAACGCAAAAGGTGGGTTTGTAAATAGGTTGGTAGGTTGGTGTGTTAGTAGTCTGGTAGACAGTTAGCTAGGAATAGGGTAGGTGGGTTGGGTAGTGGTAGTTAGGTTGATAGGTTGTATGTGGGTGTTATAGTTTTCCCCAGCTAGGAGTTAAGGTAAGCTGGGTAGGGGTATTTTAGGTAAGTAGTAGGATGAGGTACGCGTAGGTATGTTGTACTCCTAGGTAGGTTGGTAGGCCGATCTGGGCTGGTCTTAGTTGGTGCGTCAGGTTTGTCGGGGGTAGTAGGTTAGGTAGTTAGGTATGGCTGGAGAGGTATGCCCTAGGTATGTCGTAGGGAAGTGGGGGGGTATTTTAGGTAAAGTAGGTAGGTCGGGTAGGGTACTCAGTCCGGTAGGTCGGTCCTACTAGGTGTTGGTCGGCCGGCTGGCTGAGTCGGTCGGTTTGGTGCGTACGGTTTGTCGGGTTTAGTCTGTCGGTGTTTGGTAATGGTGAGGGTCTGCCCCCTAGGTCTTGTCGTCGGTTCGGTATAGTCCGGTAGGTCGGTCGGTGGCCCCTTTTATCCCCCCCCCCTGCCCCCCCCCCCCCACCCCCCCTGCCCCCCGCCCTTACCCACCCCCGGCCTTCACTGCCTTAACCCTTCTTATTGTACTGATCCTGATGCTGCGATCAATCCCCCCGGGCGGCCCTGGCCTTCACCCTAGCACCGACTCCGCCCCCCCTCCCCCACCGGGCTTCCCTGCCCGCCCCTTCTGTTGTTTTCCTTTGCTCCTGACATCCGACTCCCATCCCACCCGGCCTTCCCTGCCTTCACCCCTTATTTGTTCTTGCTCCTTGCTCCGCCTACCTACCCCCCCGAGGCCTTCAAATGCCTTCAAACTTATTGATTCTTGACATCATGTGATCCGCATAAACTCACAAAACCGGCCTTCAATGCCTTAAACTTATTTGTTACTACGTGCTCAATGTGATCCGCATCCCTCAACCCACAAGGCCTTCCATGCCTAACCACTATATTGGTTACTTGATCTAGTGCTCCGAATCACTCACAACAAGGCCTTCACGGCTTCAAATTATTTTTAACTTAATCATGTGATCCGAATAAAACTCACCAACGGCACGTCAATGCCTCAAAACTTATTTGTTTACTGA